>CAWUFW010014928.1:0-310000 GCA_963921515.1 Calotriton arnoldi
AAATGAAACATTCCTTTGGCCATGTGCAGACAAACAACACCCATGGGGGCTGAGACCGTCAACAGTCATCAATGACACAATGACAGAAGTGACCATCAGAATGCAGAACCACATATTTGCACCAATGGGCACACAAATGCAGATACCCTGTGGAGACAGCAGATGTGAGGTGAACAGATACCATACCATGGCAGCAATGGGACACACAAACCATGATCACTGTGCTGACCGATGACCTAGGAGTCCCAGGGACAGCAGGGACAGCAGGGGAAACACACCAAACAACATACAGCCAATGGCACACCCAAGATATGCCAATGCAGTGGTGCAGATGCACAAACACAAACAGGCAGACCAACACTGTCATCATACACAGCAGGTGAGGGGTGGGGGTGCCAGTGTCCCCAGGCAACAACACAACACATGAGGAGAGCTGAATACCAATCATACAGATGTGCATACACTGCCACACTAAGGTAACTCATGGATCCAAATCCCCTATGTGGGCAAGCAGGCATTGACAGGTGAGAGGGAGCACAAAACACACATGTCACACAGGCACGTAGGAACAACAACTGACACAGCAAGTCACAGACACACCATAGCACCACCCCCAGGGCCCCCACAATGTGGTGACCCTGGGCTGAATAAAAATACCACTGTGATGACAAAGCTAAATGTCGTTCACACTGTGAACCACAGTCAGGTGTCCTGAGCAACAAACTACCATCACACCTACACAAGCACAAATCAATCAGCATGGCCAGTAAGCCAAGGCCAACATGGAGGCAGGGGACTAGCCGGGCAACAACTCTCATCTGCACACACTCAAGACCACACCCCTCGACCTCCAACAATGTGCAGCAGTGAAGTACACATGCACTGGTGACATTGCACATGCACCCATGACTATTCCAGGGTGGTGGGTGGGAACCAAGGTGTAGAAACACATCACACATGGACACTCAACAAGACTCCTGAATGTCTGACACACTGCACACTACGCTGTACATGGACATGACGGCAATACCACACCGACCAATGGGATCCCAGCCACAGTCACACACCAATGAAGAAGCCAAGGTCACCCACAAAGAACACACATAGACAACAACCAACATTGCAGCCCGGACCCTAAGGAGTGCCAGCAGTCACACACACAACGTGTCACAATCACTGAAAGATAACACAAACTGGAAATCACATGACAGGGGCAAACAACAAGTGCCAAAGGGAAACCTGACTGTGACCCATCTGCGTCTGCACACAAACTCTGCCCTGACAGCAAACACACCTATGGGTGACACCCTGATGACCAGTAATGTGCCATGCACCCACATCACAGAGAACACAGGGAGAAGACTTTGGGGAACATAGCTCAAGTCAGCAAGCATCACAAACAGGTACAACACTAGGGATCACAGCATGCGCAGATGAATGGAAGTGAACACACAGACATGCACATACAACACACACCTTGGGCGCAGGCAATGTCACACGTGTACACACTGCCATGAGGGGACTCCACTCCTGTGTGAGGAAAGCTGTGCCATATGTTGCCTCAGTAGGGCCCCATCATGTCAGCTGAGCACTTGGTCACACAATCAACAATTAGCACCAAATGAGGGCTCCCATCACATCAGCCTGGTCATGGATGTGCCAACGGAATCATCAGCACAGATCCAACACACTTGTATAGCAATGTTGCACTGACTACACGGATGAGTCCCTCCCCATTGATGCCCAAACCTGCATGTCCACTGGAGATGGCAACACGGTCAGGGAAGTAGACAAATGCAACGATGGCAGGCACAACAGATGTGCAGGGGTGGAAGCCACAGATATGAAATTGCCAATGTAAGTAGGAAACCCATTGCCAAATACTGAACACATGACACCCTCAGATGCTGCTATTGATGACATGGATACACCACATGATAGGACACATTCCCCCTGGACCACATGGGTTCCTGCACAGTAACACTTCATAATCATGAGACCAGATATCACCATCACTGCAGCAAGGGCATGGTTAGCTGCACCAACAACATGTACATCTGAAGCATGAGCACTAGAGAAAAGAAAGTTGCTTTATTCAGCATATGTGTTGTTTGATAACGACGTCCAGAAGAAATTAGAGCAAAGGCCAATGGCCAGTCCATTGTCAAAGTTCAAACAGGGTGACACTGGCAGATGTCACCCTACGCATGCCTGCACAATACCAGGGACAATCCACTAGGAGGGGCAACCGGGGGCAGGCCAGGCACCGCAGGGACAGGATCAGGGCTCACCAGGGGAGTCAGGGAAGGGGTGGTGGGTGCTGGAGAGCCACTGACAACTGCAGTGGAGGTGTCTGACATGGTGTGTGCCGGCACAACTGGGGGCATGACACAGATGTCGTGGGTGCCGGCACAACTGCAGTGGACCCTGCAGATGGGGTGGACAGGTCCGCCACTGCAGTGCCCAAGTCAGACAGGGCGGTAGTGGACTCCACTGCAGTGCCTACCTCCAGGGGAGGAGAATGGGGAACAGGCAAGGTGGGTTGGACAGAGGGGGAGGACACCCTCACCACATCAGTGGCACAGACAAGCGCAGCGGGGGTGTGGTGCTGGGAGAGCAAGTGGCAGGGGAGAAGGCCGGAGCATCTTGGGGATGGTATATCTGTGGGTGGGGGAACCTGGGGCAGGGTGTGGTGGGGGCACCTGTGCAGTGGGGGCCTGAGGGATGGAGGACGGAGACCTTGTGCCTGAGCTGCAGGGCGGTGGCGGGGTCTTGCTCTTAGCACTCCGGGGGACTTGCGGGTGGGGGCCTCAGTCCGTCTGCACCTGGGGGAGGGTGTCCGGGGGCGAGGGGCACTCTGCTCCGTGTGGGTGGGCTTCCTCTTCCCCCGGGATGCTGGAGCAGCTTCATCGGTGGGGAAGAGGCCGAGGTCACAGAGGAAGAGCTGCTGTGACTTTGGGGTTGCAGGTGAGGCAAGGGAGGGTGCTTTGGAGGGAGAGGGAACTGAGGACTGCGCAGTGCATGTGGATGCGTGTGTGTGTTCCAGGGCCCCATCCCCTGTGAGTCTGGCTTCAGTCCCCTGACTGTGCGTGCGTGTGCGTTTTGTCATTGGCGTGTGTGTCAGTGTGCTGGATGTGTGTGTGCTGGTGTGTGCCTGTGCCGGTGTGTGTGTGCCTGGGATGGGTAAGGTGCTGGGGAGTGTGGATGGAGCAGAGGCAGGAGGGGTGAGGGACCGTTTGAGGAGGGACACTGCTGCCGTCAGGGAGGAGTCCATGGACCTATTGCCCCTCTGTAGGTCAGACATGCCCGATGAGATGCCCTCCATGAACGACACCAGCTGAGTCAACAGCGCGGTGTGCGCATGGAGGACACTCAGCATGGCTGTCTGCCCTACATGGAGCTGGCGAAGGAGGTACACAGACTCCTCACTCAGGGCAGCAGGGGACACAGGGGCAGGGGGTGCGGTGCCTGGCCCAAAGGAGACACGCTCCCGGACATGGGAGCCTCCACGGACCTGGGGAATGGGAGCCGATGGGAGGGCGGTGGTGGTGCTGGTGGTGGCGGGGACAGCAACACTAGCTGGGGTGTGGTGGCTGCTGACACCCGCCTCCACAAGGGAGTCATCCTCCGAGTTGCTCTGGTCCTCAGCTGAGGTGGATGCTGCTGAGGACTCCTCGGTGTGGCTCCCCTCGCCCTCCGTGCCACTGGGTCCCTCCGACCACTCCTCGGCTGCTGACCCAGTCTGGCTCTCCGGCTCCTCCTGGTCCGTGGAGCTGTCCCCTTCCGTGGCCGTGGATGTATCTGCAAACAATGGGGAAACAGACAGACATCAGTCACCTGCACATAACGCACACACCACTGTGAGCACAGCACATCACAGAGCAAGCCCTGGCATCATTAGTTGTACATTGCTAAAAGTGCACTAATTGAACAGGAGAAGTCAATTGTCAGTCTGATGCCAAGCATGGCACTCACATCCCACATGGCCTTGCACCCATCTGTCTGGTGTCTGTTGGATTGCAACACCCCAGTGTTGACACATGCACCAAGTACACAGTAGTTGGACAGTGCAGAGGACACGGTGTGGACACATCACAGCTCTTGCCACTGAGTCAGTACAGGTTTCCGGATGTAAGGGATGCCCAGAGTCAAATAGGAAATGCATGTGATGCATACCAGCGACAGACACCATGATGCACCCATGTCCTGATAGCCAGCGCCACTATGGTGTGCATGTAGCACATGTCACTCCCCTGCAGGCTCACCAATCAGTAGACACATGCCATGGCGGAGGCATGACTGCAAAGTCATACATCACTGGCTCAGTGATGTATGACTTTGCAGCCAGACAACAACACTCTGCACTGTGTCACAATAGTAGGTCATGGGGAATGCAAGTCCTGGAGCTGCACAAGTGCACATGTACATCCCCCACAACACATCCTCTTAACCCTCATCTGTCCAGGTCATACCTATTGGACATATGGGAGACCTGTGACACTACCCTCTGAACCTGAGCCCCTCACACTCTGCTGTGCATGGGGAACAGCTGCCTGAACTTCACATTTACATGCCCCAGTCTGCATGGGCAGCTGATCAGACACCTATGTGTCACACAAGTATCGTCTCCTATGGTCACATCTCCAGTGGCATGCTGAGCCCCTACCAAGAAACTCCACAGCAGTCCTGGCGACTAATCCACAGCACACTGACACAGAGGCAGACACCTGAGGGGTCAAATCACTGTGCACAATGTGTCCGCTGATACACGGGAGTGGGAGTACAGAGTGTATTGTATGGCCTGGAGTAGGCATGACTGTCCAGCCCCACATGAATGAGGGATGAGCCCTGGACTGTAGGCAGCTGGCTAAGTATGTGTGACACACGTCATATACATACTCCTGGGGCCCAAACATTGTTCCCACCCGCAGCATGGGTGTGTGCCAGGTACCCCAGCCACATGTGGTGGATCAGCTCAGCAATTGGACCACAGATCAAAGTAACACGCTGAATACATGTCAGAATACAGGCATTGTGTAAGCAATGGACCCACCCATGATGCCCACCACAGAGTCAGGGAAACAGATGCTGTCTCCCACCTTGAGTCAAGCAAACTGCAAGGACACAGTCCTAAGTGACAGAATTCCCTGCATGTAAGGGCCACACCTGGGTATCAGATGAGGAGTGGGCAGTGCACAATAGAGGGACATGGCTCCTGGACAACATGACTGCTGTACTGTGGCAGTTTAACCAGGCCCGAGGAGGGCACATAGCATGTTAGACAGAGTACACAGTGCAGTCTTTGACTCACCCCCTCCTTGCTGCTCTCTGGCCTTCAGCTGCCCATCCAGGTCTGGAAAGACCACCGCCAGGATCCTGAGCATGTGGGGGTCAGGGTCCGTGTTCCGCCCCTCCTGCGAGGAGGCGACAGCTTCAGCTGGACCCGTGCAATCCTCCGGGTCCAGCCCCGAAGGTCCTGCCACCTCTTTTGGCAGTTGCGGATCCGGCGCTTGTAGACCCCCACGGACCGGACAGCCCGGACGATGTCCTTCCATATCTCATGCTTCAGATGGGCAGAAGCCTGTCAGGATGACAAAGTGATAAGGCCATTACTACACATGCAACATATCCGTGCATGACACAGTTGCATATACATGTCGCAATCACAGGGGCACATGGTGTACACAGGCAGTGCACGGCTGCCCATGGACAGTTTTCCAGAAGTCACTACATGGTATCATTGCATGGGGAGTAAAACCCTGTTCAGAAGCACTGTCACTGCACCATACCTGTCCAGTGCAAGTCACTACACACTATGGGGGGTGACAACTACTCAGTGAGCCTGCTAGCCAGTGGTGTGCTGACTCTCAGCCTTGCTAGTCAGACAAAATGCACATTCAGAAAGGCAGTGCACAGAACACTCACCTGCTCCCCTGGTGTCCCATACAGCTTGCTGTACTGTGGAAGTAGGCTGTCCAGCAGGGCCTGGTTCTCCTCAAGGCTGAAGGCTGGGGCTCTCTCCACAGTACGTGCCATTGCAGGGTCCAGAGGGGCAGAGACAGCAGCAGTGCAGTGGCAGATGTCGTCCTGGAGCATGTAGTGCAGGCAAGTGGGCTCTCAGGGGAACAGGCAGCAATATATATGTGCTGGAGAGGCAGATACTGTCCCTTGTGTCCAAAGTGATAGGTCCAAGTCGTTTGCATCTTCTGAATCTGGCCAATCCATGGAATAGCAGCACCAAAACACGCCCACAGCATCCTTCAAAACTTCAACTTCATGACATACATGAATTTGCAACATTGTTGTGGGTGACCAACTGATTTTCCAGCAACCGACTCGTTCGAAATTCGAAAACGCGTCCGTTGCCAGGCAAGCCCATTGTCAATGGGTGCGCACCGATCGGTCCATTGAGGTACAACGCGCACAGGGGTACAACGCGTACCCGCACACATTGAAAGCAATGGGCCGGCCGGAGGCACCGATCGGTCCATTGCTGTTCAACGCGCACAGGGGTACAACGCGTACCCGCACACATTGAAAGCAATGGGCCGGCCGGAGGCACCGATCGGTCCATTGCTGTTCAACGCATCACTGTATATGTGACTGGCATAGGTCAGCATGCCTGTCTCAGATGGACATATGCCAGCCACAGATAGCTCCCAGGGAGTGAGGGGCACACCTACATCACAACAGCCTGTCCAAACCTTATCATAAGGCATGTAAGGCTGCATTTCCTATTGTGTGTATGTTGGTGTACATGTTGTCCTGTGGGTGTCACCTGTGGGCAGCCACCCCCAGGCTGTGCACGTGTTCATGGGGACAGGATCCTGGGTGTTACGTGTACGTGACCACTGTGATGTGCAACTGTTCATATCTGTGCATGTGTCATGGTCACATTTCACAGTGGTGTTTGTGTATGTCATGTCACATACCCCGTGAGTCCCATGTGGGACGGTATGTTTGAGCCAGGGTGTCCCAGTGGCACAATAGTGATGGCCCTCCACAGTCTTTGTGCATGTAGTGTTTACAATGTCTCTGATTTCATGTGCACAATGGGAGACAGTCTCCACATCCACGTTGTGTGTGCATGGACTCTGATGTTGTGCGTGTGTGTCACAGACGTCCATGGCTCTCCTGCCATGGCAAGTGTGGCCACTACCTGTGGGGGTCATGTTTGTTTTGCTGTGGTGTACACATGATACTCCAGGTGATGCCAGTGTCCATGTGGCATTACAGGGTCCCTGGGAATGTGCCTGTCGTTGAGCTGTGGTGCCTGGGGCACATCTGTCCTCACATGTCACTGGGGGGTGACTTTGACACAGCATCATGATATCCAATGGGCCAACCTGGGACAAATTGATGCCACCTGTAGGACCGTGTTGACAGATGTTGGCCATGTATGTACCATACATGTCGTTCCGGTACTGCACACTTCATGTAGTTGTGCCTCATGATGATGTATGTTGGGAACTTGAGTGTGTTCAATGCCGCATATGTGGGGTGACTGACGATCTTGCTTACTTCTCCTCTGCACTGCAGGGCTCCTGCTGTCCATCGGCCATTCCCAGACCTGGCAACGATGGTGGAACGGGACAGCATCCGACGGTACCGCTTCACCAGGCAGCTGATTGAGGATTTGGCAGTGCAGTTGTCCCCACATTTGCAGCCTGGCCGGCCGTATCCTACAGCGCTGACCCCCAAGGTGAAGGTGATGGCAGCCCTACACTTCTTTGCCACCGGTACCTTCCAACATACTGTGGCGTCTGCTGGTGGGATGTCACAGACCATGTTCAGCCGTGTGCTCCGCGATTTCTTGGCGGCAATGTTGCTCTTCCTGAACCGGTACATATATTTCCCTAGACTGCGACGACTCACTGACGTGAAGAGTGACTTTTATGCCCTGGGGAGGATGCCGCATGTCATTGGCTCCATTGATGGGACACATGTGGCTTTGGTACCACCACAGGCCCAGGAGCAGGCCTACAGGAACCGCAAGCACTACCACTCGGTCAATGCACTGGTGGTGTGTCTTGCAGACATGACCATCACACACGTGTGTGCCCGTTTCCCTGGTTCAGCACACGATGCCTTTGTGATGAGGAGTAGTCGCATCCCCAGGTTGATGGCACAGATGCAGAACCAGCGTGCCTGGCTTGTCGGTGTGTACTGACTTTGTGCCATTGTGTGTGATCTGATCTGTAGTATTCCGCCCACTTTTCCAAGTCAGCTGATGTGCACTTGTCTGTCCGTAGGTGACTCGGGATACCCCAACATGCCGTGGTTGCTGACACCCCTCAGGAACCCTGTGACACCTGCCCAGATGCGCTACAATGAGGCACATGGTCGGACCAGGAGAGTGATTGAGCGGACCTTTGGTCTCCTGAAGAGCCGCTTCCGCTGCCTGGACAAGACCGGAGGGTCCCTCCCATATGCCCCTGCGAAAGTGTGCAAGATTATCATCGTCTGCTGCATGCTCCACAACCTGGCAGTGCGGAAGGAGTTGCCTCTCATCCAGGATGACGATGACCAACATCCGCCACCTGTGGAGGATCCTGGCCTGGACCACGATGCCAGTGACGATGATGATGATGATGATGGTGATGGTGATGTCCGCACACAGCTCATCACCAACTTCTTTAGCTGAATGTGAGTATCCTGAGGTGTCATGTCAATGATGTGAGTTGGCATGATGTGTGGGTGGTGCTCTGGTGCTGTTGGAGTGTGTCCATGGGCTACTTGACAGGATGTGTGTTGCGATGTGTGGTGACAGGTGGGCTGTACTCCCCAACAGTGTTGACATGCTAACTTGGTTCTGGGTGGGTATCTTGTAACATGTATTGTGCATGAGTTTTGCTGATCTGTCCTGTACTGCATTGCTTTTGACTGTGTGTCATTTCTGTCCTTCACAGGGTACTTTCAGATTCGTTTGCTCAACTGTGTCCACCGACGACGTGATTGCACATCCAGGCTGGTAGCTGTTGTGTCCCTACAGGTGATGTGCGCCACACCCATGGACTTCCTTCCGTCTACAGTTGTTGACTGTGTGCCCGCTACCAGGTGGGGTTACCTTGCATCTGTAGTGGTTACGGCATGTTGCTACTGTGTAATAAACCTGTGCTTCACTTAGTGATGTGCGTTGTCTGTGGTCACACATTTGACTGCCATTTGCTTACTGCACCTGTGGGCTACTTGACTACAACTGGGAATGGGTGTGGTGTCTGTGCATTGCACCGTCTTCCCTGGCAACATCAGTGTAGGCAATGAGTCAGATGGCCTAGGTGTGTATGTGTTGTGTAGCCCTGGTGGTGTGTCTCCCTCATATGTGTCACGTTGCCTGTACTCACATGCCTGTGTTGTCCTTGCTGTTGCAGTTCGCATACACAGTGTAATTTTGCAGTTCATCATCCCCATAACAGCACCCACGTTGGAATCACGACAGAGGCAAGTATGGTGTATTAGTGTGTTTATTGTGATACATCTGTGTTAATAGTGCATAGAATGTATTGTGCTGTACATGAATCTTGCAATCCCAAGTTCCTAGGTGAATTGAAAGTCCAGGTAGACAGGATCCCCAGTATCGGGGCCACAGTTGTCTGACACATTGTTCCAACTTGTACTCCCCATGCAATGTGTGGGAGTAGTGTTGCCATCAACAGGGTGAACAGTCTGTGCACAAAGGCGAAAATCCAGAACAGGTTCAGGCTTCCTGGGAGTTGCGCTTGGCCATCAGCCTCTCACTTTCCCCTCCTCGGACGACCCCTCTTCTTGGGGGGGGCCCTCAAGTGCAGGCTGCTGCGGTGCAGGGGACTCTCCGCCAGAGTCCTCCTCCCTCCCTGTGGCAGTTGCAGTTTGTTCGGTACCAGATGTTGTTGGCACACAGGGAGGTGTGGACTGGTTGCTGTTCATCTGGCGGAGGCATTGTAAAATGTCCCTGTGCACCGCCGTCATCTCATGTAGTACATCCCACTTGGACTCCACGCGGGACATGTGGGAGTCCACACGTGACATGTGTGACTCCACGTGGGACATGTGGGAGTCCAAGCGGGCATGATGGGCAGCCTGCTGCTGTTTGATGTCTCTGAGGAGCCCCACTACCTGGCTGAGCTCTCCGGTGCTGGACTGGTACGCATCAGCTATGCGTACCAGTTGTGGGTCTTCATGCACACCAGCAACGTCTGCAAGCAGCGACCTCTGTCTCCCACCCCTCCCACCACCCCTGCTGACATGTGCAGTGTGTGCAGTTGCACGCACAGATAACCCTGGTCCACCTTGGGGGTGGTGGTGGTGGTGGTGTCCATGGCCCCAGGTTGGTCCAGGGTCACTGCGCTGGTGTTGTTCCTTATTCTGTCCATGTCGGCAGGGATGGTATTCGTGGTGACAGTCGTTGGAGGGGTGGGTGCAGGGGGTGCAGCTGGTGGACCTGCTGGTGCTGCAGCTGGTGGTCCTGCTGGTGCAGCAAGTTGACTTGCACCGGATGTGCCAGGTTGTTCATCGTCCGAGGAGGACAGAGGCTGTACGACGCCAGTGAGCTCGGCATCCTCTTGAGCCTGGGACTGGGACTCCTCAGCGTCTGCTGCTGTGTCCCTATCATCACCTGTTTTTGGGAGACACAAACAATGTATTTCATGTTTCTGCAGGCATCAGTGGTTGACACACCTGACAGTTGTGACTGTGCCTCGGGGTGCGGGCCTGTACATTGTATTGTCCTAAGTCGTCACAGTCAGGGGTTGATATTGGTGTGGCACATTGTCCTGCATTATTTGGGCATTTCTATGTATTCTCTGGGGTGTGAACATGGTCTGCATTGATTGTGTTTGGTTGACAGCCAGACCTCCTTCCCACCCACCCACCCAGCCAGTCAGTTATCCCACCATGGAACGTGCTTGCATTGCAGGGAGTGGAAGTTGTCTCTCAGGATGTCAGTCAGTGGTGTCCTGCTGTTTGTTGGTGCACAGTTGGCAGCAGGGCCTTGTGCTCCCCACAGCAGTAGCCAGTGTCAGCCATCTTGTGAGTCCTTCTCCACTCCCTGTGATGTGAGCATGGTTCAGGGTGGTGTTGATGGGACAGTTGTGGGGGTGAGCAATGTCTGTGACTACGACTCCCATCATGCTATTGCCTCCACCCCCTTCCCAGCATGCCCATGCTTCCTTCCTTTTGACTCTGCTTCCCTGTGGGGTGGGCTGGCTGTGCTGACAGGATGGCTGGGAGTGTTGTCCTGGCAGTTGTTTGGCTAAGAGTCCCAAGAGTGTCCCTGTGCTTCACACAACATAACCCAGGGTGGTGGTGCTTTGTGGGATCTTGTGTTAGGATGGAGGGCATTGCATTCTACCAGGTGGGTACTGTGGAGTTTGTGTTGGGGGGGGTGAGGGGAGGTGCTGGTGACTATAGTCAGTGCTGCAAGTCCCCCTTCCCACCCAGCCAGCCAGCCAGCCAGATATCCCACCATGGAACGTGCTTGCATTGCAGGGAGTGGAAGTTGTCTCTCAGGATGTCAGTCAGTGGTGTCCTGCTGTTTGTTGGTGCACAGTTGCCAGCAGGGCCTTGTGCTCCCCACAGCAGTAGCCAGTGTCAGCCATCTTGTGAGTCCTTCTCCACTCCCTGTGATGTGAGCATGGTTCAGGGTGGTGTTGATGGGACAGTTGTGGGGGTGAGCAATGTCTGTGACTACGACTCCCATCATGCTATTGCCTCCACCCCCTTCCCAGCATGCCCATGCTTCCTTCCTTTTGACTCTGCGTCCCTGTGGGGTGGGCTGGCTGTGCTGACAGGATGGCTGGGAGTGTTGTCCTGGCAGTTGTTTGGCTAAGAGTCCCAAGAGTGTCCCTGTGCTTCACACAACATAACCCAGGGTGGTGGTGCTTTGTGGGATCTTGTGTTAGGATGGAGGGCATTGCATTCTACCAGGTGGGTACTGTGGAGTTTGTGTTGGGGGGGGTGAGGGGAGGTGCTGGTGACTATAGTCAGTGCTGCAAGTCCCCCTTCCCACCCAGCCAGCCAGCCAGATATCCCACCATGGAACGTGCTTGCATTGCAGGGAGTGGAAGTTGTCTCTCAGGATGTCAGTCAGTGGTGTCCTGCTGTTTGTTGGTGCACAGTTGCCAGCAGGGCCTTGTGCTCCCCACAGCAGTAGCCAGTGTCAGCCATCTTGTGAGTCCTTCTCCACTCCCTGTGATGTGAGCATGGTTCAGGGTGGTGTTGATGGGACAGTTGTGGGGGTGAGCAATGTCTGTGACTACGACTCCCATCATGCTATTGCCTCCACCCCCTTCCCAGCATGCCCATGCTTCCTTCCTTTTGACTCTGCTTCCCTGTGGGGTGGGCTGGCTGTGCTGACAGGATGGCTGGGAGTGTTGTCCTGGCAGTTGTTTGGCTAAGAGTCCCAAGAGTGTCCCTGTGCTTCACACAACATAACCCAGGGTGGTGGTGCTTTGTGGGATCTTGTGTTAGGATGGAGGGCATTGCATTCTACCAGGTGGGTACTGTGGAGTTTGTGTTGGGGGGGGTGAGGGGAGGTGCTGGTGACTATAGTCAGTGCTGCAAGTCCCCCTTCCCACCCAGCCAGCCAGCCAGATATCCCACCATGGAACGTGCTTGCATTGCAGGGAGTGGAAGTTGTCTCTCAGGATGTCAGTCAGTGGTGTCCTGCTGTTTGTTGGTGCACTGTTGGCAGCAGGGCCTTGTGCTCCCCACAGCAGTAGCCAGTGTCAGCCATCTTGTGAGTCCTTCTCCACTCCCTGTGATGTGAGCATGGTTCAGGGTGGTGTTGATGGGACAGTTGTGGGGGTGAGCAATGTCTGTGACTACGACTCCCATCATGCTATTGCCTCCACCCCCCTTCCCAGCATGCCCATGCTTCCTTCCTTTTGACTCTGCTTCCCTGTGGGGTGGGCTGGCTGTGCTGACAGGATGGCTGGGAGTGTTGTCCTGGCAGTTGTTTGGCTAAGAGTCCCAAGAGTGTCCCTGTGCTTCACACAACATAACCCAGGGTGGTGGTGCTTTGTGGGATCTTGTGTTAGGATGGAGGGCATTGCATTCTACCAGGTGGGTACTGTGGAGTTTGTGTTGGGGGGGGTGAGGGGAGGTGCTGGTGACTATAGTCAGTGCTGCAAGTCCCCCTTCCCACCCAGCCAGCCAGCCAGATATCCCACCATGGAACGTGCTTGCATTGCAGGGAGTGGAAGTTGTCTCTCAGGATGTCAGTCAGTGGTGTCCTGCTGTTTGTTGGTGCACAGTTGGCAGCAGGGCCTTGTGCTCCCCACAGCAGTAGCCAGTGTCAGCCATCTTGTGAGTCCTTCTCCACTCCCTGTGATGTGAGCATGGTTCAGGGTGGTGTTGATGGGACAGTTGTGGGGGTGAGCAATGTCTGTGACTACGACTCCCATCATGCTATTGCCTCCACCCCCCTTCCCAGCATGCCCATGCTTCCTTCCTTTTGACTCTGCTTCCCTGTGGGGTGGGCTGGCTGTGCTGACAGGATGGCTGGGAGTGTTGTCCTGGCAGTTGTTTGGCTAAGAGTCCCAAGAGTGTCCCTGTGCTTCACACAACATAACCCAGGGTGGTGGTGCTTTGTGGGATCTTGTGTTAGGATGGAGGGCATTGCATTCTACCAGGTGGGTACTGTGGAGTTTGTGTTGGGGGGGGGTGAGGGGAGGTGCTGGTGACTATAGTCAGTGCTGCAAGTCCCCCTTCCCACCCAGCCAGCCAGCCAGATATCCCACCATGGAACGTGCTTGCATTGCAGGGAGTGGAAGTTGTCTCTCAGGATGTCAGTCAGTGGTGTCCTGCTGTTTGTTGGTGCACAGTTGCCAGCAGGGCCTTGTGCTCCCCACAGCAGTAGCCAGTGTCAGCCATCTTGTGAGTCCTTCTCCACTCCCTGTGATGTGAGCATGGTTCAGGGTGGTGTTGATGGGACAGTTGTGGGGGTGAGCAATGTCTGTGACTACGACTCCCATCATGCTATTGCCTCCACCCCCTTCCCAGCATGCCCATGCTTCCTTCCTTTTGACTCTGCTTCCCTGTGGGGTGGGCTGGCTGTGCTGACAGGATGGCTGGGAGTGTTGTCCTGGCAGTTGTTTGGCTAAGAGTCCCAAGAGTGTCCCTGTGCTTCACACAACATAACCCAGGGTGGTGGTGCTTTGTGGGATCTTGTGTTAGGATGGAGGGCATTGCATTCTACCAGGTGGGTACTGTGGAGTTTGTGTTGGGGGGGGTGAGGGGAGGTGCTGGTGACTATAGTCAGTGCTGCAAGTCCCCCTTCCCACCCAGCCAGCCAGCCAGATATCCCACCATGGAACGTGCTTGCATTGCAGGGAGTGGAAGTTGTCTCTCAGGATGTCAGTCAGTGGTGTCCTGCTGTTTGTTGGTGCACAGTTGCCAGCAGGGCCTTGTGCTCCCCACAGCAGTAGCCAGTGTCAGCCATCTTGTGAGTCCTTCTCCACTCCCTGTGATGTGAGCATGGTTCAGGGTGGTGTTGATGGGACAGTTGTGGGGGTGAGCAATGTCTGTGACTACGACTCCCATCATGCTATTGCCTCCACCCCCTTCCCAGCATGCCCATGCTTCCTTCCTTTTGACTCTGCTTCCCTGTGGGGTGGGCTGGCTGTGCTGACAGGATGGCTGGGAGTGTTGTCCTGGCAGTTGTTTGGCTAAGAGTCCCAAGAGTGTCCCTGTGCTTCACACAACATAACCCAGGGTGGTGGTGCTTTGTGGGATCTTGTGTTAGGATGGAGGGCATTGCATTCTACCAGGTGGGTACTGTGGAGTTTGTGTTGGGGGGGGTGAGGGGAGGTGCTGGTGACTATAGTCAGTGCTGCAAGTCCCCCTTCCCACCCAGCCAGCCAGCCAGATATCCCACCATGGAACGTGCTTGCATTGCAGGGAGTGGAAGTTGTCTCTCAGGATGTCAGTCAGTGGTGTCCTGCTGTTTGTTGGTGCACTGTTGGCAGCAGGGCCTTGTGCTCCCCACAGCAGTAGCCAGTGTCAGCCATCTTGTGAGTCCTTCTCCACTCCCTGTGATGTGAGCATGGTTCAGGGTGGTGTTGATGGGACAGTTATGGGGTGAGCAATGTCTGTGACTACGACTCCCATCATGCTATTGCCTCCACCCCCCTTCCCAGCATGCCCATGCTTCCTTCCTTTTGACTCTGCTTCCCTGTGGGGTGGGCTGGCTGTGCTGACAGGATGGCTGGGAGTGTTGTCCTGGCAGTTGTTTGGCTAAGAGTCCCAAGAGTGTCCCTGTGCTTCACACAACATAACCCAGGGTGGTGGTGCTTTGTGGGATCTTGTGTTAGGATGGAGGGCATTGCATTCTACCAGGTGGGTACTGTGGAGTTTGTGTTGGGGGGGTGAGGGGAGGTGCTGGTGACTATAGTCAGTGCTGCAAGTCCCCCTTCCCACCCAGCCAGCCAGCCAGATATCCCACCATGGAACGTGCTTGCATTGCAGGGAGTGGAAGTTGTCTCTCAGGATGTCAGTCAGTGGTGTCCTGCTGTTTGTTGGTGCACAGTTGCCAGCAGGGCCTTGTGCTCCACACAGCAGTAGCCAGTGTCAGCCATCTTGTGAGTCCTTCTCCACTCCCTGTGATGTGAGCATGGTTCAGGGTGGTGTTGATGGGACAGTTGTGGGGGTGAGCAATGTCTGTGACTACGACTCCCATCATGCTATTGCCTCCACCCCCCTTCCCAGCATGCCCATGCTTCCTTCCTTTTGACTCTGCTTCCCTGTGGGGTGGGCTGGCTGTGCTGACAGGATGGCTGGGAGTGTTGTCCTGGCAGTTGTTTGGCTAAGAGTCCCAAGAGTGTCCCTGTGCTTCACACAACATAACCCAGGGTGGTGGTGCTTTGTGGGATCTTGTGTTAGGATGGAGGGCATTGCATTCTACCAGGTGGGTACTGTGGAGTTTGTGTTGGGGGGGGGAGTGAGGGGAGGTGTTGGTGACTATAGTCAGTGCTGCAAGTCCCCCTTCCCACCCAGCCAGCCAGCCAGATATCCCACCATGGAACGTGCTTGCATTGCAGGGAGTGGAAGTTGTCTCTCAGGATGTCAGTCAGTGGTGTCCTGCTGTTTGTTGGTGCACTGTTGGCAGCAGGGCCTTGTGCTCCCCACAGCAGTAGCCAGTGTCAGCCATCTTGTGAGTCCTTCTCCACTCCCTGTGATGTGAGCATGGTTCAGGGTGGTGTTGATGGGACAGTTGTGGGGGTGAGCAATGTCTGTGACTACGACTCCCATCATGCTATTGCCTCCACCCCCTTCCCAGCATGCCCATGCTTCCTTCCTTTTGACTCTGCTTCCCTGTGGGGTGGGCTGGCTGTGCTGACAGGATGGCTGGGAGTGTTGTCCTGGCAGTTGTTTGGCTAAGAGTCCCAAGAGTGTCCCTGTGCTTCACACAACATAACCCAGGGTGGTGGTGCTTTGTGGGATCTTGTGTTAGGATGGAGGGCATTGCATTCTACCAGGTGGGTACTGTGGAGTTTGTGTTGGGGAGGCGGGGGGTGAGGGGAGGTGCTGGTGACTATAGTCAGTGCTGCAAGTCCCCCTTCCCACCCAGCCAGCCAGCCAGATATCCCACCATGGAACGTGCTTGCATTGCAGGGAGTGGAAGTTGTCTCTCAGGATGTCAGTCAGTGGTGTCCTGCTGTTTGTTGGTGCACAGTTGCCAGCAGGGCCTTGTGCTCCCCACAGCAGTAGCCAGTGTCAGCCATCTTGTGAGTCCTTCTCCACTCCCTGTGATGTGAGCATGGTTCAGGGTGGTGTTGATGGGACAGTTGTGGGGGTGAGCAATGTCTGTGACTACGACTCCCATCATGCTATTGCCTCCACCCCCTTCCCAGCATGCCCATGCTTCCTTCCTTTTGACTCTGCTTCCCTGTGGGGTGGGCTGGCTGTGCTGACAGGATGGCTGGGAGTGTTGTCCTGGCAGTTGTTTGGCTAAGAGTCCCAAGAGTGTCCCTGTGCTTCACACAACATAACCCAGGGTGGTGGTGCTTTGTGGGATCTTGTGTTAGGATGGAGGGCATTGCATTCTACCAGGTGGGTACTGTGGAGTTTGTGTTGGGGGGGGGGGGTGAGGGGAGGTGCTGGTGACTATGGTCAGTGGTGCAAGTCCCCCTTCCCACCCAGCCAGCCAGCCAGATATCCCACCATGGAACGTGCTTGCATTGCAGGGAGTGGAAGTTGTCTCTCAGGATGTCAGTCAGTGGTGTCCTGCTGTTTGTTGGTGCACAGTTGGCAGCAGGGCCTTGTGCTCCCCACAGCAGTAGCCAGTGTCAGCCATCTTGTGAGTCCTTCTCCACTCCCTGTGATGTGAGCATGGTTCAGGGTGGTGTTGATGGGACAGTTGTGGGGGGGCAATATGTGTGACTGCGACTCCCATGATGCTATTGGCTACACTGACTTGGCCAGCATACACAGAATTCCTTCCTTTGAGTGGTCTTCACTGTGTGTTGGTGTTGTTGTGGTGGCTACATGTGTGGATGTGTTTGTTAGTTCTATTTGTGCCACTGCCTAGCTGTAGTTGTGGTTGTGTTTGTACATGTGTTGGCACGGTTGGATGTGACTTTTTTGATGGCATGTGTTGTGTTTCTCTGACTGACATACACATTTTGGGATGATTCTGTTCTGGTTGCTGTGTGATTGCTATGAGTGCATGGTTTGACTCTCCCTTGACAGTGATGTGTGTGTGTTTTGTGGCAGTATATTGTGTACATTTGTTGTGTACTCACCAGGCTCTGGGATGTCCTCTAGTCCATATATGCTCACTGGCGGTAGGATGGCCCGCACCTTCTCCTCCCAGGGCCTGAGGTATATTGGCTTGGCAGGAGGGCCACTGCCGGTGTGTTGGCTGTTGATGTAGTCTTGCTTCAGCAGTTTCCGTACCCTCCTGCGCACGTCATACCACCTGTTCTGGATGTCGGTCTTTGTGCGCCGACATGGTGATTGGGCGTTCACCCTGTTGATGATCCTCTCCCACATCTTGGTTTTCTGCGACATGGGGGTCTGTTGGACCAATGTGCCAAACAGCTGTGGCTCTACCCTGAGGATCTCGTCTACCAGGACTTCCAATTCACAATCTAGGAACTTGTGATTCTTCTTGGGGGCATGGTGATGGGTGGTGATGGTGAGTGATGTGTGTGTTGGTGTGCAGGTGAGGGTGTGTGAGTGTGTGTTTTGCTGGGTGTATGTGAGGTAGGTATTTGTTGGTGTGCTGATGGTGTGTGGCTTGTGTGAGGGATGAGCTGTGGGTGTGTGGTTGCTTTCTCTTGGGTGCTGGCAGTGGAATGGCATTTGCAAAGGCTCATGGTTGTGATTTGTGTCCTTTATATAGGTGGAGTTGTGGGTGTGTCTTTGTTCTCTGTCCCCACCCCCCAGTATTTATTGGCTTGGTAATTGCTTGTTTGGCCTTTTTTTGGTTGATTTTTCCTTTGTGCTGTTTGTGTATGTTGGAAACGTTCTTGTGACCGAGTCGGACCCTGCATTGGTCTCGTACGGTGTTTTCCGCTTCGTTCACGCTGTGTTTGTGCAGTTTTGTATGCTGCGTACGCGTCGGTCGCGGTGTATTGTGTTGCTTCGGCTCGGTTTTGTATGCGTGTCGGTCGTACGGCTTGTCCTCCGTCCGACTCGGTCAGTGTTTTCGCGCCTTGCATCGTACTTTGCGGTTTGGTGTTGGCGGGTACGATTCGGTCGGATTTGTTCCGGGTGCGTGTCGGTCGGTTGGATTAGCGTCTTTTTCCGGCCGGATTGCTATTTTCCGAGCGGCTCGGTCGGTCGGCTTGGTTTCCTAACGTGTCGGTCGGATTTATCGCGGCTTGCATCGTACTTGGCGTGTCGGGCGCCACTGGTACGTGTCGGTCGGTAATTTTTCCGGCTCCGAGTCGGTCGGTGCTTTTTCCGGCCCGAATCGGATTCGACCCCTAAGTGTAGCGTGAAGGAGGCCTTAATTATAAGGCGGGGTTAAGCAAGGTTAAGTGACTTAACGCCGCCATGTAAATAAGGCAAAGGGTTTATTGCCACAGGAACGTCATTAAAAGTGACGTTCCTGTGGCGATCGGGGCTTGTAAATATGCTCCTTTGTGTCACATTTGTCCATTTACTTTGCACACTCTTTTTTTTTTATTTTTTATAAAACAACTGTTTTCAAAATGTTCATTTTAGCAGCCATCTTACAGATGGTTTTGTCACTGCTTAAGTTTGAGCCTTACTGTCATGATTAGGCTCACATTGGCTTTGGGTTCTTTCCAGGGTAAGAAATGCTGGCCTAGGAGTTATGTTGCTGCTCTAAAAAAAGCATGTTAGAAACAACTTCCTTCCTTAATTCTTACAACATACCCGTTGATGCAAAGTGATTTTTAGGTCTCTCCTAGGCAGCGCTTGAGCTCTCTCTTCGAGACATGCTGTATTCAGGTATGGACTTGAAGCTCCGCCCATTTTACACCCATCTTTTCAATTGGCTCCTGTTACTGTCCTTTGTAAATGGTGGCTTTTGATTTGTTAATAGGCTTAGTAGTACCTCCTTAGTACTTCCTTTTCCCATGTTGGAACCTCCCATAAGGACTGCCGTTCTTACATGTCTTGCTACTCGGTATGCTTTATTTACAGTCTGTGAGCACTATTTTCTTACATGACATTCTCCTACCTGCTGTTGCAGGTGCGACACGCTCTCCCGCGACATAATTACTTTTTTTGCAGCACAGCGCGCCAAGCTTGGACTTTGACAATGGCGGTCGCACAACTTTTCTTTTGTTGTGCACTGCTCGCCCAACGTTATTGTTGCAACATAGTATTTTTTTTACCCAGCGTTTCATTTTTATTAGTAATGGGAGTCACATGTGATATTTTCAAAATGCTCGGCTCGCCTGACTTTCACCTTTTCATTTATAAAGTATGGGGTTTTTTTTGCCAACGCTGCATGCTTTTACAATAGCAGCCGCACGCCTTTCTTTTCGTCTGAGTGTAGGAAGCTGGCTCTGTATTTACTATACCAAAGTGAGGTATAGTGTGCACAGAGTTTAGTGGAACCCCAAAGGTAGGCAGAGGTAAAGTTAGATAGAACCTTACTCTCTATTTGTGGTAGTGTGGTCGAGCAGTAAGGCAGTATCAGAGGACAGTGTTAAGCATTTGTTGTACACACTCAGTCTGCAAATGAATTCACACACTCAAAGACTGAACTTCAGACCAATTGTTTTGTATCAAAAATATTCTTTTAGGTATTTTATTTTCTAGAACCAAGCAAGCCTGGCACAGGTAAGCAATAAATACTTTACAGTAGTAATGCAGTTTGTTAAAAGTTTGAATTGTAATGGTATATGCACTTTGTTTTGACTTACAGTATGGTTTCAGAGAAATGCAATACTTTGTAAATACAGTACATAGACTTGAATGGGTTTTTCCAGTAAAATTACAGGTAAGTTACTGTTGAGATTACTTTTCTTACTCAGAGTAGTATACCTGGATACTACTCTGGGGCATTTCCTGCAAATAGGTAAGTAAAATCGTTTTTGTTAGTTAGTGCAATTTTAAAGAATTTGTTAAGGTTTTCAAACTCCACACAGAAAATTTTCCAAGAATAACAGTCAATGTTATCCTATGGAGGAAAATAGTGTTATCGGTTTTGAGGTAAATATTTGGTAATGGGAGTTGAGGTTCTGGGGTAGACTCAGGGGTCCCCCAGGGTCAAGGATGCACTCTAGTTACACCCTCAGCGGCACTAGGGCGGCCGGGTGCAGAGTGCTGAGGCCCAATGTTATCCAACGGGGGATAGGGGGCCTCCGGTTGGTGGCTGCTGATGAGCAGGCCACTTGGTTGTGGGAGCAAAGCTCCTGACCTTTAGCTCAGGGCAAATGGGGAAACAAATTAGCACCAAAGGTGCACCTTCAGCGGCACTAGGGCGGCTGGGTGCAGGGTGCTGTTTCGACGTCGGGCGCCCTGTTGTTTTCAATGGGGAACCTCCGGTTTGCAAAGGCACTGCAGGCTTGGGGCGAAGGTCTTCTGGGTGCGACCACCACTTTGAGAGGTAAGTTGGGAAGTTAAGGGTTGGTTAGGCACCGTCGATTTGGGCAACCAAGGCCGTGGGGCGTAGGGTGCAGGGGTGCCTTTTGGGGTCGGATCTTCTTACCAGCTCCTTGTCGCGGTTGGGTGGACCTTCTGGATTTAGGCTGCAGGCGACGGCTGGAGGCTTGAGGCAGGTCAGGAGTCGCCAGATCTCAGGTCAGGATCGCTGGGATGACCTCCTCGTGGTGTTTGACCACTCGAGCTCGGGCCGTGGACGGTGGGTGCAGAGTGGGGCGGATCCGCGGTGACCGGCCGGAGCCAGAGGTTGCAGATGAACAAATCCGGTGTTCATGGGAGACAAAGTCTTTGTGGTTGAAGGCAGGCAGGTCCTCTGGGGTTTTTAAGGTTGCTGGCTGCAGGACACACCAGGATTTCACTGGAGCAGGTTCAAGGGGGAGACAGGCCGGTAGGGCTGGGGCCAAGCCAGTGGGCGTCTTCCTCTTGTTAGCTGCTGCACGGCTGTTCGGTCCTTCTTCTTCTTGTAGTTTCTATTCGTCTGAGGAAGCAAGGTTCAGAGGTGCCCCTAAATACTAGATTTAGGGGCGTTACAGGTAGGTAAAAGGTAGGGACCAATGAGTCCCTTCCCTGGGGTGGGTACACCCCCTATTATGCCACCCTCCAGTGGGAGGGGGGCATGAGCCTGTCCCTGGTTGGCTGAGTCCCTCCATCTGCAAGATGGCGTGGACTGAGAGTTGTGCTTCATCTCGCCTCCCCCACCTGAGGGGTGGAGTTGGCAGAGGTGGGCAAACCTCTCTTCCTCACTTGATTTTCCCACTGGTTCTCCCGCCCAAAGTGGGGGTCAGAACCAGTGGGGACCAGTTGCTGAGAGCAGCAAGTGGCCTGGGGAAGCTCAGAAAGGCGGCAAGCCTTTGAAGCTTCCCCTTCATGAACCCTGACCATCCTGGGGGAGGAGGCTTGGCACCTCGTCCCATGATCTGCATTTTTCAGGCCCCAGAGAGCAGCAGGCTCTCGACCCAGGGTTCCAGAAACATGTCTGGTGGTGGCAGCTGAAAGCAGCCACTCAGCCTGGACACTAGTGGTAGGTTAGTTTTCAGGGGGCATCTCTAAGATGCCCTCTCTGTGTACATTTTTCATTAAACCCCACACTGGCATCAGTGTGGGTTTAATGTGCTGAAAAATTTGATACCAAACTTCTCAGTTTTCAGTGTAGCCATTATGGTGCTGTGGAGTTTGTAATGACAAACTCCCAGCACCATATACTCTTAATGGCAGCACTGCACTTACAATGTCTAAGAATGGACTTAGACACTGTGGGGGTACAGGGCTCATGCACCTGTACCCTCACCACTGGTATAGTGCACCCAGCTAGAGGGGTGACTGACCTATGCCAGGGCAGTGGGTTGTAGGCATGGCACACAGAGATGTGTGCCATGTCGACTCTTCACTTTGTTCTGCACCAAAACACGCAGCCTGCAAAGGCAGTGTGTGTGTGTAAGGGTACAGGACCTCTAAGGGTGGCACAATAAGTGCTGCAGCCCTTAGAGGCCTTCTCTGGTCACAGTGCCCTGGATACCTGTGGTACCATTTACAAGGGGCTGACCTGTGGCCAGAGATGCCAATTGGGTTAGTTTTGGGGAAAGAACACAGGCCCTGGGAACCTGATTGGCAGGGACCCAGGGCACATCAAGTCAAAATGCATCAGTAGTCTGGCAAAAAGTGGGGGGGTTACTGCAACAGAAACCCACTTTCCTACACTGAGTAAGCGCGCCTTTATTTTCAAAAACAAGCCATGCCCCACTCCAGTGACAGGCCCGGCTCGCTTGCCAAACTCTATTTTTTCAATATTGTATGCTTTTAATGAGCAGCGCAGCACAGGTGGCGTGCTGCGCTGCTTACAAAAAAACTTAAAATATTGAAAAAATAGAGCTTGGCGAGCTGCGCCTTTCTTTTCTTCGGCACCGGTCGGTAAACTCTGCCTCTGCTTTTGAGCTCCCATCTCCCAACCACCCACCACAAGGACTATCTGCGGCAGCTGGATTGAGGTTAACCGAAAATCGAAACAACCGTCAGTCTTACATTTGCAACTTGCTGGCTATCATTTTTGCATCAAACTAAATTTCCAGTTTCTTAAGTGGTAACCGTTGCCCCATGTTTCTGTTAAACGTAGCTAGACTTATCGCCCAAAGCTGCTTGGGGGGGGCTAGTACTTGCAGTAAACAACTTGCCCATCCTTCTTACGGAGGCTGGTCTCGAAGGCTCTCGTGTAGGGGTGGGCAGGAAGGGGAGTGATCTAGTTACATTGAAGCATTTGCAATGCAGTAGGTGTCGCAGTACTGAAAGTTTGAGCTACTGGTGTTGCATTATTAGTTGCAACGCCAATAGCTCTAACTTTCAGTAATGCATTGCAAATGCTTGTTTACTTTGCAAGGGATTTGTACCCATTAATAAACTAAAAGCACACTGTTATTAATTTTTTTTTTTTAAATAGCTCGGAGACAACAGTAAAGTTGCATGCAGCGCAACAAAGTAGCCATTTTTTTCCTACCGTCTCTAAAATAATTCTGTAAGGACAAGGATGCCTACAAATGCCCATCTGTGTTACAGGAAAGTGTCAAAGCCTGGGATCATTTGTTTTAAATGTGTTCTTTCCTGCAGCGTGCGGTGCACATGTGTGCCCCATGTGTGATGACATAACTGGCTGTATCTGGCAGGCATGTTGATTCATCAAACTGACTACAAGCTTCACACATCCTGTTTCCTTAGTTCCATGCAGAAGGGAAATGCGGGCATTCTGTTTCTGGGATTCTTTCCTGCAGCGTCAAAAGGAAGTCTGTAGTTCTGCCTAAGTGTTTTCTTTTATTTTGCAGGTTTCGGGGAGCTTGATGACGCATCCCTGGCTGTTGTACTGAGCGTGTACACATAGCTGCTGAACTACATGCTATGAATGGCCGCTTCCTGGCAGAGCTCGGCCGTCTTTCACTAGGTATAGATTCCACAACTAGTGGGGTCTAGTAGATGGTTTTCAGGGAAATACCCTTTGCGCTTTATTCAATCACAACATTATTGTTTTCCTCTCATTTTTATTTTTGTTAAGAACATTTTGGCGCCTTTTCCATTTTTTATCATTTTTTGTTGTGGGGTTTCTCACGCTCATTCTTTTTTTAGCCATTTATCTCTCTTTTTCTTTCTTTTTTTATCGCTTTCTTCTCCCTGATTCTCCTTCTTGTCTAGATATTTCTTTTTCTTTTACCTGTCTCCATTTTCCTTTCATAATAATTCTTTTTCTCATTTCTCATTTTCTTTTTCTAGCTCTGTGTTTCTTTTATCGTACATTCCTTGCTTGAGCTTCAAGTTTTTAATTTTTATTCATATTCAAGAACATTGCTTTTACGTACAGGTCAAAAAATGTAAAAGTAGTGACTCCTCCTCTTGTTCTGCCGCTCGAAAGTCTTAAGATGTTTTACTGTTTCTCCCCTTTATTGAAGAGTCTTAGATTTTTTGTCTGAGAGAGGCATTAGTATCTTATTCTCTTTAGACCCCCCATGATTATTTTCAGATTTTTCTCATCATCCTACCTCTTTAAAGGCCTCTAATGAGTGACATGGAAGGAGCAGTTGTCGCCTCGATTCTTTCATAGATATTCTTATTAACCTTGCAAGGATTTTGGCTTTCAATTGAAATAGAGAATCAGTGTCATGATAGTTACAGGGGCACATCACACTTCCTGTCTTTTCCTATTCACTCTTTTATTAATTTCTCCAAGGTTAATTCCTGTCATTTTCTTGTTTTCTCTTCTGTTTTAGTATTTTCCTTTTCCACAACTTTTCTTTCTGGCTCTCATTTTCTTGTTTTGTCCTTGTAGGAAGCTGGCTCTGCATATGATATTGCCACTTAGTGGTAACATGTGCACAGAGTTCAGGGGTTCCCCAAAAGTGTACAGGGCTCAATATAAAACCCAAAGTGCTCTATGTGTGGTAGTGTGGGCGAGCCGCCTTAGGCCTAACACAGAGGAGTGTAAGACATTTATTGCACACACAGGATCATTAAAGATACACGACTGGAGAAGGAAATCCAGACCAATTTTATAAAATCATACTTTGTTTGAAGTTTTATTTTTAAGGCCAAGCTTTCGTAAGAAGGTAAGTATGTTTCAAGTAATGCTACGTCCCACGTTTAAAAATCGACAAAGTTCAAGATCCCTGAGGAGGGAATCAGGCGTGTAGATAACTTACAGTTCCAGTCCTCGGGTGGTTAGACCCACACGGAGTGCAGGGTCGGGCGTGGGGTACTAGGGCCACCGAACCGGGCAGATTTCGGTACCTTCGCTCAGGCGTTCAGCAGGCAGCCAGCACAGTTACCGTCGCGGTCACTGGCACTCGACGGCTGTAGTTCGGATGGAGGTCTGCCGTTGTCGGATCGTCTTGGAGAGATCGTGGTCCGGTTGGCGGTGTCAGAGGTGACCGGCAGGGCCACTAGCAGGAGGGTACAGGCTCTCAGGCTCGGAGCTGTGGGCTACTTGGTTCGTGGGCTCAAGATGATTTCTCGAGGTTGTGGAGGTCGTCTAGTTGTGGGGCGTTCGGTGAGCAGGGCAAAGTCGCGTTGACAAAAGTGCTGGTCCTCTGCCACTGCGGTCTTTGGGAGATCTTTGGGTCACGGTGAGTCGCGTCGACATCAGTGTTGGTCCTCAGCTGTGGCGGTTCTTGGAAGTCTTGTGCAGCAGGGAGTTGCTTAGCCCGGGGTCGGTTTTCCCTGTTTCGGTTCTCGGATTTTGGTGCGTCTTGGACAGGTACGCTGTCCTCGGGAGACTGGAGTCTTTATTGAAGGCAGCAGTCCTCCCGGGAGCTTTGGAGGTTGTGTTGCAAGACAGGTCGCAGGTTCCGTTGAAGTGGTAGACAGGCTGATAGTGGTGGGGCCAAGGCAGTTGTCATCTCTGGGCTTCAGCTGCAGTGTGTCTTCTTGCTTCTTAGGTCATTGCAGATCTGGGGTCCAGGTTTGGGGGAGCTACCTAAATACTAAATTTAGGAGGCGTTTTAGGGAAGTAGCAGGTCGGGCCAATGAGCACCACACCTGGGGTGACTACAACCTCTATTATGCCACCCTCATGTGGGGGGCATGGAGCTAGCCCTGGTTGGAGGGGTCATCCATCCTCAAGATGGCAGGGGCTGAAAAGTGTGCTTCACCTTGTTCCCTCCCACCTGAGGGGTGCGGTTGGCAGAGGTGGGCACCCCTCCTATCTTTTCAAGTTTTCCCGCTGGTTTTCCCGCCCAAAGGGGGGGGGGTTTAAAGCAGAGGCTGGGGCACACATTACAAAGATGACAGGCCTTAGAAGCTTCTCTTCTTCGAGCACTGGCCCATCCTGGAGGAGGAGGCAAGACACCTCTGCCCAGGAAATGCATTGTTTCTGGTCCCAGAGAGCAGGGGCTCTCTACCCAGGGGTCCAGAAACATGTCTGGTGGTGGCTGATGGCCTACAGCCAGTCAGAGACCACACCAGGGTTCGTAGGAATTCAGGGGGCACCTCTGAGGTGCCCTCTGGGTACATGGTCCAATAAATCCCACACTGGATTCAGTGTAGGTTTATTGAAAGGAGTAGTTTGGTACCAAACACTCCTGTATTCAGTGAAGCCATCATAATGCTGTGGGACTCGAGCTGTCCAGTTCCCAGCCCATGTATTCTCTGTGGCTTCACTGGCTCTTACAATATTAGGAAATGAGGCCCAATATTGTTGGGGCATATCTGCTCATGCTGATAGGCCCTCACCTGTAGTACAGTGCACTCTGCCTTAGGGCTGTGAGGCCTGCTAGAGGGGTGACTTACCTATACTGCCAGGCAGTGTTAGCTGGCATGGCACCCAGACAGGGGGCCATGTTGACTTTACCGTTTTTTCCTTCACCAGGGCATGCCGGCTGCAAGGGCAGTGGCATAGTCCCAGTGAGGGGGGTCCCAAGGGACCTCCTCAGCTCTCAGGCCCTAGGTACCCAGGCCCTAGGTTACTAGGGACTTACAAGGGGCCGAAGTACCAATTGGGTGTTTGTTTTAGGGAAAGAGCACTGGCACAGGGCACCTGGTTGGCAGGGACCCTGTGCACTACATTCAAAACCACATCAAAACCAGGCAAATTGTGGGGGGCTAACCATGCTAAAGTGGCACTTTCTCACAGCCCTCCTTTGCTGTATCCCTCTTTTTTCCTTCCCATCTCATTCTTAATATCCTCTCTGTACATTGCCTTTAAACTACTATTTTCTCAGTGTCTGTTCTTTCCTCTCTGTCACACAGTTTGTTTCTCACAGTTTGTTAGACCTGGTTCTGTTATGTGTAAGACGTATTATTATCAGTTCCTTAAAATGTACACAGAGAGGGCTTGGGCTCTTCCGAGAGGAGCATTAGTCCCTCACATCATCACATCATGTTATTGGTTGGTTGATATAGCACTCCATGTTCTATGGAGCGTTTGCATTGCAAATGGGACTATTTTACATCTGACAAATAAACTCAATGATCGCACATTTAATTATTTATCCCATACTTGCTTTGCCTGGGAAGGCAATACATTTTATGTTTTATTTGCTGCAGTAGGTGTCTTTTAAATGTTTTTGCCAGATCTTTCGCGTGAGTCGCTATCGCCACCATCTTTACTATCATAATAGCTACCACCAACATTACAAATACCACCACCAACTTTACATACACTACCACTTTCACCATTATCATTATTCAGAACACTACCATTAGGGCCATTACCAACACCACCTTCGTTAACACAACCACCTTTACTACCACCAGCATTACTTCCACATCATTTTTTCATGTCTTCTTTTCATGCCTTAGCAAAAAAAAGCCATTAAGATATAATGGGGTAACCCACAAAAGTCAATGGACCTGGGTACTAATTGATATAGAAAAACAATGGTCCTAGATTTATGTTAAATCTTAGTTGTCTGAAGCAATCATAGACAGCATAGGGTACATATACAGTTTAATTCAATAATGTACCGTTAACTTATTTAAAACACATTCAAATATATCCTCAAAATCCAAGTAGCAAGTAGGGCTGGGATAATAACAGGTACAGGCCCTCGAGCAGACCAGCTGGATTCCCCCGGGCCATGCGAAGATGATGTATTAAGACGCTGTGGGCGATTTTCTCACCCATTAATTGAAGGTAAACTGCTGTTACCAAGCCGCAATTCTATTGCGGACTTTTATATCTATACCCAGGGGCGGCACTTTAACTGTGCATCACCCATGATCAGTTGCTCCCCGCATTCCCCCATCCCTCCTTTCTGTCTTGAGGAAGACCCGCTTGCAGAGGATATAAACTGCCCTCATTGCACTAGGGTCGAAACGTCGACACTCTCCCCTATTCGGGGCCTGTACCTGTTATTATCCCAGCCCTACTTGCTTACAGACAAACGTTGTTTGCGCATTTTTTGAGAAATAACAAAATGATTAACCATGAACTAACTAATGGACAGGCCTCAATGTAGAACTGGTGCAATCATGAATCACGACCAGTTTTACTAATAAGATTGTAATATAAATAATGATGAATCATTGTTTTTCTTGATTGGATCTCCCTCTTATATATTCTATCTTACTCCACGAGCACTTTCTTTCTTCACTTTTTCCCTTGGAGCTACCACTCCTCTGTTTTGAACATTGAATATGATAAAATGGTATGAAAAGTGACCGAATAAAATACGAGTCACATAAAAACAATTGTGTGTGCCTTTTTTGGATTTCTTTTTGGATTTTGAGGATATATTTGAATGTGTTTTAAATAAGTTAACGGTACATTATTGAATTAAACTGTATATGTACCCTATGCTGTCTATGATTGCTTCAGACAACTAAGATTTAGCAAAAAAAGGCCAGACCTATTGACTTTGGCAATGCTTGTTTCTCTAATATTTCCTTTACTGCATCTGGTAAAATAACAGGTAAAGCAAGATCAAGAACATTTAAGAAAATTCAAAAAAGGTTTTGATGACTTCTTAGTAAATGTTCCTCGAACAAGTGGGGCCAGGGCCTTCCTGAAATTAAGGATAGATTTGCGCTTATGAATTCTGGGTAGGCAAAGAATTTTGGGATAAAACACAAGAATGCGTCATTGGAGTTTAGTTTTAGGCATCTTCAGAGGTGTCAGAGCTGGTTCCAAGCCAGTCGAGATCCACCTGTAATACACAGTTTCTGTGTGCCTTATTAATTGCCTCGTGAGTTCAGCTTGGTTCTCGCAGTCTAGTAGAGCCATGTATTTCTCATTTTAACCCAAGCATGGGTAGAATTTAGACATAAGTGACAGACAACTATAATATGGTGTCATCGTGGACAAGATGGCCAGTACCTGGATCAAGTTCACTGCCTGCATGACTGAAATCCCTTACTGGATGAAGACCGACTATCTAAAGCTGAACACTAAGAAGACCGAAATTGTGATCTTCAGAAACAGCTCTTCATCTTGGGGCACCACCTGGTGGCCAATAGAGTTAGGGCCAATGTCCACCCCCACCACCAACAAACTTGGGATTGTCATCAACAGTAAATTCCACATTACCGCCCGAATCAATGCCATAACTGCCTCATGCTTCCATACCCTGAAGATGCTGAGGGAGATTATTAAATGACTTCCAATCAACACCCAGAAAACTGTCACGCACTACCCCGTCACAAGCCAGCTGGACTACGGGAACACCCTTTTTGTCAGGATCAACAAAAAACTCACCAGAAGGCTTCAGACCATTCAGAACTCGGCGGCCAGAATCACTCTCAACCTCATACACCACACTCACATCACTCTGCACCTGAAGGAGCTTCATTAGCTCCCCATACAAAAACAAGCACAATTCAAACTCCTCACACACAGTTTCAAGGCACTACATAACACTGGCCAAGCATACCTCAACAATCACATGTGCTTTCAGAAAGCTTCCAGACACCTTCACTCATCTAAACTCCTACTTGCACACATCCCACACATACGAAAACCAAATCCGGCAGACAAGGCTCCTCCTACATCGCTCCTAAAGCATGGAATGACCTGCCCCTGAATATCTCAGCCTCATCCTAGTTCTTGAATTCGGCAAAACACTGAAGACCTGGCTTTTCGAATAGTCCCGCTGTTACTGCCTTTGGGAGTAACATAACACGGTTGCTTAACTACCCGGGGTTGGGGTTATAGTAGTGTTTATTACCAAATGTTTATTAACAATGAAGAGTTTGTGTTTGAAATCCCAATTGTACTGCCTTCTACGCATTAACATGCTGTCTCACCATTAATTACCGATGGCAAAGTGGAGGCGCATATTGTTTTGCTTCAGATTAACTTTAGAGTACATCATGGTGGAGACTGCCTCTCCTTCTAGTAGAATAATATTCTACACAATTACTAACAAAGTGAGATAGGACCCTGTTGAATGTGGAAGGTACCACTATACCTTGTCATGCTACCTGGATCTATGCAAACCGTGTAGAAAAAACAACTGAAAGATGCTGTTTCAAGATTCATAACATTTACACCTTAAAAATCATGTAAAGGGCATTTTTCAAATTATATTTTGTGAATTCTATTCTATGAATTGGTTTTCCCCAAAAGGTAAAAATGCCTTTCACCTTGAAAATTTTGATTAAACAGTGTAGGGGAAATGGTTTCTCCACATTGGTATTATATACAACTGTGTTTCTATGAACTCACAGGCAACCATAGAAACCTGCTTAACCTCTACACAAGCCACTAATTCAGACGGTGTTAAAAGTTTGCAGTTGAAACAGGAGTGGAAAGTAAAAGGATAATAGAGAGAAAAAGAGAATGAGTGATGAAATCGAAGAAGAAGTCATTACAGATGATGCTGATCAATTGCAAATGAAAGCAGGTAAACATGTCTCGTTATTTTATTCTTCATGCACCATTTGTAAAATGATGTTACAGAAGGAGCGATGGAGACTGTCAGATCCTGTTTAGGGGACTTCAGGCAAAGCAAGGCCTACAGGATCAAAGCTGGGGGACTGTGGCCATTTGCCTCCTATGTCCTAGGGTCTATCCTGCTATGGCTCTGTCAACTTGGCCAAGTTCAACCCCTCCAGCATTTGACTCTCAGCGGAGGCATTATATCAAACGGTAGGGACTAGGAGCGTTATAGGTCCGGCATATGAGCTCCGTATCACATCTAGGGGCATATGCATCAACATAAGGAATTGTGATTCCTTAATAGCGACTATTAAGGAATCGCTCTTTAGGAATCACAATTCCTTATGCATGTAGGAATCGCTAAATAAATTGAGATTCCTACACATGCCCTATTAGCGAATCGCAAATTGCGATTCGCTAATAGGGAATGCCTTCCCATTCATTTCCATGGGCCTAGAGGCCCATGGGAATGAATGGGAAACCATTCGCAATTTGTGATTACCAAAAGGTAATCGCAAATTGCGCATGCAATTTCAAGGGTGCTAGGGGGCCAAAAGGCCACCCTGATGCACCCCCAAAATTGGCATGTGTGCAACTTGAAGTCGATGGTAATTTGCAATTCCTTAATGCAAAGTCGCATTCTGAGAATGCTTCTTGCATTGCATTTAGGGATTCGCAAATTGCGATTCCCTAACCAATTTATGATAAATATTGTACCTTAAGTTCGATAAACACCTTCCCAATTAGGGTAATGGTTTAGCCCTCACAAGTAAAAGCAGACAGAACGCTTGTTAGCATCACAGTTGTGGAACGGCGTCCACCACGAGACCCCCGCAAGACCTACTCCGGCTCTGCTGCCTTAGAAGCAGAGCCAGGGTGGGTCTTGTGAAGTACGCCGTCCATGACGCTAACTAGCATTCTCTCTGCTTTTCCTTGCGAGGGCTAAACCATTATAGAATGCTGCCCTAATTGAGATGGTTTTTATCAAACTTGGTTGAGTGACTGGCTATCTCATTTTTAGGATTCACACCCAGAGATTCCTGTCACAGTGTAGATTAGGGTCGTTTTTAGGTCCTGAAGAATTGCCACGTGATAGATTTTTACTGTGACAAGGCGAGAAACATGTTGACAAATTAAATCAATAATCCACTAAGCTATCTAGGACCATTATATCCTGTGGTAGCAATCACCATTCTAACTAGGCTGTTGAACTCAGCCATTAAAATTTCTTGATTTTGAGCGTCACTTCACCAATTGTAACACACTTTTGTCTTACACTTATCTTACCAATCTACACTACACTATTAGCCTACACACCCTCACTTCCCAAAACTGCTGTTCTAAAAAGATCTCCGGCAAAGTGCCCCCTTGTGGGTGCCCGTCAGGCATTGCAGCACTGGCCCGACGAGGAGCTAGCCCAATGATGAACCATGACACCCATTCGGGTGCGTTAGGGCCCTTGCTCCTATTGGAGCATATACCTCCATTAAAAAACCATCCTGGACAGTAAATTCCTCTCTATTTTCCACTAGGAACTGCATACCTTTGTTTAAACTCTCAGTTGAGGCAGTCACAGGCTTTTCAGGGAGTTTAGTGTGGGGGGTACATCAGGCTCAGCACTCAACAGACATTCAAACGTTTAATTACATGATTATCCAGCCCACTGCTTATTTTTGTAAGAAGAGAAGTACTTTAATACACAGTAAAAATCAATACCACACACTACAGAAACGTGTCATGCACTCAAAGGGGCATAGTTACAAGAACTGATGCTGCAGCATCGATGCGACAGATTTCTTGCGCCTGCTGCAAATGCCCTAACTACGCCATGGATGCGCTGTATTTATAATACAGTGCTCCATGGTGCAAGGATTCACGGATGCGTCAGAACTTTTGGTGCATCTTTGGCGCTAATGTGACGCAATGCTGGAGTTGGTCGTAAGACTGATGCAACTTCAGCAATGCATCAGAACACAGAGGCAAATCTCATGTTAAAAGCCCTGCGTCAATCCTTACGCCTGCTTTGAGAAGGCGTAGGGATTTTGGTGCAGTCAAGTCGTAGAGTGATGCAGTAAAAAGTTGTAAATTTCACTGCATCAGTTCTACATGGCTTTTAACATGGGAACACCTACCCTGCATGCATTATACCTGGCGCAGATATAATGTGACACAGGCCTTTACAAACTGACGCTTTGGGCTCAACGCTTCAGTTTGTAAATATGGAGCAATTTGGAGCACTGATTAAAAAAAAAAGGTTAAAAAAAATGATTCTGCTGTGGCACCAGCTCCTTGTAAATATGCTCCAAAATCTCCCGTGCCGGACTATTGCCTCTCACTACGATCACCACACTCCTCCTTCTACCTCCCTTAGTCTAGGGTACTCCGGTGTAGGTTTCGGCACAGGTGCAGCCCTCCCCTTTAGTCTGGTCGGCACTATCAAGCACTCAGTCTCCCGATATTTGTTTAACCCACAATCTGGGTCTACAGTAGGCCTCATTCTGACCTCCCAATCCTTAGTCCTGGTCCTTCTGCAGCTGGCGAGGATGCACCAGCAGGAGCAAAGAGGCCACGCAGCAGTGTCCGAAAGGCAGTGGCAGGCTTGGCGACTGTGCCCCACAGGTTGCAGCTAATCCTCCTTCCTCCTTGAACGGATGAGTTATTGATTCAAAGGCTTGGTCTTCCCTGGTCGAGGCAATGATGTGGTTGGCTTCTGGTCTCTGACCACTAGTCTCAGGAATGTGGACAATAAACCTCCAATGTCTGGAAAGGTAACGCCACCTCCATCCTGTAGACACAAGCAGATCAGGGCTTCCAAAATGGAGCCCCACGCCCACCTAATTCAGATTCACTCAGACATACATAGTGTGAGTAACATGCAAACCACACACGATGCATGCCATCCGGATATCAGTAAAGGTATCAGCAGACGTTTAAACAAGTGGGCCAGTAGCAAAACCATTCCTGTGACACAAATAAAAAGGCCGGGTCACACTAGGATCAATTCAAAACACAGTACGCTGCCAAAACCGCGCTACTCGTTTGAAGCTGTGACTGGGGCAGTGGTCCCTTCTCACTATGAGCATGACCTGTGTGCCCCTACAGGTCCAGGACAGGTATAAGACCAGACTCATATCAATTTTCAGGCCTAAGCATTTGCAAACACACTAGATCAGTGTGAGGTTGGAGCCAAAAATAAACAAGCATTGGCATAGCCAATAGGTCTCGCCTTTGGGACCTTATAAGTGTTTAACCATGCAACAGTTAATGTTGTTTCACCAAGGATATTGTGCTGCATAACTAAATACTTATAAGGTCCCAAAAGCGCGACCTATTGGCTATGCCAATGCTTGTTTTTAAAGAAGTGGCTGCCATTGTCCCGGGATATTTGGAAAGTGAAAGTGCGCATGTTGCAGGAAAGCATGCCATACCTCCAGTAGGAGAGGCTCATTAAAGAAAATAGTGCTTAGAGACTAAATACAACATACCGTGTAACAGAAGTAAAAGGGCCAGTCCTCATGGGAGGTTACAAATGAAGACAAGGCGGTACTAAGGAGGGACTAACAAGCCTACTAACGAATCAGAAGCCAGCATTTACAAAGGACAATGACAAGCCACTGAAACATGTGGGTGGAGCTACAAGTCCATACTCGAATACAGCATGCCTCGCTGCCCAGGCTCAGCCCAAAAATTACTAGCCAGATTAGTGAGGAACAGTTATGGACAGCTGTGGAGTTTGGTAAGATGGTTGGGAAACATCCAAATGTGGAGATCCTCCGTGGGAAATTTAAGGCATGGGGAGATAGAATAGGGAGATTCTCTGGAACATTAATTTGAGTTACAGGTACGGCTACTGAGATTCTGGCAAGATTTCTGAACTGCATGTACAGGTGGAGAAACGTGAAAGGGCTACCGCGGGAATGTTCATGTATTTGTTATTTGTAAAGCCTGTCATGCAACCGGAAGCTGCATCAGCACAAAATGGACAACGAATAATGAATGCAGGTGTGAGGGTCGGGACGCAGTTGGCGTGCTTCATTATATGAAAAACTCCAAACTCGGCATCCCTGAAATGATGAAACGTTTCAAAGAGTACTCGGGTTCTAGTACCGAACAGGTAATTCAGTTTTGGGCATCTGACCACACTGAAGGGTTAGGAAGTGTCTGATGAGTCCACAAGATGATGTGATCCCACCTGTATGCTGAACGGAAATGGGCTGTCTTCGGGAACAGGTACAGACTGGACATCAAAGAGGGACAAATGCGGAGTCTGCGAGGATGTTGGAGAGGAACAAGTACAGATGTTTTAAATGTTTACAAATGTTTCACGTCTGTATGCACCAACTGTTTCATTGCTGTAATAACCTACTGTATAACTTGCTTCCTTTTGGAATCATTGAGCTTATGTAAATATATTTGGTAACATTTGGTAATCCTTCAACTCTGTAACTACCCGTGTAATGACATATCTACGTGTAAACCGCTCTGGCACCTTCAGAAAATGTTCGTGCTATATAAAAATGTCAAAATATTTTTTTTTAAAGTGAAGATCCCGGTAATGAATGCACAGGTGGGAAGGTTGCTGTACCGCTCCTTGCACCAATCACGCCCCACACAGCCCACCTCCTCGGGCAGCGCCCCTCCCTCTCAGCAGGAGCCCAGCAACTGTCGTCGCCTCGGCAGACTGTCCCTTTCTCCACCGACATACGGTTGACCTTCCTGAACTTTCACAGCAGATGACACTCAATTACCTCCCATTGTCAGTTTTATGTTAGGTCTTTTACGGCCTCGTTGTGAGGTCAAAGGAACCGGGGCATTGTGGATGCGCGTCACATGCTCTGACAATACACTGTCTCAATTCACTAATCAGCTAAGAGAAGACTGGAATTATGTGCCAGTAGAAAACCTAATGATGTAGAATTATGAGGCATAATGCAGCAGAGAGGCGCAACTAGAGCCACATTTCGGGGGGAGGGGGGAAATAAGAATAAATTTCGGGGGGGGGCTAACTCTTCCAGCAATAGGCAGAGTGGAGATGCCGGGGCTCTAAGAAGGGGTGAAAACATAACAAAGCCTCTTTCACAAGCAAATGGTCTTCTAAAGACCTGTGAAGTACTCGGGTGTGGCTGCAATAAGACGGTCGCCAGCCCGGGAAGCTGTCTCAGCCCGGGCTGACACAGACGACCGGGGGGGGGGAGCATTTTAACTATTAACACCGAATGGAAAAAGTTATACCTCATTAGTAGCCTGATTAATACTACTACAAAGCAACCAGCAACTAAAAGCTGAACCGTTTACCTTTGCAAAAACTTTGTGAGTACGCAGAACCACGCATGCACTTTTTGCTTATTAACTTTTTATCCATATCAGCTAGAAAACATTTTTGATGTGAAATCTGCAAGTTATTCATAGGATGGAGGAGTATGGGGCAAATAAGCTAATCCGTAGTTCTAAGTAAAATGCTGCAGAATCGCATAATTCTGGTGCAGACAAAGGGCTTCCCAGCACGAGCTCCATCTGTTTCCAATTAATGCGAACGCAAGAGCGGGCGCGATAATTGGAAACAGATGGCGCTGATGCTCGCTCCCGAGCACCCTAGGCCAGGGGAGAAAGAAGGCGGGACATGCACCCGCCTTGGGCCAATTGCGTGCTGTCTTTCTTAGAAAAACGCATGCAAAGGCCAATCGCGGGTTAATTAAAAAAAAGCACACGCACGAGCGTGTGTTCAGAGTTGAAAAGCCCTTTCTAAATGCCTCGCAGAGCAGCGCATGCACGCTGGCTCAGGCGAGACCTAAAAATCAAGGATATCAGATGCTCATAGTGGGGCACTCAGGGCAAGGGGACATTCCTGCCCCTACAGAACCAATGTGTTGAATCTGGTTTTCAAGGAGACCATCATCATCTCAATCCTACTGAAATATAATGAAATATATCATTTAAACAAAATCTTCTATTCACTTACATTGCTCTAGTGCTCCTCGCCCCATAATTTCTTCCTCCAACCATCCTAATCTATCATCCCCAATTCTTACTCAAAAGAAGCTGAATAATGCATCCATCCATCCTGCTTACCACTCTCCCAAAGTAGAAGCTCCCGAGGTCTCATAAATGTAATTGTATAAAATCATAGGCTTCAAAATCTTACAAATGCAGAAACTTTGGCAGATTATGAAGACAAAGATAGAAACGTAGATGAATTACAGTTACTTGGGGTAGGTGAAAGGTTTGAAGGGAAATCACCCATTATGAAAAGGCGTTTTATCCCCAATGCAGCTAAAAAGAAAATCAAAATTGGGAAGGAATACTAAATATGTCTAAAGGAAACCAGGAGAAATGAAAATCATCAATTACTAAAGAAAAGAAACAAAGTACAAAATAATGAAATCTAGGAAAACCATTAGAAATACATCAGAGATTTGTGAAGCTTCTTAAGTTCAAGAAATTGAGAATTTGTTTTCGAAATGCTAAAACTAACACATAAAAGAAACTTGGATGATTTGCAGTCTTGAACAGCACATTTAGAAGCTCAAAAGCAAAGACATAAATGTAAAATCTTCCTCAATCCATAACTGTTTATCATGAATGATCAAAGTTATATAGTAAGCTTGAAACCAATCATTCTGACTTGTAACTTTGCATTTCAAAATTCAAAGTGTACATTGTTAATATTCAAATTGACAGGGACAAGACACACATGAGATGTGTGTACATTCTCATAGCTAAAAACTGTAAGAGAAAGTGGTCTTTCTTGCACATAACACCATGCAAAGAGTATTGGACAGCTAGTCATGTTGAATGATTTGAATGTATGTCAAGGTACTGATGAGAGAAAAGGATAATCTAGAATTCTTATTGAGATAACGAGGCAAGCAGGCAAGCACTTTAAGAACAGTAGCCTCTACTATTACAGGGATTTTAAATGCAACATTTGGAATAGGTAAAACACAAAAACAGAGGCAGGTAGGACTGTATCATCACAAATGCCATATAAAACTCTCTTCCTAGTCTTCTTTGCATTGCACAGGTGAATAGTTGGACATAACAAGCACAGAGGAACCATGTTGGCCTCCATGAACCACAGGGTTTATCCAAGCAGTGCGATGGAAGGAGATGATCCTGGACAGTGGCATGTAGGAATAATGGCACCATATTTCTCTTGGAAGAGATCACTTCTCAGGTTGGTGGGCTGATCTACAAATCAGTGTGTGTGGTGAATCTGTCTATATTCATGCAGAGCACCGGGTTTCTTTGAGGTGCATGCACAAAAATGGAAAGAAAAGATAAAGAAGTAAAACATCAAAAATTTGTTACTCAGAATAATTCACTTACTTTACTGGGAAAACAAAATATTTAAATGTAATTTAAAGCTATATAAGAGTTTTTTACCTTTATAAAATGTTCTGACATGTCGTTAGAATTACATATCTAAGAAGCACAAGTGAAAATGAGGGTGAACTTGTTGCGCTCGATATCCGTACATTTGCACTGTTCATAGAGGATAAATGAGCAAAAGTCAAATTTTCTGTAGGACATATGTATATTCCTATGGAGTGTTACACAATATCTGTCTGTGCTGTACAAATAAATCATACTGCCTTATTTTAATACTCTATGGGGCATATTCTCAAGGAACTATCACCGAGTTAACGGCACTTTATCACAGCCAAAGTCGCGATAAAATTATCGCCCCATTCACAAGCTGGTGCAAACAGCCGATATCACCTGTTTACCTGCGATAGCACCCGCCAAAACATCGCCAAAGATGAGCCCAGCAGCTATCGCTAATGAGATGCAGAGTAGGCGTTCCTGAGCAAAAAGCCGCGACAACACCACAACGCAACATTCTCAACGACCAACCACATCGGCGATAAGACCACAAAACAGGCGATAAGGCGCGTTAGCAGCAGGAAATAGACACCTGCTCTGACCTGGTGCAAAGTCGGACGACAACCTGCACCATCAAAGGGAGCCCAGCCCAGAGCCACACATGAAGAACAACAGATGCCATGGAGCCACACACCATGCATCCCGGAGCCCCGAGAGGGCAACAACACCCACCGCCACCACCCCCAGGATCGCCACCCCCCCGGACCCCTCCCACCCCCTCCCCCGGACCACCACAGAAGCAGCGCAGACAAAGACAGCGGACCTTCAGGAAATGCACCAGCCTCACAGACCTAACACCAGACAATGTCAATGCCCACTACAGGCTCAAAAGGACAACCATCCTCCGCATCCTGAACATCATTGCCCACAGGCTGATGGTACCAACACAGCGGACAACCAACATCCCTCCGCAGACAAAGCTGCTGGCTGTGCTGCACCTGTTGGCCTCTGGTACCTCCCAACCAACAACCGCCAGAGTCGGAGGAGTCTCACAGCCAGCCCCACCCAAGTTCCTCACATCTGTCCTGGATGCCATCATCAGCCAGGTACCCCAGTACCTATACGTCCCCCACAATGCGCAGGAACAGCTGGAGACCAAGCAAGGACTATACGCCATAGCTGGATTCCCGCACGTGTTGGGGGCAATCGACTGCACACATGTCCTACTCGTGCCCCCTGCCGACACTGCACACAATTACCGCAACAGAAAGCACACGCATTCCATCAACGTGCAGGCAATAGTGGACTACAGGGGACTCTTCACCTCATCTTCCCCTCATCTTCCGACAGTCCAACATCAACCAGCACTCCCAGGAATGCACCTATGGGAATGCACTGCTCGTTGGCAAGTACCAAATGAACACACCACACACCTCAACTCCACAATCATGCAACTCACAACTCTGGCACTGCACACTTCACAAAATCACATACAACATGCCAAACAACATGTCCACCCACCAGACACAACAGCACAACTTACTGTGGCAACCTTGGTTAGCCATGTACATGAGCCATCAACGGCATGGCACCTCAGCCACACAATAGCAGAATGTGGGGAGAGGTGGGAACCAGGCATGTGCGAAGGAGGCAAGTGACCCATGAATGAGAATGTACACAATGCCAAGTGTGGCGTGGAAGTGCTGGACAGACTGCAGTATGCAGACCACAGACATATCCATGTCTACATGCACTGCTGGTGTTTGTAGTGTAGTGGACAGTGGACGCAACCATGTCACCCCAGCCAGTGGGGAAGATCGCGGATATGTAGCTTGTGACGTCCCCCCCTGTAAGCGTTTGCGGAGTGGGCTGTCCCGGAGGACGCCAGGCCAGCGTAGGGGTGTGAATAAGAAGCACGTAGCTCTGGGCGTGGTTTTCTTCCGGAATGCCCAACGTGTCTGCCAGGGCGGCGCCTCCCACCCCGAGGCCGACGCCGTCGCCGTGAGCGGTGTGGCCTGCGATCCTGTGTGCCTGCTGCACTCCGGGCCGCTGGTCCCCGAACCCGTCATTCCCGCCCCTGCGCAGCCAGGCCTCATTGCTCACCTGCCGACATCGGCGTGTGTCGAAGAGGGCCCACCACGTGCCGGCGCAAGCTCCAAGCCCGAAGCCCACGACCTTGGCAGCCTCCTCAGACCATCACGGCCTCCGCGACACAGGCCCGATTTACTCCTTTTTCGTTTACGTACTCCACCGCTGCCTCCGGCATACACTATGGTCAAGTAGGTCACACATTTGGAACTGAGTCTTGATTATGCAATGGCAGAGTACACACTTTATGGCTGAGTTTATATCACTGTACTCCCTTCGATGTGGTGCCACCAACTCTGTGCATAGTATTCGAACTACACCTGTCTGTGGTCCCTTGCTGACTACTGCCTTCGCCCTACACTGCGGTCGAGTAGGTCACACGTGTGGAACTGAGTCTTGATTTCTGCATGGCGGAGTTCATATCAATGTACGCAAGGAGACGAGTAAGAGGAAGACGCGGTTCAGTCCGGAGGAGAAAAGGATCATCATTACGGAGGTGATCGAACACTGCCGACAACTGCTCTGGTGTCACTAACTCTGTGCATCGCGGGCCAACGACACGTGGCTGTTGGCCCCTGCTGACCTCTGCCTCTGGCCTACACTGCAGTCAAGTAGGTCACACATCTGGAACTCAGTCTTGATTACACAATGGCCGAGTACACATATCAATGCTGAGTTTAACTCACTATGCTCCCTTCGATGTGGTGACACAAAGTGTGTGCATGGCATCCCAACCACACGTGTCTGTGGGCCCTTGATGACTACGCCTTCGGCCTACACTGCGGTCGAGTAGGTCACACATTGGGAATTCAGTCATGATTCATTTATGGCAGACTTGATATCATTGTACTGGCCTCATCGCAGACTGCATCCCCTTTCAGCTCCGGTGCCACTAAGTCTGTTCCCCGACATCCATGGACACTTTCTGGTTGAACTTTGGTGGCGACTGAGTCTATGGACTGGGGGTTGTCTTCATTATCATGTAGCTGATACTGACTTTGTGGCAAAAACGAGGCTGTAGCATTCCACTCCTCCATTTGCCGCTTCCGGCCGGCTTCTGCCCTCTGCATCATGCCCTGGAGAACACCTTCCACTGTCCCCCGCAAACCTCCGCTACATTCACCTTCGACATCGACGAGGACCCGCTCACCTCACGTGGCCCTATCCCACTGCACCGCAAGTCACCGTCCCGTGGCGGTGTGCCTGTGCCGGCCGCAGTGCATCCGGGGCCACTAACTCTGTGCAGCTCAAGTCATGGCCCCTGTCTGATAGCATATTGGATGGCCTCTGGGTCGATGGACTGGGGGTCATCAAGGCCATGTGTCTGTGGGCCTGCGCTGTCCGCTGCCTCCGGCCTCAACTGCGGTCCACCTGGGCTCACACATCAAATCGAATCCTGACCTGCCCGGACGTCGCATCACCGCAGGATGCACACGCCACCACCGCCAGGACCAACTCCAAACAACAGGTGCCAGAGTCGGAAGTGTCTTACTGCCGGACTATCAGAGTTGCTCACACCTGTCGTGGGTGCCATCATCAGCTTGATACCCTGCTCAGCTCTTCAGGTGCCACTGACTCAATGCACCACAAATCATGGACCATTCTGCTTGCATGTTTGGTGCACACTGTACTTTCTCCGGCTACCACCATGATGCTTCACAGTTGTTTCTGTTATGCTGGTGTTTTCTGTTTCCGCTTTTATTGTGATCACTGTTCAAGTTGTTGCCAGCATCAACAACTCCATGAGGGCTGGCTTACACTCACCCCACACACACCCAGCACACGCGTCACTGTACATGTGACCATGCCAATAAAGGTGTCGAGCGCACGTGCCTGTAGCCATTTCAACTAACTATCTGAGTGTGTCCGTGTGCTCATGATGTATGCATTAGGGCCCCGGGCCCTACAACATTACATTGTGCTTTGTACAGAGGACGCAGCCCTGTCACCGCAGGCAGCGGGTGAGACATTGCACATGTAGCTTTGTCGTCCCCCACTCAATACGTAAGAGGAGTGACCTGGGCCGGCGTACGCCAGTCCAGCGTGGGGGTGTGGATGATTATCCCGTGGCTCTGGGTGTGGTTCAGTACTGGAAATGTGCAAAGGCATGTGTCTCTGTCGCAGTGTGGGTCTCCGTTGGGGAGTGTAGGTGGTCCCTGATGGGACTTAGACACCCACGTATGTGATCTAGTTCGGATTCCATGAGGTAGTACCCCACCCGCACATGTTCGGCCAACCCCTTCTGGCAGTCTGACACCTGGCCTTGGAATGCAATGTGTGCTTCGGTGGGCTGCTGGGAGCCAGCCGGGGTGGTAGGTGCGTCCAGCTGTGTTTTCTGTGCAGGGGGTGGGGTATCCTGGATGCAGCGGTGCTGCCCTGCTCCTGGAGGTCGATTGCCTAAGATGTCCATGGACTGTTGTAGGGGGTAGGTGTTGGAAGTGTGGAGGTCCTCTTCAGCATCACTGTAGAGTTGTCTGGTCTGCCCTGCTGGAGGTGTTGTGTGTCCCTCTGCAATGTGAAGGGGAGATGCTTGTTGACATTTTGTTGGCATGTATGTTGCCGCATTGTTCAAGTTTACATACAGACTGCATGCCGATGTACATTGTGACTGTTTGGGAGGGGCGGACTATTTGATGCGGGACAGTGGACATTTGGACTACATGAGGTAGGTGAGGTTGTACACGTACATTTGCATCTCACAGTTTCCTGCTATGTCCGATGTGACTGGCCATTTTCTACGCACAGGCGGACCCAGTTGTGTCCTCTGTTCTGCAGTGTAAGTGTTGCACTGTGTACCACATTGTTGTCCATGTGGATGTGCTGTCATTGCTATGTGTGTGTGCTGCATTGTGTGAGAGTCGCACCTGTAGCTGTGATTTTGCTTCCCCTTATCCCTTGGAGGCGGTGTGCCTTTGGCTTTTGTGCTTTTCAGGTACTGTGATGTTGGCGACTTGGGTCATTTGTGCTCTTGGACGGTTTTTGTACTCTTGTGCATTGTTTGTCTGCAGATGTATTGTTGATGTCAGTGGTTGTTTGTGCACGTGGATGTGTCAGAGTATGACCTGCTCCTTTCCGGATGTGGTCCACACTCAGCCACCTCAGTCTTGTGGCGTGCACAATGTCATGGTGATTGTACTCCAGCCATGCTGCTCGTCGTGTGGTGTCACTTGTATTGTCAGTGTGGCTCTCACATACGCATCTTTGCTGTGTTTCGCACGGGTGCATGTGTGTGTTGTGGAATTGGTGATGTGTGGGGTGGGAGCCCTTTGGGCACATAGTGGACGGGGGCCTACTTGATGTTTGTATGTGTGCTGCAGTGTGCCACGGGGATCAGGGACATGACCCAGGGTCATTGTGGGTGTGCGGTGTGCTACACGTCGTTGTGCATGTGTGCCATTGTGCCCGTCCCCACAGTCCCTGTTCGTTACTCACCCTGTTGATGTTGTGTCAGGTCATGTCGAGCAGTGTCCGGACTCCCGACTCCTTGCACCGTCTCCACACTGATGACTGTGGCCACCATTTACTCCAGCTCCTCCTGTGACGCAGGACTCCCACCTCCATTCGCCGTTGCTGCCTTCCTGTTGGCAGTGGGTTTCTGCTTGGTTTGGCTTTTCACATCGTGCCAGCGCATCTTGGCCTCCTCGACACTCCGGCTGCATTCACAATGGAATGCCATTTTTCCGTCTGTGTTGCCAATGACACGGTGGAGGTGACGGACAGTTGTTGTTAGTGCTCTGTCACCTCCATGACGACGATCCGGTTGTCATGTGGACTGTATCCCGTCTTCCTCTTCCTCTTCTCTTTGGCCTTCCCGGACACCGAGGTTCCTTGCTGGTGGTCTGTGTGGATTGTGGGGTTTGCGTTGACCTGGGCACTCATTCCGGGTGCATCCATGTTGCTACGCAGTTTATTTTGTTTTTGGTGTGTTTTTCTTGTTCGGCTTTTATGGTGCATTTTCCCGCATGACGCGTGGGAATTGCAGGCCTGTCGCTGGTTATCGCTGATTTTTGTATCGCGGTTGGCATCATCGCAACTTTATTCGCGTTTCGCATTTTTGCGGCGTCGCGTTGATTTTAACGCGGTCATTTGACGCGTTATCGTGGGACTATCGCATGGTGCCGCCAGGTTGGGAATACTACGTTAACACGGCGTTGTTTTCCCGCGATCGACTGCGATATGCAAAGTTGCGTTAAGCTAATCTTGCGGTGGTTATCACACGTTCTTGAGAATATGCCCCTATGATTATTAGATATAGGAAGTATTCGCCACTGAGGTAAAATCTCTACCTTAATCAATGTTGGGGTAATCCTATATTGACACTTTTCTAGATGCTACCTGTTTCTTAAATCATTTGTTCATTCATTCACAGTGCCAATACCAAGATTAATTTAAGGACCTATGACACAAATAGTTATTTAGTTCATATGGAGGTTACTTCACTATGGTTATTGCCCTAATTAAATCAGGGTACATATGTACTTGCAAATGAGCAGGAACATACCAATTTGTTCTGTTGAAATTTGAAACGTGTGTAAAAGCATTCTTCCAATGTTGTCTGTGACATTACCAGGTTGAGAGTATGGTTGTGCTCAGCCAAGGAAGAATGCTGTGGCGGTGCTGAGCGATGCTGTGCTGGTGCTGAGCGATGCTGTGGTGGCGCTGAGTGATGCTGTGGTGGCGCTGAGTGATGCTGTGGTGGCGCTGAGTGATGCTGTGGTGGCGCTGAGTGATGCTGTGGTGGCGCTGAGTGATGCTGTTGGTTGTGCTGAGCGATGCTGTGGTGGCGCTGAGCGATGCTGTGGTGGCGCTGAGCGATGCTGTGGTGGCGCTGAGCGATGCTGTGGTGGTGCTGAGTCATCCTGTGGTGGTGCTGAGTCATCCTGTGGTGGTGCTGAGTGATGTTGTGGTGGCGCGGAGTGATGTTGTGGTGGCGCAGAGTGATGCTGTTGTGGCGCTGAGTGATGCTGTTGTGGCGCTAAGTGCTGCTGTTGTGGCGCCAAGTGATGCTGTGGTTGTGCTGAGTAATGCTGTGGTTGTGCTGAGTGATGCTGTGGTTGCACTGAGTGATGCTGTGATGGCGTTGAGTGATGCTGTGATGGCGTTGAGAGATGTTGTGTTGGTGCTGAGTGATGCTGTGCTGGCTCTGATTGATGCTGTGCTGGCTCTGATTGATGCTGTGGTTGCGCTGAGTGATGCTGTAGTGTTGCCGAGTGAGAGATAGAGTGAAGATATAATGCCCAATTAGAGAGGGTGGTGAGAGAGAAAGAGAGAGAAAGGGTGTACATAGAATAAAGAGTGGAGCGGGATAGAGAGAGAGAAAGAAGGGGACAGAGAGTGAATGAAGGAGTTTGAAAGAGAAACAGATAAAGGGGTGAGAGAGAATGAAAGGCTAAAAAAGATAGAGAGAGGAGTGTTAATTAAGTAGAGAGAGAATTAGAGAGGGGAGAGAGAGAGAAGGAGCGAGACAATAAGAGTGGGGGGTGTGGAGTTTAAATAGAGTGAAGAAGTGACGCGGAAAAAGTAACCTTAAATATAGCTTTGTGCGAATAAATATAAAAAAAAAAAACAGTGAGAGACAAAAATACTGGTAATTAGGCTGTGACTCCAAATATAAAACAAATAGCGATATAAGGTGAAATCAACCCACCGAAGCAATATTTCTAACTAGACAAAAAAAAGCTTGCATTTCAATGCTAATCGCTGTTGTTATGTTGAGCCTAGAGTAGCGCGCAAGCGCTGCTTCTGGCGAAGCATTATGTAGGGGGTTTTCAAAGCTGACCAGACGCTCGTGCGTCATGGCCTTTTTCGGGCGGTTACCCGCGCGGCCGACATCTGTTTCCCATTATCGTGCCCAGACGCGTGCGCGATAATTGGAAACACATGCCGGGAAAAGGCCATGATGCACGAGCATCTGGTCAGCTTTGAAAGCCCAGGCTGCCGCGCTCGTTGTTTCTTCTCGCTGCATGGAGACTCTCTGCTGTAAAAGTGTAAGTACACAAGGAATGCTCAGCGGCTGCGGCCTGCTTGTTTGGAGGCTGTGGTTGGGGCTCATCTCCTGCGGCGTGGCTCTCATCAGCCAAAGAGTTGTGTGTGTTCTGGAAGCTGGGGTGAGAAACACATTTGCAAATGCGAGTAGAGAGGAAGTTCTGTCCGATGCTGCGAAATAAGCAGTTCTATTTGCAACTGGTGCACAACGGTCCCAGTGAATTACACGGTACCTCTACAAATCATTCATCTGTTTAGGTGATTTCGTGTCAATCTGAGAACTTAATAGGAAATCTTTATGGTCATTGGAAACTTTCCAGACAGTCTATGTTGATTGTGTTTTTTAAGACCCTATTTTGCCCTGATGAAGTTCCTAGTAAGGGAATGAAACGCGTTGGCTGGAGTTGTTTTGTCAGATGATTTATATCTAAAATTGAATAAAGAATATAAATTTGGAACTGCTGAATTGGACTTTTTTTCACTCTCCATATTTCATGAAGTTAAGAACAAGGTAGGAAATGGGTTCTTGGACAAAACTCTTGAAATACCACCCAACAATCAATCAATCAATCAATCAGGGGGTTTTAAGCACGCTACTCACCCGTGAGGGTCTCAAGGCGCTGGGGGGGAGGGGTAAGCAGCTCCGGTCAATCGAAGAACCAGGTCTTGAGGGTCTTCCTGAAGATTTGCAGGGTGGGGGCATGTCTGATGTCGATCTGGAGCTCGTTCCAGGTCTTGGCCGCGATGTAGGAGAAGGTTCTTCCAACCGTTCTAGCTCTGCGGATGCACGGGGGTTCAGCGAGGGCGAGGTTGGCGGATCGGAGGTTTCTCTTGGGTAGGTGGAAGGAGATTCTATCGTTGAGATATTGGGGTCCTGTGTTATGGAGGCATTTGTAGGCGTGGGTGAGTATCTTGAAAGTTACTCTCTTCTCAACGGGGAGCCAGTGGAGGTTTCGCAGGTGTTGGGTATCCCGGCGTAGAGGGCATTTCCGTAGTTCAGTCTGCTGGTTATGAGTGCATGGGTGATGGTCTTCCTTGATTCGGCGGGGATCCATTTGAAGGTCTTCTGGAGGATGCGGAGGGTGTTGAAGCAGGTGGAGGCGACGGCGTTGACCTGTTGGGTCATGGAGAGGGAGGAGTCGAGTACGATGCTGAGGTTCCGGGCGTGGTCCGTCTGGGTGGGGGGCTGCCGAGGGTGGTGGGCCACCAGGTGTTGTCCCGTGCAGAGAGGGAGGGTTCGAGGATGAGGACCTCTGTCTTCTCCGAGTTGAGCTTCAAGCAGCTGCTGCTCATCCAGGATGCAACGTCCTACATTTCTTCCTGGAAGTTGAGTCTGCTGGTGATGGGGTCCTTGGTGAGGGAGAGGATGAGCTGGGTGTCGTCGGTGTAGGATACTATGCTGAGTCCATGATGTCTGACGACAGCGCGAGGGGGGCCATGTAGATGTTGAAGAGCGTGGGGCTGAGTGATGATCCTTGGGGTACTCCTCAGTTGATCTCTGTTGGTTCGGAAAGGAAGGGTGGAAGTCTGAATTTTTGGGTTCTGCCGGTGAGGAAGGAGCAGAGCCAGTCGAGGGCGGTTCCCTGTATGACGGCTTCGTGGAGTCTGGTGGTGAGTGTGCTGTGGGAGACCGTGTCGAAGGCTGCAGAGAGGTCGAGTAGGGTCAGGGCCGCGGTGTGTCCTTGGTCGAGGAGGGTGCGGATGTCGTCTGTAGCGGCGAGTAGAGCGGTCTCAGTGCTGTGGTTGCTGCAGAATCCGGATTGGGAGGGGTCAAGGATGGAGTTCTCTTCGATGAATTTCGTTAGTTGGGCGTTGACGGTCTTCTCTGTGACTTTGGCCGTGAAGGGGAGAAGGGAGATGGGTCGGTAGTTCTTGAAGTCCGTGGGTTCTGCTGAGGGCTTCTTGAGTAGGAGCCTGACTTCTGCGCGTTTCCAGTCAGGGAATGTGCCGGTTTCGAAGGTGGCGTTGATGGTGCGTCGTAGTTCCGGTGCGGTGGCGGTGGCAGCTCTGTGGAAGATGTGCGGGGGCAGGGGTCCATGGGGGCCCCTGAGTGCATGCTTTCATGGTCGATGAGGTGTCTTCAGTGGTGACTGATGTCCAAGAGGAGATGGTGGGCTGGCTGGTGTTGATGGAGGAGGGAGTGGTTTCGGAGTCAGGTGTCTGGTTGTTGAAGTTGTCATAGAGGCCATTGATTTTCATATGGAAGTAGGAGCAACCTGTTGGATCTTTCTCAGAACTATAACTGTACCATACAGCACCACAACCAATGTCTGAAGTATTTTGTTTTCAGGAAAAGTTTTAAAACTATATAACGCCCTTATAACAAGAGATAAAGAAAAACATGTTAACAATTGCAGATATTCAAACAACAAGTAGAACATCTTTTACCTCCAAATTTTCACCCATATTGAGCCATTCACCATAATAACTACTGCAGTAATTTGGAACCCAAGCCAAATATGAGCCCCTGTGAACATACAAGAAATCAATTAAAAGATGCTTAACTGCAAACAAACAAAATAAGAGATATTATATGGAATCCGAGACTTCACCAGAATAGACTCAAACATAGCCACTCATGAGAACAAAAGGACTGAGCAACTACTCAAAGATAAAACATTCTTTCTGTCTTCTATTTTTCTTTCATCATGCTGTCCAACTAATTTGGGTACAGATTTACCACACACTGGGCATAGACCTTGACCTATCAATCTTAATTTTAGTCTTAAGAATAAGATAGTCTAAAAGCCTTATGGTAGATGTAACATCTGTCATAAAAGCGCTTTAATTTTCCATCCCTTCCTTCTACTGTTCAGGCCATTCTTTTACCCACCAGCCTTCCTTTAATAACCCACTAACTTTGAACGCTTACGTGTGGTCCAGCGAAGCCTGGAAGAAGGTCCAATTATTTGGTTTGTCAAAGCCTGCAGGGGCTGAGAAGAAGAAGTTGGAACAACAAATAGTAAGAGTCCAGAGCTCTCCAGGAATACAAATGGGTAAGGGTTGCTGGCACCGTACCACGCTGACCTATTAACGCTCATCTTGCGGTTAACATCCTTTATCCCTAAGGGGTACTATTTTGACAATTCCGGCGTTGATTACCTTTGCTTTTAATGTAAATATTATATATACCACACATATTTGGTGGACTTTTAAATTGGGCACATTTTTCAATTAAGAGATTGATTCCACGTCCACTTAGATTTGGATTTTTTCCAGCTTGGTCCTGACGAATTGCCGCCGATCCGTATGACATTTTGGCAAGAAACATGTTGACCCTGATTTAAACCTTAAAACACAAAGGAACAATATTTTCCTTCACTGTTTTTTCCTGTTTTTAACTATGACCAGATCCACCACCAGAATAAATTAGCCTCCAGTGTCTCTTTGTCATTTTTATCTTTCACCTTTTCTTTTCCACTCTACATATATCCATATCTTTTTATACTGCACCTTTCTTCTAAAAGGTCTCCGGCAAAGAGCCCCCTTGTGGGTGCCTGTTAGGCATTGCAGTGCAGGCCTAACGAGGAGCTGCCCAATGATGAAGCATGCCACCCATTTGGTGGGTGAGAGCTCTTGCTCCTGATCTTCTAATCTCCTTTCAACCTGTCCTTTACCGAGGCATGACATAATATGTACTTGCTCTTGTGACGCTTAGGAACTGCATACCTCTTTTCTATGATCTCCGCTAGAGAGCACGTATGCTGGACCTTGATTGCTCCCGGTCCCCACTCTTGTTTGACAAGAGTCTAATGTAATAATATTCCCCCAGAGGACATATATACAGTGATACCACCCCAGAGCCCTCTGCAAGATACCCTTGAGGCCACCTGTGGGAGAAAGCTCCATATTTCCAGTCTCCATGTGTAAGGCATTTGAGCAGCAAGTTTAAAGGAGGTGATTCACTCCCTTGCAACTGGGTATCTTCTTGCCCCCTACAGTTATCACTTCCATGTTATAGAAGATGTAAACGAGGCTGCTGAAAGTACTAAGCAGACACTCAGAGTTGGAGATGGGGAAGTTGGATCTGGGAAGCATCTTAATGTCTGGCCTTCAATGATTCCTCTCGTCCTGGAGCACAAAAAGGAGCTCAAAGCTCCATACCTTAAGACACCTGCACATCTGCCTTCTCTATATGTAGATCTCACTCCCTCCACAGAGACCTAAGCTCCAGTGCTCCTCTGCCAGCAGCACCTGACCATCTACCATGCTCAGGACCAGTAAGCAAACTCTGCATAAGGTCCTCCGGATCTGAACAAAGTGCACTAAACCATGGTCCCTGTACTAGCTTCAGAGCGGCATGCAGTCCCCTGGAATTCATCAGCAGTGCCCAGGATGCCTCAGTGAAGCTGAAACAGCCAAGCGGCAGGCAGGGTTCTGGAATCTGACCCGAGCTGCAGGACACTATACCCAAGTATCCTGGCAGCTCTCCAACTGGCAATGTAGCCTTGCTTGAGACCATTCCCTACTGATATCATTCCAGACATTTCATTCTTAGGACCCATCTGCACTTCTGCCCAGGTTTTATAAGTAAGACATTGGACACTTCTAAGTAACCCTGGAGCAAGGCCATGTGCATCTAGTTTTAGCAACAATATTCAATGATCAATACAATCAAAGGACGACGGAAAGTCAACAAAGCACACAAAGAGATTCCCCTCTGGTGAATGCTTCAGAATGTGGGGCAAAAACCTGCTGATTTGTTTCTAAGCAGGGTCTAAATCAGGATAAAGCCCCCTAGCTAAGCCCGTTCTTCTAGCACTTGAAAAAAACAATTTTTGCAGAAACCATGTCATGAAATCAAACAATACCCACATCGGTCCTTTGGGAACTCCTTGTTTTTAAATATAGGCTTAGTAATGCCTCCCTTCCCACCTAAAACACATGAAATTGCATTGCAGGATAGTAAATATGTTGGAGGACTGTGATTGACTGGTTATGTAGAGCTATGGGACACATGGTGCAAGACATGGTGGAGCCCTGTATTCTGAGGCTTCACCCTAGACCGAAAAGCAGGAAAATTGGATACAAGTATGTGGTGCAGTTCCTTGTGTTGGTAAATAAACTGATATTAATTCACTTGTTGCAAACACTGGCCCATTGATTGTGAGACAGGAGAATAATGTGGGTGGATGGGCTATGGCTGCGTAGAACAGGATGTCCTTGGTTCTACGGATACTACAGTGGGGGCGACCACCAGGAATGGGGGCAGGTCCTGAATCTGAGAAGACACAGGTGGGCCTGAAGCAGAGGGTTCCTCTGTGCAATGAAGAGAGGAGGTGAGCTACTGAAGTTTGATGTTTTGTCATCGCTGCAGACATATGTCATGCAATGAGAAAAACAGAGATTTTTGTGAAGAAAAACATCTCAGCCTAAACGAGTGTTTAGAAACCACGCAGGATTTGTATTAATGATGCAAACTGTAATATCTGGAATGTCTTTTTGTGGTATAACAACAATAAAATATATTTTAAAATGATGATTTTTTTAGGGTATAAGGTACGAGCCCGGTTTTAGCCACGTAGAAAACAACGAGTGCAAAATACAAGCCCATGCCATTCCGTCTGACCTGTAGGTTACATAAGTAGGTTAGTTGTTGTAGATATGATAGCTTTGGTAAGAAAGGTTTGGCAGGCTGGTATGATAAGTTAGGTATGGTCGATAGGTATGCTGGGTTAGGTAGGGTTGAATTTGTTTGGTAGGTTAGTAATGACAGGATATAATGACATTTTTGACTGACATTTAAAGATTTGTGCTAGTGAAACATTTTATGAAAGTCTATTGCCTAATCACAGCGAGCAGCACTAACGCACACTGTTGTTAATAAAGCAGACATGTTTGTTTATAGCTGAGTGCTTTATTGTAGCTGATGATGTCAATTGTTTCTTGCTTAGAATATTAAACCTAGTCCAGTTGGGAAGGGAAAGTAATAGATTATCAATGCGATTGCATGAAGATGATCGACAAAAACAGCATGCCTCCTTTGCTGGAGAGACTGCAGGAGCAGAGTGAAGGTGTCCCTTCAAAGCAGAATGTTATGCCTCTGAGACACCATTGCAAATGGTGAACTTCAAATGCAAACCCAGCCAAATATAGCACAGCAGATGCTGAAGAAAAGAGGCCATTATTTCTGCAGCATCTTTAAGAAAGCCTGCCTGCTCACCTTTGTAGGCAACAAAGCTGTAAATCCAACAACATGCTAACAGTACAGCAAAGGGAAAGATTTAACACTCAAGATTCATTAGTGCGCGTCGCTGTGCCTCTCTTTTGTGACCGGGAAAGGCATTTGAACAGCAAGTAATAAAGCAGTAAATAAGAAATTAAAATGCTGACGTAGCAGCAAAGTAAATTCATAAAAGATGGGTCTCAGTTTCAAGTTACACGTCATGTTGCTTCTGCAGTTGAATAAAAGGGCTTCTTGATCCCATCACCAAAATCTAATGGGAACATCTATGGATCAGTTTAATCTCCCTCAACATGCTGTGGCTTTCCTGGACACCACAAGCCAAAGTCTGAAGAGGTCTGTCCAAACCTCACCCTCTCGCTGGACTTCTTTATGTTTCTTTTTGATGCAGTGATGACAATAACTCTTGTAACAGGCAATGAAATCTGTCAGTAGCCAGACCTAAAAAGGGAATCATAGCAACAAATATTACTCTGGTGGCAATCAGTGCTTATTAAATTCATAAGCTGGAAAGCATTACTTTGAATCTGTGTGCCCTTTTGCCCATGTCTAGAGAGAGTGCAATGGTCTGAGATAGGAGGCAGAACCATTTAAGATCTATGTAGGGGAATGGCCTGGCAGTCTATGAGAATAGAGGTCGTAGTGTTTCATAACTAGACTCAGCCTCTAAACCACCAAATACATCAGTACACGGAGATAAACCGCTTTCACTAAGGATAGCTTAGCTCACCTTTGGTAGCGACGTCTGAGCAGCCAGGGAGTCCCCATCTAGAATAAAATATGTGAGGTGTTATGTGTCATGGCACAACCAAAGAACCATCACAACAACAAAAAGTGCACATGTCCACCCCATGTACAACTAAAAAGAGAAAAAATATAACTTAATTACCTATCTCTCAAAAGAGAGTGAATCTCAAGATGAAGGGAGCGTTGAGCTGTTTCCATCTTTACCAGGATCTTAACCAGGGAATACACGTCAATGATAGGTGGATAATGGGTAAGATTTGAGACCTCCAAAGTGGACTTTTTTTTCAACAGAGAGAGTCATCCATGCCAGTGTAAGACACAATGGGATGACATGTTCCTGGAATGGCTGACTGACAATCTCAGCGAGTGTTGTGACTACAGAGTAGGCGTATGTTTTGATTGGGTGTGAGAACAAGGCTCACCTGTGCAATTGGTGACATTGGCAACATTCTTATTATCAAAAATATTTCCAAACTCTTTATGCAATATCAGCCTCGAGCTGAGCTCTAGGGTGATACTTAATTCCCTCTACGTGAGAGTAGACACACATTCCTACTGCAGACCGTGAGAGTGGTGGCCATCGGGAGAGCTGCATCAGATCACACGGAGAACTCCACGGGCCTCAGTCAAGTTTCATCTACTAGTCCTAGGCATACATTAAATTTGATATATTAGACCTGGGCCCCAATGAAACGTGATCTAGGTGTTCTGATAGAAACCACCTTATGCAGAAATAACTCATGGTGCATAGCTGGTTACACTGATGACTTCTCTTACCCTTCTGTTGGTGACGTCCCATTACTGACCTCAATTAGGATTCTAGAAATAAATCCCTTTAGTCCTGTTATCAGGACCTTCTACCGTATTCATGTAAAAGCTACGTCTTTGCTTCAAGGATGATGGTGCTCTCAATCAGGTGGTCCTCATTGACCAGAGATTAAGGAGAGCTCATGTCTGCCATCTTGTGGTTGCAGAATGTAAATTGGCCTTAAATGACCAAAGTTCATTAGGAAAGCACATTTTGCAAAGGGTTCCCCTGCTCCTAATGGAGCAGGGTTTTGCCGCAGCCAGGTGATCCCGCATGTTTATAAGAATTGTATTATACATTTCCAAAAGGTCTTTCCTGGAGTTCCCAGGTGTGGTACTCTTGAAGCTGTCCGGTATGGCCACCATCTTATACCAAGTACGATTCTTTAAACTGTGTTTGTAGAGTTGGTGCCCATTGGATTTACTCCTGCCTCACAAGACTGGGCAGTCAAGCCAACAACAAATGAGTTAGTGTTCGGTCCATGAAAGTGTCAGGTGGTGAATTGAATACACAAGCATTGTATATTACTGGCTCTAGATTGGCATATGGCTTTTCCCCTAGGTCACAACCTAAAACCACTGCTAATGATTCTGCTGAGGAACTTCTCTCTTGACTTTGTGAGTTTCACCAGAAGGCCTAGGGTAGAATCTCTCCTCACGGCCCCGGCTTTAGCTGGAGGGTGATTGACAACTCTTCCTAGTCTGGCACCATGTGCGCTGGACCGCAGTGCCCACTGTGGACAGTAAAGCTCCCTTCACACAGATGAGGTACAGCATGAGAAGAAGTGGATTAAGATTCCCTCACACGCATAATGAACAGCGTGTTAGCCGCAGTGCAAGCTTTGCTCAGACGTAATGCATAAGAGTACAGCGTGGTCAAAGGTTTGCAAGCTCTCCTCTATCAGGACAGGGACAGCTGCTAAGCGGCCCCATATAATGTGTGCTATTTTCAACTAAGCTTTGATTTTTAGTCACCAACAGTTTGCATGCTGGGACATGTAGTTTCACTTCTAAATACTAATTATAGGCTCAAATTCCAGCAAGAGAAGTGCTGCTGGCTAACACCACAGGACTGGCTGTAGGTTTCACACATGACTTGGAGCTAGTCGATAGTTATGAAAAGGTATATCTCGAGCAACAGTTGTATAAGGTTCCCTAAAACCTAGAATATGTTCCTCACAGTTTTCTAGTTATCAAAGAATATCATGGCAAGTTCACAGGCCCCTTCTGGTGCTCCTTTTGTGCAGTTTGCAGAGACTGATTGATGGAATGGCTGCTGCTAGGCATCCTGACCAGAGGTGAGGGCGGCAAGAGTGCCTCTTGCCGGCTGACGCAAAGCTGGGAACCAGTGCTGCAACAGGAGTCCATGTGTCCTTGCCCCATTATTATTCACACTGGTCTTGGCACATTTGCCTTCTGGCATATAAAATTTACATTTAACCCTCCTGGGGCGGATGGGCGGGCTGCAGATGTATCGTTATACACAGATGACGTGTCCTTACAGATCAGCCAATGGCTTCACAGGCACAATAACACGTCTTGATGATGTATTGTGAAAGAAACAACCGGACAGGAAATGTGGTCAAAACACAGATAAATACAATTTGGTAAAAAAAAAAAAAATGTAAATTGAGAGACTGCCTTTAGACCTTTAAATTGATCATAGGGAGGAATAAGTGCTTAAAATTAACTGTTACAATCTCAGTTAGGCAACAAATAAGTATCGTATGAGATATGGAGGCGAAGGCTGCAGATAGATCTAGCACAGGGTTCCCCAAAGTCGGTCCTGGAGGGCCGGATCCATGCCAGATTTTTAAGATTCTACATTTAACTAAATGGGGATATGCTAAATATCTGGCATGGATCCGGCCTTCCAGGACCGACTTTGGAGAACCCTGATCTAGCAGAATGAGGGCGGCCATGACCCCAGAGTTCAATATCTGCCAAAGATGTTCTGAGGCTGTGATTATAATGGACCCCGTGCTATGGGCAGTTCGGAAGCCAAACTGTGTAGAGTCTTGAATATTATTGTCATCTAAGAAAGCCAAAAGCTGGGTGTTTATGTGAGCCTCTAGCATCTTAGTGGGAGCAGGAGGCAGAGACATGGGTCTATAATTAGGGATTGCTGGGATCAGCATTGGGCTTCCATCAGGAATACCATTGCTAATTTCCATAGTTAGGTAATATGACTGCCTGAGTGGGTATTATTATTGGAGCTGCTAGGTTAAGAATGCACGGCGGACAAGGATCGTTGTGTCAACCTGAGGTGCATTTATTTAAAAGAGTGGCTAGCTCCCACTCTGGGACTGGAGCATACTCTCTAAGAAGTGGCAGACCTTTGCCACGTTGGCAGACGCCATTGGGTTGGTTGGAGTTTTCAAAAGAGACATGGATGGCCAAAATGTTTTTTTTTTTAAATTTCACTAGTGCTCTTGGTCCTTTGATTAGTTATTGATTTATGTGTCATGGCTTTGACCAGTGGTGCAAACTGGTGACCAGAACTGGCGGGGGGGGGGATTTGAAAAATAAAAATAAAATATCACTTACCTGGTACGGCCACCGCTCACCTTCATCCTCTTCTGTTCCTGACTCCCGGCAGCACACAGGCTTCCAGACTCCCCAAAACCAGGGGCGGACTGGAAACAGCAACCAGCCCTGGCACATTGCTGCTCGACTGGCCTTGGGAGTGGCGGGGGGAGGGTAGTGAGAAGCACCGCTCGCGCTTTTGTTACAGGGGGCCGATATTGCAGCACTGCTGCAAAACTGGACCCCAGTGACAAAACCGGCCCCCACGGGCACAAAATCGGCCTTCACCACTCCGGCCCACTGGGGAAACACCCGGTGCGCGCTACGGCCAGTCCGGCCCTGCCCGAAACCAATCACCATTGCTGCTGTCATGCGGATAATAATATTACCTGCATGACAGCAGCATGGTGATTGGTCTGGATGGGCCTGGTTTGCAGTTCAGACAGCGCCTGGGAGCCTAGGACTCTTCTCCACCCGGCTGTGCAACACAGCAGGGTGAAGAAATGCTAACTGCGCATGACTAGGACGGCCAGCCAAACCGTCATGCGCACTTATGGTGCCCACCACTCCTCCTCCCTGCTGGCTGCTGCTGTCCATCAGGATAGAGTAGGCCCCGCTCCACCCTAGCTCAGCACTGAAAAATAAAATGATAAAAACATCGTGTTATTATCATTTTATTTTTCCTTTTTGCACTGCTCAGAGAGCAGTGGGGCGACGCTCCTTCGCCTCATCGTAGGAGCCGCCGCTGGCTTTGACTATAGTAAAGATCTCCTTAGAGGAAGATTTTGCAGTCTCGATCTTGGTAGAATAATATCCTGCTTTTGAGGACTTTCTGTGGTAGGTGAGTTGCTGTGCGGTTTTGTCAGGTTTCTCCCATGTACTATGCCACTTTCATTCGAATTTGCAACATTGTCTTTTTAGGGTTCCTAACACCGAGGTGAGCCAGGAGGCTCACCTCGGTGTTAGGTATACAGGTTTACAGGTATTATGTTTAACTGTCTTTTTAGAGGCTATAGGAGTACACAAACTGACTTTAAGTAAGTTGTCATCTCTATGGCAGTTGCCTGGATTGACCAATCCTCAATTTATTCACTGAAGCAGTGGTTTACTTCAGGGTTGGATTGGGATTAAAAATCGGCCCGGGCACGCTAAAACGCTAAAAAAAAAAGTGGCCAACATTGGCATATTGCCATTCCGCAAAACACTACTTCTGCGAAATTTTCAAAAAAAAAGGGGGGGGGGGGTTAAAAAAATGTACGAATTAATTTACGCTGGTGAAACACACCTGAAAACAAGTGAGGCCACTTTTGCTCAGGCCCCCTGCCCCCGCTCAATATGCATATATTAATGGGCCGGCCCAGCGAGAGAAAGGGAGTGACACCTCTGCTGTTGATAAAAGGGAGGTAAATGGACGCCCATTTACCTCCAGAAAGGCCACTCAGGCACCCACTGGGGGCATCGAACAATGCAGAAACCGCCCAAATCGGCCCCCCAGGCTGCTCAAAAAAGCAGCCCACAGCTAGGATTCGGATACCGGCCCCTCGGGCATTGCCCGAATGCCCGCGTTACCAATCCGACGCTGCTGACACTGCTATTTGGCAAATGATTGGGGAAAAGATTGGGATTGCAGTCTCTGTTGCTTAATGGGAAAAGGGTGTGGTGTTAGAGCCACAGCTGCCGACTTTAGAACTGGGCAACCAGGTTCGAGTCTTGGCGTCAGCTCAACATCATGTGATTCTGGGCAAATCAGTTAAATTCTCGTGCCTAAAAAAATGAATGTAACTTTGTGTAACATAACTGCTGCACATGTCAAGTGCTCCAGTATCTTTGTGTCGAGTTCACACCATTTAAAACTGCAAAAAGAAGGCAAGGTCTGCCCTTTGTAAGTCACAGATTACTGCTTCAGGAATGCAGATGTAAGACAGGTTCAGAGATTTCATGAGGCCGAAGTCAAAAGATGTTTATTTTGGCACCATCAACATAGGGCATAAAAGCACATGTTGTATATAATAAAATACAATACGTCATAAAACGGATTCAAACATTCGAATGTACGTTCCATGCTCAATTCAAAATTAACAATACCATGCCAAAAATTAATGGGACATTCTTTTCCTAGCACAAATTGCTTTACAGAGAAAAGACGCAACCTTCAAACATATAGCAGGGGACACCATTGTGTACAAAAGGTGCATAGCAGCTTTGTGGTCCCTAACGTTGTATGCAATAAATGGGTTTTAAAAAATGATTCCATAAGTTCATACAAAGTTCATATAAAACTGACAGAAAAGCATAAAATGCAAAGTACTCTCTTTAGAGGTTCCATCACACGGGGATAGGACGGTCATTGTATCCCACTGATTAATGTTTGGGAAGGAAAGTAGGTGGTGCTCAAAAGGCAATCTGGTCAAGGGAAAACGGCGTTGTGTATTTATCACCCATGCCAGATAAGGTTGAAAACCTTGGGTAGAGCGTAAGAAATGTATGCCACCATTGTCTGTTTCATCTCGTCTGCCGGGGCTCTCTTTCTTGCCGTTGCATCGAGCAGAGCAGCCATCATTGCCGATTGCTCAAGCATTAAGATCCTGTCCAGGATTTCATAAGGCATTGTGCCCTTTTTTGATAATCCTTTTTGGAGCCAGCCACATTAATGTCTGCTTGTGAGAGCCATCACCTTGCACAAAGGCTGTGTCTGAGGAGCAGCCTGAATACTTTGTGCCACTGCGCAGGACCTGCTGTGCTACCGTCATCCAGCGAATCCTCTTCTGAAGGGAGGCTGCAGCTGAACGCCCTAATAGTGAAAAGCTGCAACCACTGCACCACTAGATCTGCAACAACCACTGAGCAGCTAAAGCACAAATTAACCATGAATGGAAGAAGGGACTAAACACATGCAGAGGAATCTGGCACGAGGACATAAGACTTTTTGCAAACGTCTTTGATGGGAACTGTTGAGCTGACTTGGGCATCTGATCATTGAAGTAAAAGTGGGGTACGTAGATGTGATCATCACCTCTGCCTGCATCATTCTAGGGGGTGGTAGACATTAGGGCCCAGATTTACTACGATTTTGCATCAAGGTTGTTTCACTTTTGTGGTGCAGCCCTGACACAAAATAATTTTTGGCGTTCACTAAGTCATGCAAAGCCATTATGTGTGTCTTTGCGAAGTTTAGTAAATACAAAGTAACGCAACGCAGTGCATAACGCGGAGTTGCGTTGCTTTGCATCCGGTAGGCATTACATGGGTGGAGCATAGACGTTCTAATGCATCCGCCCATCTATTTTGACACAAACCCAGATTTAAAAAGATTTCCAATCCTGCGTTTGCACCCAAAATGTAAAATAATACTTAATAATAGTAAATGTGCCCCTAGAGTTCTCCTGGAATGGAGAGAACGTGCTAAAAGAGGATGTAGTGCCGTAATGGAAGTAGTAACAAAGATTGTGACTCTATAATTGTGATTCCTTTTGAATTGTGTAGTGTTTAATTTTGCCATAAGATTAAAGGGCTTTTTGTTAGAAAAGGATAGAGCCCTTATTGTGTCTATTGGTTGACTGAATTTCTGAGCTCCTGCCTCCCTCTGCACACGAACTCCATGAGAAGCTGTGACTGCTGCATCTCACTAGCCTGAGAGTCAAGTGCAGAAAGGGTTCTAATTGGCCCAGTCTGCATAGCTGTAGTAGTAAGGACACCAGGACATCAGTAGCAAGCGACCTCATGCACCATGGTCGAGCCCAGTAGCCCCTTTCTGCTCTGTACCCGCCAAATGGAGTCCGACTGATGTAGAGATCTTGGCACAGGAGGACACACGCACACAAAAGCAGAAACCTTCAGATGCAAATATGTACACAAGCAGAGACACACAGAGACAGACACTTCATCAGATAGACACCCATAATAATGGTAGACACCAGTCGCGGCAGGCATGACTCCCAGGTAGGGGGCAATGGGGTCACGCGGGGGTTGGCATGGGTTTAATTTAATAATAAAAAAAATTAAACTTACCTTCCCGCCGGCCGGGTCCCGCGTCGTCTCTGCTCCTCTCCTGCTCTCCTGCCTCCGGCAGGAACAGGAAGCAGGCAGCCAGGCTCCCAGTCCCACCCCTAAGCCACTCACAACAATGCAAGCAGCATTGTGATTGGTCGGGACACCGCCCAGCCACGGGCTAATGGCCTGGCCATGTTGGGCAGAGTGCGCATGACTGGTTTGGTCGGCCCTAGAGGGCCGACCAAACCAGTCATGCGCACTCAGGAGTGGGCGCACTACTCCTCCCCTGCCGAGCCCTGCTCACAGAGCAGCCCCGCCCACCCGCCCAAAACCAAACCCTTCTGCTTTCTCGCAGTGCAAGAAGCAGAAACATAAAATAGTCGTTATTACCATTTTATGTTTCTGCTTCTTGCACTGCGGGAAAGCAGTGGGGCGACGCTCCTCTGCCCTAGTGGAGGAGCCGCCCCTGGTAGATACAAGTAGGCACAGCCACTCAAGTAAGTGGACACATACAGGCCCAGACACACAAACGGAGACTCAAATAAGCAGAGATTCAGAGAGAAGGTCACATGAAAGAGCCACAGGAGAAGCTATACTACAACTAAACACTCTCACACGCAGACTCAGACAAATGCAAGCACACATAGAAACAAAGACTAAAAGAACAGAGGATGAACACAGGAAATTGTCACATAGATAGGGCAGTCCTGCTGTTATACACACATATGCCCTCAAATGTACACAAATAGCCATAGACTAGGATAGGCATTCTCATGACAATTGGGCAGGCACATACAAAAGCAGAGATTCATAAAAGCAGATATGTACACAGTTGCACACACTGGCACGATCAGAAAACGAGGCAGAAACATTAATACGAACAGACATTAAAACAAACAAAGGCTGATACAGAGGTAGGGCAGTAAGACTGACACACCTGTAGTCATCCGCACAGTAAGACACTCACACATGCAGAGAGATCAAACAGTCAAAGGCAGACCTGCAAGTAAGGATTCCCTACAAGGCAAGGTGGACGCTGAAGGGTCGTTGTAGGAAAGTTGGATCTGCTTTTATAGTTACCCCCACTTTTTGCCTGATGCTAAGCTGTTATTGACTAGTCTGACTGGGATCCTGCTAATCAGGACCCCAGTCTATCAGCTTTCTCCCTAAACTGTTGTGTTCAGTACCTAGGTACATCCCAGATTGGATACTGGGGTACCCTTATCAGTCCCTAGTATATGGTACTAAGGTACCCAGGACATAGGTACCCCAAAGGTCCCCCATGGGCTGAAGCATGTATTATGCCACCCATGGGAGACCATTCAAAATGGAACTACAGGCCTGCCATTGCAGCCTGTGTAGGCTGGTGCTACCACCACTTCATAAAGATATAGGTTTCCTATATCTAGGGTCACTGCACTTAAAACCTATAAGTCACCCCTATAGCAGCCCTGTGCAATCCTGAAGGCAGGGTGCTTTGTTCTAAAGTTAGAGGGTGCCCCTACATGAGCAGGACACCCCTACAGCCTACGGAGTCCATTCTCCTGGGTTGTCAGTGAAGCAGCCATATACCATATAGAGGAGCACCACGTAATTACGCGATGACCATCTTGAAACTGGCTGCAATGAATGAATTATTATGTTTGGTGTCAAACATTTTGGAATCACACCCCACACCGTAAACGGTGTGGGAGGTATGATTCCAAGCACTGGAAGAGCCCTCCGTTATGCTCTCAGTGTTCCCGGTGCCAACCTTCTAGACCCGGACAGCACAAAATGGTTGCTGCTGATCAGAGAAACATTTCTGCCCACCTGCTGCTGAGCCAAGCTCGAGCAAGGGAAGGCAGAACAATAGGCATCCTGTCACAGGGAGGTGTGACCACCTCCCAGATGGGATTTAGTGTATTGGGACTGGGTGGCTGCGCTTGCCAGTGCCACTAAGTCTGCATGAGGGGCACATTTGGTGTCCCCGTGCATAGTCCAGTTCAAACCAGTCCGGGGAGCCGTTGGCTCCCGCTCTGGTGCGAAACTGGACAAAGGACATGGGAGTAATCTCCCCCCTGTCCAGACCCTCCCCTGGGAGGGTCCCCTGAATCATCCCAACCCTTTCCTTAGGGTACTTACGGGCTTACCTGTGGGTGGGTCCCTAGATTTGTCGTGGGAAAAGATTCAGATCAGACACCACTTCTTCTACTACCATCTGGGCACTCTGGACTTCGCTGGACTTCATTTGGGCTCGACTTCATCTCCCTTCCATTCTGCTGCATCGTCTGTGGCTGTGCACCATACAGGAACCTTCCAAGGCCTGTGGGCATCAAAGATACCTGATGGAATCTCCCTTGAAGTGAAGGAGTCACTTCCCTGCATCTGCAGGCACTGCAACTAAGTCGACCGGTCTGCTGATCCTGAGCTACTCTGGACTCCAAAATGTTCCGCAACACAGCTGGAGGTTTTCCAAAGCTCCTGAGGCCTGCCCTGCCCTCTTACCAAGTTTGAGGCCAGTATCCCTCGTGGGGGCTGCAATAACCGAACCCCTGTGCACTGTGTCAACTTGCAGTTGCAAAGGCTTTTTGGCTTCCTTCCACCAAGACCTTCAGGCTCCAAGTAGCCCCAACCTCAAGCACCTCCAGTGGCCAGAATCTTTAGCCACACCACATTGTGTGCACTGTGGCCTGCATCTTTTGGTGAGCTGCTCAAGGTCCTCTTGCGACTACAGTGCCTCCGGCCTGTGGGTTCTTTTGAGGGTCACCTTTGTTTCTTTTGGGCTCCCCTGATTGCTTGGGGCCTGCCCGGACTCCCCTGCTTGTGGTGAGTCCCCTGGACCTTGCTGGTCCCAACGTTGCTCCTTCTTTAGCTCCTGTGTTGGTTGCATTTGCCAAGGCTTGTTGGTGCTCCCGTCGGACACCGACCCCCTCAGCACTCGACATCCTTCGTGGGACAGCTTGTGCATGGCTCCTGGTCTTCCTCAGCATCGCCTGGTCCTCACAGCTGCAGAGTCAAGGTCATCATCAACTCTCCTGCAACACCCGACATCGGAGGGCATTCGTCTTCCAAGTCTCCTGGTCACTTCTGAGTGACAGACTGTCCCCTCTGCTTGCAGGTACCTTCCAACTAGAATCCACCTTCGGATTCCACTGGACACTTTTTCTTTCTACAGCAGTGGCACTTTCCTGAAGTTCTCCATTGGGTTCGACTGCGGTTTCCGACACCACTTCACACCTAAGCACCTGGCTTCCCTGGTGCAGGTAACATGGGTACTAGGGTATCCATGGGTGGGGTGGCTCTCCAACCTTCTGTCTTCCACGGGGTTTCTTCAGGGTCCACTGGGAAGGGTCCTTAATCTTTAAAAATCCAACCCCGACTTACACGTAGACTTGTACGGAGCACGCAGTCGTGTTCCCACAGTGCACACGCTTTCCGTGGGGTTCCTATTCACTCACCTTGGGTGGTTCCTTGGGTCCCCAGCACTTCTATGTCCTCTCAACATTGTCTTGACCCGATTTGTGGTTCTTATACCACTTTCTTAGTATATGGTTTGGTCCCCCCTGGGGTCCACTGTGTATTCCGTGCTATTTACTGTAGTTCTTTGAGAAGTATTGTGTGGATTGTGCATATCTCCGGGTAAGAGATACTTGTATGTGTTAGAGAGTATTATATAATAAATGCATATTTTTATAAATACCTTGTGTGGTTCTTTTTCATTTAATCTATACTGTAAGATTGTATTCTGGTAAAACAAGCTGCTTTACACTCCTTCTGGACTAAGCCTGAAGGCTCCTCTCCACAGTTACCACTTAGAGAGCTTTCTAAGGTTGTCTAAGACCTCTTAAATCACCATAAGGGTTGTCTGGACTGGTGCAGGGTGCCCACTTACATAAGTGGACATCATATACCAGGCCAGCTTTTTACAGTCGGGGTGACCTCAGACACATTCATTCTGCAGATGGTGGGGTCTGTTCTGTGAGTCCAGTGCTCTTCAGGCAAGGGCACGGGACAGCACCTTCTGAACTGGGTAATGAGTGGATCAGAAAAACATGCACTGAATTTACTAATGAGGATTGCTACTACTGTATATCAACTGCCTTGTTATATATTATGAAGTTGTCAGTGTACCCGTAACATATGTTTATATGTGCTGTATATGATGTAAAGTGATTTGCATGCATAAATTGCAACAATACTTTATAGCATTGAATGTATTGCTGTAGTAGGGACACACAGGTGTCCTTTCTGGATTTGACAGGATTTGTTGCATCTACAGTGGGGTGATGTGTACAAGAGCTTTCTCAATGATGTCATCAAATGGTAATTACAGGTAAACGCCACACTGCTTGACAGCCGCTCGCTCGTAAAGGGGTCTTATCACACAGTGGTTGCTTTTTACAGCGAACCAAGTACCTCTCACCTCTTTGAAAGCTAAAGTGTCTCTAGAAAGACTGTTAAAAGCTGTACTCCTTTAGAGCAAAATGTAAAACTATTTCTTTCCACAGTTTTACATTCGCAGATTGCTTTGCTACCTCAAAAAGCTAAATTTGCTATATTCCTAAAACCCTGCATGAAAAATTGACCTTTCCATTTTTCCTCCCTTCTTTATTTGAATAAATGTCTACATGTCATATTCTACATGTCTCTTGTGTATATAGACTAAGTCGGGAGCCTGTCTTAATCTTACTTCCTTCACAACCATAACCCTGCAACCTAACAATATCTATTCATTCCAACAGCCATTTGCTTCTCACATGGCCCCCTCTAAAGATTAAACCCAAGTCATTAACTTGCCACAGAGAAACTTGAGTAAATGCATGGAATGTTTCTTTTTCATTTTTATATAGCACAAACTCGATCCGTAGGTATCAGAGCGCTTTACATGAGCACCAGTTCTATTACAGACACATTCATTTTGTTAGGCACGGGGAGATTAAGTGATTTGCCCAGATTCACAGGATGCTGAGCGTCCCTGTCGAGACTCAGACCTGGTTCCCCAGCTTCAGGCAGTGTTGGCTGGCACAGATCGGCAGTGGAAGGGAGGGGGGGGGGATGGGGTGAGACAGTATAAAAAATTAGAAGGAAAAAAAACGTACCTGATTGCTGCGTCCCTCCTCCATCTCTGCTCCGTCGTCTCTCTGGGCTTGAACAGGAAGCACCCACGATCCCCATAGCCAATCACAACGCTGTGAATGCAGCGTTGTGATTGGTCTGAGCCCCGTGGTTCGGCGCTCAGACAGGCAGTGGGAGCCTGGGCATGTTCACCCAAGCAGTAATGCAGCCTGGGTGGAGAACATGCAAAGTGCGCATGACTATTTGGCCGGCACGAGACAGCCGGCCAAACATTTATGCGTGCTTGGAGTAGGCAAATCACTCCTCCCCCTGCTCTGAGATCAGAGCAGCCCTCCCGGCTCGCAAAGCTGCTGCAGCAGGAAAACATAAAATGATAATAACCTTGAGGTATTATCATTTTATGTTTCCTTTTTTTCACTGTGGAAAAGCAGTGGGGCGATGCTCCTCTGCCTTAGCGGAGGAGCCGCCACTGGCTTCGGGGTCGAACCCTAGCCATTAGGCCACATCCTCTCCTGAGAGCACAAGACCAACCCCAATAACCAATGGACTTAGCACTATCTTTGGGCTGCCGGGTAGCATGCTACCTGCCGTAAAGTGCTTCAACGCCTCGCCAGGGGTAGTAAGCAGGGCTTTAAGTGGGTTGGGTCCTGCCAGTGATCAGCAGCGGCAATTCTAACAAGCATTGGCATAGCCAATAGGTCTCGCCTTTGGGACCTTATAAGTATTTAGTTATGCAGCACAATATCCCTGGTGCAACAACATCAACTGTTGCATGGCTAAACACTTATACGGTCCCAAAGGCGAGACCTATTGGCTATGCGAATGCTTGTTGATGCTGCTCCAGATTTACATTGAGGTGTAAATCTGTGGCAGCGCCAAAAACTAACCCCATGCAAGAGCAGGTGTTAGAATGGCACACGAGGTGAAATGCTTTTATTTCTCCTCATTTTTGCTTTTTCTCTGTGTGCTGCATTCTGCAGCACACATAGAAGTAGCACATAGCCATTATGGATTGTTTATGTGCAGTAAGGGACACCTTCCTGCACAAACAATCATTCCCTGCAATGCAGGCACACTTGCACTATGGTGCAAGGGTGCCTGAGTTGGCACTAGGCAAGTTATTTAGCGCCAACGCTAGGGAAAACACAGGGGTGCACCATATTGTAGTGAATACAGAGCATCCCTGCGTTTTGAAAATGACGGAGTGCGGCGCTGCCAGATTTGGTGCAGCTCCGCACTCTGACATTTTCTAGCAAATATGCCCCTCAGTGTCACATAGCAGAAAGTGAGGTCCACTAATCTGACATTTGTTGTACTTAGAAATTAGCACAAAATTAGCAGTGAAGAGTTTGAGATTTTTTCTAAGGTACATATTATTGCTTGATACATTTTCCTAAGAAACAGGAAACCTGGCCATTGATGGCCCTGTGGATGGTACAAAGAGCTTTAAATTCATTGTGCTGCTCCATGGGGAGTCTGTATAACCTTTTAAATGTAGCTCTTATGTGTCAGAGTCCAGGCACACTAAGCAGCAATCTAGCAGCACAATGCTGGATGCCATGGTGTCTTTGGATCAGGTAAGATGGAAGCCCCACATTGAGGGAATTGGCATAATCAAGTTGACAATTAATTATAGCTGAAATGACATTTCTTTTCCTGTTCTTTTCTAGGAGAGGTGTAATCTTTGGTAGAACTTTTAGATGGTATGAGCAGAAAGAGACCACCAAAAACGATTGTGCATGAAGTCAAAGTGTACTATCTAGCTCATCTCCCAGACTGTTTACAGTGTTTACTGGGACGGGGATCTCACCCAACACTGGCAACCAGTAAGAATCTATCCAGAGGTCAGAATGACCACTGATGACCATGAATTATGTTTTGTCAGTGTTAAGTTTTATCAAATTACTACCAATACACTCCCGGATGAGATGGTAGTCAAAAGTTTGGCCAGGATATTTTGGTAGGTCGGTATTTTTGTCTTCGCTATTCTGCTGGCAAAAGCGCTGTATAAAATCAATCAATAAATAAAAGTGCATATTTAGTTGAGGCAGCCAGCCATGTAAAAGTAATTGCCTCAGCTCATGCTAGGAGAGCTGGGAGGAAGGCGATGAGTGGTAAAACTATGACCCTGTTGGTTGTCCCCAGGGAGGGCACAACTGATTCGGGGACTCTTGTGCTGGCCACAGGAAGCCATAAACCAGCGACACCGCCGATGCCTCTGCTGTAGAAAAGCATCTCTCCCCAGAGGTGGAGGCAAGCTGCCTTTCTCTGCGATGAGTGGGCCCCAGCTTCACAGCACTTTATTTCATCAGCAGTCAGGTGCCCTATGCTCAGAGAGGGTTACAGTTCCAAACTGACGGCTTGTTTCATCCGCCACACAGTATTTAGGGGCGGAACAGCCCACATTAACCTGGTCAGAAAAAAAGATTTGATTATTTTTAAACAGAAAGTTACTGTGTGCAGAGTGAATTAAACAAGAAAGACAACAAGCATTGGCCGCGCAGCCGTGCGACGCGCTCTGTGGTGGGGGAGAGGGGAGGAGCGGGAGAGCAAGTGACGCGCGGCCGTGAAAGTGACACGGCCGCGCGGGAGGGGTGGGGGAGGAGCAAGTGACATCAAAGGCAGATGGCCTGGAGCATGCGAGGAATGCGCGTTACTGCGCGCATTCTCGCATGCTCTAGGCCAGCCAAAAGTTGTGGTCGCATTTCTGCAAGCCCACACTACAAAATGTCTCGCCCAGAGCCAGCGCTAAAGCGCTGGCTTTCAGGGCGAGCCCTAAAAAGTAGGTGCTGAGTAACCCTGGGCGTAGTTCGCGAAGTAGCGCTACGCGAAGCTACTTGAAGTGCACCTCGCACTACGCGAGCTACGTGTAGCTACGCGAACTGCGTAGTGCACTGTGCAAAATGCTGTTCGCACTGATTGCACAGTGCCGGATGCTTGTCCGCACTGTGCAATCATTGAAAATAGCATCTTGCACAGTGCGAGCTGTCTTTTACTGCCGCTCGAGTAGATTTTTACTCGAGCGGCAGCTTTCTCAACGCGGACTGGTAGTTTCTCATCGCGAGCGGTCGCGAGCATGCGCAACCACTCGCAATGAGAAACCTGACCTCCCCGCGTTGAGAATCTCGCCGGGAGGTTTATTTTCCACGCTCGCGATCGGCAACTTGATGTTGCTGATCGCGAACGAGGAAAAAGTCTCGCCGGGATGTCATTTTGCTTGCTCGCGGTCGCCAACTTGACGTTGAGGGCCGCGAGCAAGCAAAAAATGACCGCTGCACTACGCTACGCGTGTTTGCACTGTGCTACGTGCAATTCGCGTAGTGCGAAGTAGCACAAACTTCACAAACTACGCGAGCGTAGCGTAGTGCTTTGCCCAGGCTTAGTGCTGAGACGGGTCTCTATCTGGCTCTCTATTTCTGCCTTCAGGGTCATTTTTAGGTCTCGCCTGACGTTAGCAGCGCCCATGCGCTGCTCTCGCCATGCGAGGGCCTTTTGGAATCAATACGGATTGCAGATGTGCACGCGGACGGACAGAAGATGTGCACGCGGGGACTGGATGCTTTACTCGCGGTGTGAGACGGACGCACTACTTATCATGCGCGCGCACCACTCGCGGGACGCTGCAGCTGAATTTGCGGCCACCCTTGTTTTGTCAAGCATCCCTTTTTTCAGATCCGTCTGTGTTTTTAACCCATCAATTTAATCTGATCTCAGAGCACTAGAAATTTCTTTAAAGTTGTTCCAACAATTAAGAAAACCGTAGCTTGTGGGTAATGCTCCACTCTCGTTGAGTTCTCACGTCTGCCTCACGTCTGCCACACGGGGTCGCTGTTGCGCCGTGCTTATTCGCAGCCACGACTACTAGAGCCGTCCGGCAGATAATAATAATTATACATGTTTTTCTGGGGCTATGTAATAATCTTACACTTTGTACCCACTTTCCTTACAGTTTTGGTTATGTCCAATAAAGTTTATCAGCACGTAAAGGAGTTCTCCTATCGACGGCCACCCAGTCCCGCCAGGGAGCCCGGGACACCAAAGGCATGTTCATAAGCTTACCCCCGCCCCCCATCACCCAGCAGCCCGCAGCCCTGCTCTGTTCCGGCGGGGCGATGCATGACGCCCTATGAATGTTTCATATCTTCATATTGTTGGCCCTGTAACGGGATCCCCTGCCAGCAAGCCCTGGGCCTGCAGATGGATGTCCCGGCTGAGGACCTCTCCGCCCGCAGGTGGGGTAGCCGGGGGCTGTCCCGTTCCGCTCCCCTCCACCTGGTGGGGCACCGCTGGTGCATAGGTGCTAACGCCTCGGCTAGGTATTCCGGTTCCATCCCCTTCCTGCCTCTCTTGGGGTGCCCCTGGGCTTGTGTAAGCTGGCCAAGGCGTTAGTGCCGGCTCCTACCCTTCTTCACCTGCTGATGGGCCCGGAAGCCAGCTCGACCTGCAACACCGATTGACACTCCCTTGCCCATGAGAAGAGCCCCTTGGACCGTGGCGGCGCCGCATTTCATCAGTTCGACTGCGGCCTTGTGAAGGTGTTGCCTGTCGGAGCTCAGATCAGAGGAGCTTTACAGAAAGGGCCCCACTATGACTGTGGAAAGACGAGCTTTTGATTTTCTTTGGACCAACTTCGAGAATCCTTAAGAGGTGGGATTACTTCCCTAGGGACACTTGGACCAGCCCCAGGCACGCGCGTTGTTGCAGAAAGAGCCCGGAGTCGCTTCCAAGAGAGGGCCCCGTGCCATGCTGTATGCCACACAGACTCTTCTAGTGCCTGGTGAGATTTCTCCGACTAGCCGCAGCGATTGTCTTACAGTCAGAGCATGCCTGTGAGTTCTTGCTTCGGAGGCGATGTGGGATCATTTGTAAAGATGTCCTAACAGGATCGGGGAACCCTGGAACCTACAGGGCTTCTAAGGGATGGAAGGCCCCCGGCACCTCGAGTGGTGCCTTCTTGCAAGCCTGGGCCACCAGGAGCACGTTCAGGGGTGACGTTTCCTCCTCACATGTACACTGTGTAGCAACAAGGAACCCTTCTAAAATAGGGAACCTGATGTTATTTTGAAGAAATTACCGGTCAATTATCGGGCAAGCTTCCTAATGTTGGGGCCTTTCTTCCCAAGGTGTTAAGGGGTGCCTTTTGTGATTTTGCATTAATATGGAAGGCAGTTGGCGTACAGGGTTGTATCCAAATCTAATCTAATCTGCATGTATGTGTGCCTGTGTCTTCGCCTGTGCTTTCTCGTCTGTCCTCCCTGTGTGTTTATCCGCATGTGTGAATGCCAGGCTGCTTCTCTGATTGCTTGTGCGCCTGCCTCTATGAATGCCTGCTGTCTTTTTGTCTGCTTGTCTGTCCATAAATGTATCAGAGCCGAAGTATCTTCCACCAGATCAGTGCCATAAAAAGATGCCCCTCTTTACCTCTTCCCTGGAGGGCGCGTGAAGCATTTTCACGCATACACCCCCCCCCTTCCTGCAGTTCTGTGCCTTTCTTCTGCTCGAGGACCCTTGATGGAGGCGGCACACGTGTCCCTGGGGGTCGGTCACTTTAGCTGTGTTCTACTTCTGTAATAGTTCAGCCAACATTAGGAGCCCTTCGTCACGTTTATGTGATAAATGTCAGTGAGGCACAAGCTCCAGGAGATTGTTGCACCGGTCACCGCTCTGGTGAAATGTAGGTAAACAAGCATTAAAAATGCAATAGGTCTCGCCTTTCATTAAGTTAAAGCCATTTGCTCTGCTATACAATACCATTAGCAAAGCAAATGGCTTTAACTTAATCAAAGGCGAGACCCATTGCATTTTCAATGCTTGTTTTTTTAATTTTAACTCTGCAGCAGTGCCAGCCTTCACTGCCTTTGAGGTAACTTCAAAGAGACGCGTTATAGTTCTTTCACAGTCTCGTCATTTCAGAACTGAAGCATTTTCAATGTTATAAACAACGAAGCCATAGTTGTTGCTTATTTATCTTACACAACTAACAACCATTGGCAAAACCAATAGCCCTGACTTGTTGAAGGTGTAATGTTACTTATATTATATATCTGGATGCAACAGGCGCTCCACACCCATAGGGCTAAAAGGGCTTCAGCCCCCCCACCCCCATCGTGTGTCTCAGCTCGAGCTGCTGTGGGCTCGGCTGGGCAGTGTCTGGAGTCTTATCTCCGGCACGCCCGAGTTTTTCACAGGTCTTTAAAGACCATTTGCATATTTACATACCTTTGAAAACTGGTTACCGAGGCTTAGTTTTTTTTCTGGTTCCAGTACCCCTGGGCCCCCACTCTGCCTATTCCTTACATTTGTATTTTACATTTACTGTCGTAGTGTGAGAATGCATTTCATGAAAAGAATATAAAGTAGGGTTGCCAAAAGAAAAATGCCAGCCATGCATTGTTTAAAGAGCCCACAAAGACCTTGTCTTGACACTAAATAGGGTTATAAATAAAAAAAGTATGTATTCGTTTTACTTTTCTGTCTTTGTTCCCTTTAATTATCAGTCGTGGATCATTCAGGCAGCCCTAGAACACAATTAAAAGTGTTTTCTATTTATATTTGCTGTTCGAAGTATGCACAGATAAGTACTGAAATACGGCTTTAGGTGACTGCTTATTTTTTTACTGACTGGCACATCAAAATAATGAGCTGGCAACCCTAATCAGAAGGCTGGAAGTTTGTTGCAGGGTCAGCACATTATTTATTTCCTCCACCCTCGATCCCTGATTAATGCCATAACAGCAATAGTTTAACGTATATCTGAAACCCTACACCCCTGTCAATAACAAGCTGAGTTACTTCAAGTGTCTGGGAATGCACCCTGCATTCAGAAAACTCACTCCTCATTCTCGCCCTTCACTTTCATGCTCACCCTGCACTCACATCGATCACCATGCACTCACACTGATCACCATGCACTCACACCAGTCACCCGCTCACCCTACACTCACAGCGATCAATCTGCACTCACAATGCACTTGCGCTGTTCACCTTGTACCTCACCCTGCAGTCACACGAGCACACTACTCACCCTGCACTCATGTGACACTTCACTCACCTGTCCCCCCTCACTGCTCAATCTGCAATCTTACTCAAACAAGCCCATCACTAACCATGCATTCATTCGTCCCACTCTGCACTTACATCCGCACCCAAATTCATATGGTTACCTCACACCCTGCAGTCACTCCTCTTACCCTACTCTCACACATTTGCATCGCTCACTGTGCACTCACATGGGCACTCCTGCCACCCACACAGCACAGAGGGTTAATGTGCCTGCTACAAAGAACGTGTACCATGCAGATCACAGAACTGAGTTTGAGTAAACTATGAGTAGCGCTATAAAAAAAATGAAATGTTTGTCGGAAAGGTGCTATAGAGAGATGAGGTGCATTGTTGGTGAGTGGTAGTGTAGGAATTCATGGAGAAGAGGGAAATGGGGGGGGGGGGGGGTGAGGCCAAAAAAGATTGTTGCACCGTGTGCGACCAGTGCAAGGGACAGCCCTGGCAGGGAGTGTTAACAAATCCTTCCCCCCAACCCCCAAAATTCGGGTCTAGTTGCGCCCCTGAGATTCAATGACCGAAGCAGCAAATTACCAGTGGGGCGGCACACTGTGCTAAGCACCGATTTTTAGTTTACGTATTTTTAAGCCACGCCCTTAATTACCTCAGCCACGCCCCTTTGAGAGACCTCCTAGTTTTTTCATTCCACCTAAAGCCCTGGTAGTAAGCACAATATAAATGCAATTTCAATTCTTTTCAAAGCTGAGACACATAGGCCGGGCCAGAGGCTGACACACGGGAAGACACACAAGAAAGATGGAAATAACAAGAAGACAGACAAAATAACAGACACGAGGAGAGACACCGATCCCTGCCCCTGGGCGCTCTCTCTACCGCAGGCAGAGGGCTGGAGTGGCACGCGCAGATGAACACACATCTCTCACTTTGACACATCTGCTTGTTCCCTATAATTGTGTCTGGTACTGGCAGCTCTGGTTCCCGCCCCCAGGCCGGGGCATGTCACTCTGGGAGACCCCTGCAGACCTGCCGGTGCTTTTCCTGAGTCTGCACATTACACGGGCAGACGCCCACCTCCTGCACCCCCTCCCCCCCTCATTCTACCACCTTTTCCAGCACTGCCAACCCACCCAAGCCCTTTAATCTACCCTGCTCTCTTGCAGACACTCCCAACCCCTCACACCCTCCTCCCCTCTTGCAAACATCTACCCCGTAGACCCCACCCACCTCCATTCCTCGCGCCCCGTAGACCAGCAGCCCCCCATTAGCCTACACCAGGCAGACACCCTACTCCCGGGTGACCCTCTCGGACACCCTCCCCACGCCGGCCAGTGCCCCTCGGCTGCCTGCAGGGGGGGCTGCCTCGGCCTGCATCCCTGCTGGGAGGAGGGCCTTCCTCTGCGAGCTCCTCTGTGCTGAGGAGGAGGAGGGGGGTGAGGCGCTCTTTATCAGCAGCACTGAACAGAACGAACCAGACACTGCAGACAGGAGGCTCGGCGCACAGAGGCCCGGCTCCCCCACCCCGGCGCTAGAACCCCCCGCTCTAGAACCCAGGCCGAGAACCCCCACAGGCAGCATGGCGGGGCCTGCGACCACCCTTTTCCTCCTTTTCTTCGTTTACGGCGTGTGCTGGGGACTGCCGGCCCCCGGGCAGGTAAGACCCCTCCTCCCCCCCCTCGCCTCATTACGTAAACAGGGCTGGTATGTTTCGGAAGCGGATGGGGTGATTTTGGGCGTGTTTTTTTAATGTTTACATGCATATTTTAGTACAAAAATGCTGGTGAAGGAGGCCCCCGGCATTTATAGGTCACCCCTTCATACGAAACAGTGATAGCCTTAGAAATGGCATCCGTAAGGCAGGCTGCAGGCGAGAGGCGGGTCCTCCTCCCCCCCCGAAAACCCTACATTCCGAGCAGCCCTGTGCGGTAGCAGCCCGTGTACCGAGGATGGCTTACCTGAGGGCGGGAGGCATGTCTGTCCTGTTTTACAATAGAAGCATCAGTCGGGATAACGAACGGGATCCCCGAGGATGACCCCCCCCCCCCCCCTTGGGATACCCTGGAAAACACGCTCTGAGAGGGTGGGGTGCGAGGCAGCATGGTGTCACCTCCTGACTGTGGATGCCTCTTCTCTCGGTGTGGTGGGGCTGCATCCGCCTACCGAATCTTACCTCATATCATGCAGTATAGTTAGGGAGGGGGTGAGTCCCCCACTGCCCCCGCCATGCTCATCAGCCCACCAGTATTTGGGCCAGCTTGCGCTGTCGCCCCTGGCCGCTGTCCGTGCAGGGGTGGGAGGGTGGGGTCGAGGTGAGCGCTGTGCTGTGCGCACGTCCTTTCTCTGTGGGGATGCGGGGCCCTGTCCCGGTGGGTGTGAGCCCCGCTTGTCTTCACAGGCCCCTGCCGTTTCTGAGATGCCCCCTCCCTTTGGAGGTCAGGGTGGAAAGATCTGAAGGCCGCCTCTGACATATTCTCTGGAGGGGTGGGGGTTGTTTAAAGGTGGTTGCTGTGGAGAGACTGACAGTTCATTTCCTCTTCCGTGGACTGTCAGATGGGGGGGTGGTGATGGTGCTGGGTGGTAATGCTGGGGGGGGGGGGGGGTAGTGACGGGCCTGTCCGTGCGGCCCCTCGCAGGGCCAGTGTCCTCTGAGCAGCGAGAGAGGAGGCCTCTTCCCCTTACACTGAGCTCTCCGTACCCTGGTGCATTGCATCTCTCCACGGGCACTGTCGGACACCCAGAGCCCCCACCCCTGTAACGGTGTGCGCCAGGAGCTGCTCGGTCAGGTCTGGGGGGAGGGTGCAGAGGGCCTTGGCGGAGCTCATGTTGGTCAGCGGGAGGGGGGTCGCCTCTGACGACCCATCCGGGGCTAGTTTTATTCATAACACCTCGTTTCTACGGCTTCCTTCATACATGCTCGCCCCCATCTTTTGCGCTTTCCCCATCCGCCCTCCACACCATCTTTATCCCACCTCCCCTTCTTCTCCGGGCCGAATGAATATTGACACTCCTATATAGCGCTCAACGGATTTATTCCATCGCCTCTGGGCGCTCGCCTCCTCCCTCCCCCTTCTGATTCTCCTCTCTTCATTCCACCTTCTGCTCCATAATCTCCGTGCACTCTACCCTCTCGCCTCAGCAGCCCCCGGCGTCGTGCCTCGTGCTCTCCCTGCTTCCTCCTTTCGCCCCCGCCCGTCGCCTCCGTAGGCCGGTGATAAATGTGTTCTCCGCGCGGCCTCTGCAGTGTATGTGGGAGTCCTGCATTATTTATGGTTGTGTTGAAGGCACCGATGGCGTGTGTATCCGCACACCCATCTAGTGGGAAAAGGCGTTCCTCCACAAAACAGGGGCGTGGCTACCACTGGTGCAGCAGGTGCGGTGGCACCGGGGCCCACAGAACCCTGAGAATCGCTGTAGGTTACTACCACAACAGCAGTCAAGGGGTGGGGGCATTTCTATTACTTGCACAAGGCATGCAAGCCCGCTACTGATTAAAAATGGTTCTTTACGTCTCCCCAGTGGGTGTTTACCCCCTCACCCTTGCACGCCAGTAGTTCACATTTACACAGCCAGAAGGGCTGGCCTGCACACACAATTCAGAGAAAACTGGGAACAGAAAACACATTTACTTGAAAAGCCAGCTAGGACGAGTGGAATAAAGTCCAGTATTGATGTTACGTAAAACTGTTGTCATGTACCACTTCATTAGGAAGTGTTAAAGGGACTGGCCTCTTATAGGACAGTGCTCGGCCTGGGGTGACATTTGTGCAAGGGCTGCTCTGTGCTGGATATATATTTCTCTGTTCAGTCATCCACGGCGCAGGTGCGTCGCGAGAACAGGCTGTGTGATCTTGTAGGTGCATGTGATCTTGCACTGTTTGTTATCTACTGGCCTGACGTCAAGGTTCGATGCACCGAGACTCCGCGGTTCCTCACTTCTGGTGGTCTAAAGCTGCTTCCGTTGGAATGGCACGTGGGCTCTCGTGTTACAGTGTGCCAGAGGTTCAAAGCCTCCACCACCGTGCAAGGGCAATCGCGCAGTTATTAAGCCCCCCTCCCCCCACTTTTAATCAAGTGTTGCTGTGCTCTCTTTTCAGCCATCCTTTCAGCACTGGGGACGTAATCATTAGACTGTAACAACAGATGGCTTGATATTGTAAAGTGCGTTAGTGCTGTGACCTCGTGGTCTGATGTCATAGTTAGTTAGATGGAGTGAGGCCCGTGTTTAATGCTGTGATGTCAGTGTAGGTGTTATGAAGAGTTGCAGAACTTGGGGGCAGTGAGCGTTTCCACTAAATTCTGTTACCACAGGACAGTTTCTGTGAAGTTTTCACTTGAGCTCTGACTTTACGAGGCAGTTTACACCAGAATACTCAGTTAACCCTGGCACTGACGTCACAAGTCAGTCTACGCGAGGATACTCAGTCAACACTGGCGTCACGGGCAGTTTCAGTCTTGCTATTCAGTGAGCTCTGAAGCCACATTGCAGTTTTAGCAGAGATGCCCCAGGGTAGTAATTAATGACACTTAGAGTGCGCCCTGACGTCATAGGGCTCACTTAGTAAGGATTTCTTGTGACTTGTGATTTCAGGTAGCAGTTTCAGTAAGGATATCCAGTGAGCTCTGGTCACTGTGCCATTTCGTGTCACAGTGCTCCCAGTGAGGCTATCCAGTGAGCTCTGGTCACTGTGCCATTTCCCGTCACAGAGCTCTCAGTGAGGCTATCCACTGACCTCTGGTCACTGTCCCGTCTCAGTCTTCTTTCATTGAGGCTATCCAGTGAGCTCTGGTCACTGTCCCGTCTGTCTTCGTTCAGTGAGGCTATCCAGTGAGCTCTGGTCACTGTCCCGTCTCAGTATTCTCTCAGTGAGGCTATTCAGTGAGCTCTGGTCACTGTCCCGTCTCAGTCTTCTTTCAGTGAGGCTATCCAGTGAGCTCTGGTCACTGTCCCGTCTCAGTCTTCTTTCAGTGAGGCTATCCAGTGAGCTCTGGTCACTGTCCCGTCTCAGTCTTCTTTCAGTGAGGCTATCCAGTGAGTTCTGGTCACTGTCCCATCCCAGACTTCGCTCAGTGAGGCTACCCAGCGAGCTCTGGTCACTGTCCCATCCCAGACTTCGCTCAGTGAGGCTACCCAGCGAGCTCTGGTCACTGTCCCATCCTAGTCTTCTTTCAGTGAGGCTATCCAGTGAGCTCTGGTCACTGTCCCATCTCAGTCTTCGTTCAGTGAGGCTATCCAGTAAGCTCTGGTCACTGTTCCATCACAGTATCCTTTCAGTGAGGGTATCCAGTGAGCTCTGGTCACTGTGCCATTTAATGTCACAGTGCTCTCAGTGAGGCTATCCAGTGAGCTCTGGTCACTGTACCATTTCGTGTCAGTGTTCTCAGTGAGGCCATCCAGTGAGCTCTGGTCACTGTGCCATTTCGTGTCACAGTGCTCTCAGTGAGGCTATCCAGTAAGCTCTGGTCACTGTCCCATCACAGTCTCCTTTCAGTGAAGGTATCCAGTGAGCTCTGGCCACTGTGCCCTTTCGTGTCACAGTGCTCTCAGTGAGGCTATCCAGTAAGCTCTGGTCACTGTCCCATCCCAGTCTTCTTTCAGTGAGGCTATCCAGTGAGCTCTGGTCACTGTCCCATCTCAGTCTTCTTTCAGTGAGGCTATCCAGTAAGCTCTGGTGACTGTTCCATCACAGTATCCTTTCAGTGAGGGTATCCAGTGAGCTCTGGTCACTGTGCCATTTAATGTCACAGTGCTCTCAGTGAGGCTATCCAGTGAGCTCTGGTCACTGTACCATTTCGTGTCAGTGTTCTCAGTGAGGCCATCCAGTGAGCTCTGGTCACTGTGCCATTTCGTGTCACAGTGCTCTCAGTGAGGCTATCCAGTAAGCTCTGGTCACTGTCCCATCACAGTCTCCTTTCAGTGAAGGTATCCAGTGAGCTCTGGCCACTGTGCCCTTTCGTGTCACAGTGCTCTCAGTGAGGCTATCCAGTAAGCTCTGGTCACTGTTCCATCACAGTCTCCTTTCAGTGAGGGTATCCAGTGAGCTCTGGTCACTGTGCCATTTCGTGTCACAGTGCTCTCAGTGACACTATCCAGTAAGCTCTGGTCATGGTTCCATCACAGCCTCCTTTCAGTGAGGATATCCATTCAGCTCTGGCCACTGTGCCATTTAATGTCAATGCTCTCAGTGAGGCTATCCAGTAAGCTCTGGTCACTGTTCCATCACAGTCTCCTTTCAGTGAGGGTATCCAGTGAGCTCTGGTCACTGTGCCATTTAATGTCACAGTGCTCTCAGTGAGGCTATCCAGTGAGCTCTGGTCACTGTTCCATCACAGTCTCCTTTCAGTGAGGGTATCCAGTGAGCTCTGGTCACTGTGCCATTTAATGTCACAGTGCTCTCAGTGAGGCTATCCAGTGAGCTCTGGTCACTGTACCATTTCGTGTCCGTGTTCTCAGTGAGGCTATCCAGTGAGCTCTGGTCACTCTGCAATTTCGTGTCACAGTGCTCTCAGTGAGGCTATCCAGTAAGCTCTGGTCACTGTTCCATCGCAGTCCTCCGTTAGTGAGGCTATCCAGTGAGCTCTGGTCACTGTCCCGTCTCAGTCTTCTTTCAGTGAGGCTATCCAGTGAGCTCTGGTCACTGTCCCGTCTCAGGCTTCTTTCAGTGAGGCTATCCAGTGAGTTCTGGTCACTGTCCCATCCCAGACTTCGCTCAGTGAGGCTACCCAGCGAGCTCTGGTCACTGTCCCATCCCAGACTTCGCTCAGTGAGGCTACCCAGCGAGCTCTGGTCACTGTCCCATCCTAGTCTTCTTTCAGTGAGGCTATCCAGTGAGCTCTGGTCACTGTCCCATCTCAGTCTTCGTTCAGTGAGGCTATCCAGTAAGCTCTGGTCACTGTTCCATCACAGTATCCTTTCAGTGAGGGTATCCAGTGAGCTCTGGTCACTGTGCCATTTAATGTCACAGTGCTCTCAGTGAGGCTATCCAGTGAGCTCTGGTCACTGTACCATTTCGTGTCAGTGTTCTCAGTGAGGCCATCCAGTGAGCTCTGGTCACTGTGCCATTTCGTGTCACAGTGCTCTCAGTGAGGCTATCCAGTAAGCTCTGGTCACTGTCCCATCACAGTCTCCTTTCAGTGAAGGTATCCAGTGAGCTCTGGCCACTGTGCCCTTTCGTGTCACAGTGCTCTCAGTGAGGCTATCCAGTAAGCTCTGGTCACTGTCCCATCCCAGTCTTCTTTCAGTGAGGCTATCCAGTGAGCTTTGGTCACTGTCCCATCTCAGTCTTCTTTCAGTGAGGCTATCCAGTAAGCTCTGGTGACTGTTCCATCACAGTATCCTTTCAGTGAGGGTATCCAGTGAGCTCTGGTCACTGTGCCATTTAATGTCACAGTGCTCTCAGTGAGGCTATCCAGTGAGCTCTGGTCACTGTACCATTTTGTGTCAGTGTTCTCAGTGAGGCCATCCAGTGAGCTCTGGTCACTGTGCCATTTCGTGTCACAGTGCTCTCAGTGAGGCTATCCAGTAAGCTCTGGTCACTGTCCCATCACAGTCTCCTTTCAGTGAAGGTATCCAGTGAGCTCTGGCCACTGTGCCCTTTCGTGTCACAGTGCTCTCAGTGAGGCTATCCAGTAAGCTCTGGTCTCTGTTCCATCACAGTCTCCTTTCAGTGAGGGTATCCAGTGAGCTCTGGTCACTGTGCCATTTCGTGTCACAGTGCTCTCAGTGACACTATCCAGTAAGCTCTGGTCATGGTTCCATCACAGCCTCCTTTCAGTGAGGATATCCATTGAGCTCTGGCCACTGTGCCATTTAATGTCAATGCTCTCAGTGAGGCTATCCAGTAAGCTCTGGTCACTGTTCCATCACAGTCTCCTTTCAGTGAGGGTATCCAGTGAGCTCTGGTCACTGTGCCATTTAATGTCACAGTGCTCTCAGTGAGGCTATCCAGTGAGCTCTGGTCACTGTTCCATCACAGTCTCCTTTCAGTGAGGGTATCCAGTGAGCTCTGGTCACTGTGCCATTTAATGTCACAGTGCTCTCAGTGAGGCTATCCAGTGAGCTCTGGTCACTGTACCATTTCGTGTCCGTGTTCTCAGTGAGGCTATCCAGTGAGCTCTGGTCACTGTGCAATTTTGTGTCACAGTGCTCTCAGTGAGGCTATCCAGTAAGCTCTGGTCACTGTTCCATCGCAGTCCTCCGTTAGTGAGGCTATCCAATGAGCTCTGGTCACCATGCCATTTCGTGTCACAGTGCTCTCATTGAGGCTATCCAGTAAGCTCTGGTCACTGTTCCATCGCAGTCCTCCTTTAGTGAGGCTATCCAGTGAGCTCTGGTCACTGTGCCATTTCATGTCACAGTGCTCTCAGTAGGGCTATCCAGTGAGCTCTGGTCACAGTGCTCTTTCAGTGAGGGTATCCTGTGAGCTCCAGTCACTGTACCATTTAGTCTCGCAGTGCTCTCATTGAACTTATCCAGTGAGCTCTGGTCACTGCTCCATCGCAGTCCTCTTTCAGAGAGTGTATCCAGCAAGCGTTGGTCACTGTACCATTTCGTGTCCCAGTGCTCTCAGTGAGGCTATCGAGTAAGCTCTTGTCGGTATGCTATTTTGTGTTACAGTGCTCTCAGTGAGGATATCCGGTGAGCTCTGGTCACTGTGCCATTTCCTGTCACAGAGCTCTCAGTGAGGATATCTAGTGAACTCTGGCCACTGTTATTTTGTGCCACAGTGCTCTCACTGAGGGTTTTCAGTGAGCCCTGGTCACTGTACCATTCCATGTCACACTACTCTCAGTGAGGATAAGCTCTGGTGACTGTTCCATCACAGTCTCCTTTCAGAGAGGGTATCCAATTAACTCTGGTCACTGTGCCATTTCATGTCACAGTGCTCTCAGTGAAGCTATCCAGTGAGCTCTGGTCCTGTGCCATTTTGTATTGCAGTGCTCTCGGTGAGGCTATCCAGTGAGCTCTGGTCACTGTGCCATTTCACAGTGCTCTCAGTGAGGCTATCCAGTGAGCTCTGGTCACTGTGCCATTTCACAGTGCTCTCAGTGAGGCTATCCAGTGAGCTCTGGTCACTGTGCCATTTCACAGTGCTCTCAGTGAGGCTATCCAGTGAGCTCTGGTCACTGTGCCATTTCATAGTGCTCTCAGTGAGGCTATCCAGTGAGCTCTGGTCCTGTGCCATTTCGTATCACAGTGCTCTCGGTGAGGCTATCCAGTGAGCTCTGGTCACTGTTCCATCATTGTCTTCATTCAGAGGGGCTATCCAGTGAGCTCTGGTCATTGCCATTTCATGTGACAGTGCTCTCAGTGAGGGTTTTCAGTGAGTTCTAGTCACTTTACCATTTCATGTCACAGTGCTCTCAGTGAGGCTATCCAGTGAGCTCTGGTCACTCTGCCATTTCGTGTCAGTGCTTTCAGTGAGGCTATCTAATGAGCTCTGGTCACTGTGCCATTTCGTGTCACAGAGCTTTCAGTGAGGCTATCAACTGAGCTCTGGTCACTGTGCCATTTCGTGTCACAGAGCTTTCAGTGAGGCTATCCACTGAGCTCTGGTCACTGTGCCATTGCAGTCTTCTTTTAGAGAGGGTATCCAGTGAACTCTGGTCACTGTACTATTTCATGTCACACTGCTATCAGTGAGGCTTTCCACTGAGCTCTCGTCACTGTGCCATTGCAGTCCTCTTTCGGAGAGGGTATCCACTGAGCTCTGGTCACTGTGCCATCGCAGTCTTCTTTGAGAGCGGGTATCCACTGAGCTCTGGTCATTGTGCCATTTCATGCCACAGTGCTCTCAGTGAGGGTTTTCAGTGAATTCTGGTCACTTTACCATTTCATGTCACAGCGCTCTAAGCGAGGCTATCCAGTGAGCTCTGGTCACTGTCCCATCCCAGTCTTTTTTCAGTGAGGCTAACCAGTGAGCTCTGGTCACTGTCCCATCTCAGTCTTCTTTCAGTGAGGCTATCCAGTGCTAATGTCGTATTGCTCTTTCAGGTCCCAGTTTGCAATGGTTGTTTTTGTGAGCAGGTGTGTCCTTTCCTGTTTAGGTTGCAATTTACATCTACACTTTCAGGCATAACGAACAAAACTTTTTTACGACTCTTTAAATTTATTTTGAAAAGCATTTCTCGCCCCAAAAATCCCAGAGTAAGTGACAATTGTTTCTGGAGCAAGAGTTAATTACTCAGAGAAAAGATGCCTCAGGCCCATAGTGAAGCAAACACAAGGAGATGATAGACGGAGCGCTGAAACTTTTCAGACACTCACACCCAGTCACAGATCTGGATTGAATCCATCATCGTTCGCCTCCCCAGTTCAGACACCGCTATATGCAAATCAGTCTTGACCCTGTGCCTCATGGGAACAGTCCAGCCCAAACTGCCAAGCCAGGTCTTCCCTGAACCGGAAACAAGCATCCTGGGACCGGTTTCTGGGTAACACCCTTTATCAGCCAGGCTAGCTTGAATCCAGTGGCAAAGTGAGCAAGGGACCCACGTCTGGGCATACCCTGCCAACTTAGGGCGAACAAAGCAAACACAAGGAGATGATGGACGGAGCGCTGAAACTTTTCAGACACTCACCCCCAGTCACAGATCTGGGTTGAATCCATCATCATTCTTTAGCTCACTTTGCAACCTCAGTTGAGACCCAGCTATATGCAAATCAGTCTTGACCCTGTGCCTCAAGGGAACAGTCCAGCCCAAACTGCCAAGCCAGGTCTTCCCTGCACCGGAAACAAGCATCCTGGGACCGGTTTCTGGATCAGGTCCTCCACCAAGAAGCTTTTGGGTCCTGTATTTATTAGGATTACTGCACAGCTTTGGAACTCTTCTATTTTATTGTAGTGGTATTTTATTGAGTGCTTTTTCACCTCCAATGAGTCTCTGAGCCCATGAGTAAGTATTTACTCCATGTCTTGCTCATGGTTGGAAGAGTGTTGATTGAGGTGTGGGTGTTATGAGTTGCATGTCTTCATGTGGTCGGTGAGGTTTGGAGGATTGCTCCAATAAGTTCACCGCTAGTGTCTCCACTCTTGATTGCATGACCTAGGAGTGCAGTTTGGAAATCCATGTGAAGCTGCTCTTGAAGTATTTTTTGTAACTTGATTCCATTTAAATTGCTTTAGGAAACCTTTTGTGGATTCGATGGGATGCTTATTATCTTTCTTTTCTTTTGAGTGTGCTCCAGATCTGGCATGTCAAGATAGAAAAAGAGCTCCCTCCCAAGCGTGTTTTTTAAAGAGGGGGTTTGATTTAGAACAAAGCTATTTTGGGATTTGAGGATCCTCTTTGACAAGAGAGTCCCAGTTTAAACTGCAGAAAAATAGCTCCTGCTCCGCAGATCTCCCAAAGGGTGCTACAGGGAGCTTTAAGTGAGACTGCAGGAGTGACGTGGTCCATCGACGCAGTTTGAGAGTTTGTCTAACTGCGGTGTTGTGGATTCGCTGTAGTTTGCTGATTAGGTGTCCCCGGAGCCTAATGTAAAGCCCTTTGGCATAGCTGAGGCATGACAGCACGAGAGCTCTTGAAGCCTGGGTCCTGGGAGGGAATGCCAGGTGAGGGAAGACCCGTAGACACCATCATACATCAAAGGGGCCTTACCTGACAATTACCTGAGATTTGAGCCGGTCCTTGACAACGTGATCATTCCCTAAGCAGTAACGAGGAGCCTTCTTCACACCTCATTCCTGGATCTCATGATCCAGGGAAGCACGTGAGGCGTGGGCATCTTTTCACAGTAACTAACTCTGCTGCAGTATGGGAGCAGAGTGAGGAGACATAGTTTTAGCCTCTTAGCGTTGGCGTCACAGTCGAGTTCTCGTGAAGGGTGGACCATGTTAGACTGCAACTTGTTAGAGCCACCTCATGAGTCAAGCTGGTAAGGTAAAAGCACTGAGGTACCCTGTGAGCTGGGGGGGTAGGTGTATCACTGTACTATGGAGCAAAAAACTAGCTTGTGCCCCTGGGGATAGAAACGGTGTAAACACGTGAGCTGTAGGGCACACGGTCTCTTCGTGAGCGGGGACGATAGTTCGGCTAATGGGCATTTTGCAGTGAGCTGTGACTTCATCGATGATTTACAGTGAGGTTTAGGATTTGTGGCCCATAATTTCACAGATTGATGCAGGGACTTTACGTGGTGGTCTTCTGTGACCTGGTGTGTCTGTGAGGATGAAGTTCGATAAAGACCTATTCCATCGAGCACAACCGCATAGCTTCTAACCAGGGTCTGTGCCTGGACCAGGCAAAGGCTGATGGTGGTCATGGTCTTGTCCGGGCGCAGCACCAGCCCTGAGGTGGGGCACGCTCTGCACCACAGCCCAGCCAGCTGGGGTACATGCTGTGGACCTGACCCTGTACTGCTGCGATGCATTGATTGGACATGGCCAGTGCCGTTAGAGTACATGGCCAAGACCGAGCCTATCCTCAATGTTGGGCATGGCTTGGACCTGGCATAGCCCTGACATAGGACACATCCTGGACAAAGCTGCATGAAGCGAGGTGCATAGCCTGGCTGCTTGATTACATGGCCTGGACATCACAAACTGCTGCTGCGGTGCATGTCTCAACCCCGGGACACCCCTGATGTGGGATATGGCCATGGCCCTCTTGGATGTCTGCATATTCTCTTCTGTTAAAGATTAGTCCTGCTTCATCCCACAACCTTCAGCAGAGGCTCAATACTCGCATCCACTGTGTTATTACATATTACAGTTCTGCAATATTCAGATGCTCTGTACCTACTCATTACCTTTGGGTGAGGTAGTATGAAACCATGGGCAGTAACAGTACTCACGCTGCTGCAGTTAGTGGAGTAATTTGGTTTGTGTACGCTGTGTGCCGTGCTGTGCTTTGAATCCTGGCCCTACTACACGCCTTCTCTGGATACTTTTCCAGACCTCCCAGCTTGGCTTGGACTCCCCTGGTAAGGGATTGTTCTTTCTATGCTCTGACTAGACATCCTCTCTCTTCTTCCTGCTTTGCCTCCCAGCCATCTTCCAGGGTCCTGCTCCACAATGTGCCTTGATCATATCTTGCATTACGGGGTGCTGGGAGTGTTTTGTCCACCCTAGTAGCCATGTTTGTTTTTTGTATTCACAAGACGAACCTGTTGCTCCAATCCCTACCGCCAGCATCCAGGCCCTCCTCCTTGTTGTGTTTTCCTGGGATTGGAGGCCTGTTGTATGTAGACCCTGGTTGCATTGCATCTACTCTTGGTGTTCTGCAGTTCAGCCACAGCCTCTGAAATGCCTATGGTATATGACCTTAAATTGAACAGGCTGATCCTGGAAGTCCCAGCATCACTCAGACGCCGTAGATCATATGGTCAGAGCAGCATCTTTTTGGTACCCTAAGAAGGGCATCCTCCCAGCTGGAAGAGGATCTGTAGGCAGCAATCACTGATGCTCGGTCAGGGAAGATAAGCATAAGGAGATTATTATCAGACGTAGGGATTTGAAAATGACGTACTCGATTAAGATAAATGTCTTCTTTTATGTTCTTGATGCTTTTTTTCTATCTGTAACATTAACTAAACTTCAATAGTGCAGACTGGGGGGTCAGGTCTACCCCTCATGCAAGATGGCTGATTAATTTCAGGCTCGACACCCCATAACTATTGAATTATTTATTTAGTTTTCTTGGTTCTCGCTAGGGTGACCGCCTCACTCCAGGCAATTACGGTCACATTCTCCCATCCTGACCTTTTTACCTACCAATCGTTGAGCTCAGGTGTGTAAATCAATGGAAGCAAAATAAGTCTACAACACCCAAAATGCATTAGGCAATTACGCAAAAAAATCCAGGACTGGAAATTGTGTCTGCGATGACCAGGAAGGAGGTGGTCACCCACGCGACTCGCACTAGAGCAAGGTTGCTTCAAAGTGCTTGTACGAGAGGGAAAGGAGTTAAAACAACATCCTTTGTACAAAAATGCCCAGAAGACTTTGAGTGCCTATTCCAAATGCTTGTTAAAAGAGGAAAGTCTTCAAAGCTTATATATTTTTCCTAAAGTTGCTGATTTTAGATGAAGCGGCTGTGGGAGGGAGTTTCAAAGGGTGGTGCCTTGTGAGTTCAGGGATCTTCTACCAAAGTGTGTGTTGCTTGCTGTGAGGGGCAACATACTCTTGTTTGAGGGTGATCTTGGGCATCTGGTTTGTGGGAACTGCACCAACTTTGAAAGGCAAATGGCAGCACAGCTGGTCAATCCCTTGTGTAGGAGGCAGAGTGTTGAACTCTACCCTTTGCTTTGTAGGATTTCAGTGCTGGTGTGAGGTCTGTGTCTTTTTAGCTATGGGATGAATCTTTCATGAACAAGTACTCACCTAAATTCTGTAGAAGACGTAAGGGACTGGCATCACGGATCAATCTGGGATCTTTCAAGTCAGTAAGCAATAATGCAGGAAAGATGAAATACATACTGTTCCCTCCTCCCATACTTGACATCAAAGGTTACACAATCTAAGAAAAATGAAGAACGCCCACAACAATCTACATCTAGCAGTGAGGTAAAGAGAAGTGGAACGAGTAACAAGTGGAAGGACTAAAATCAACTAGAGGTGAACACCAGAAGTGAGGCTCTTGTAGCCGCTCCTGAGTATGAGTGATGGGTAGCTTCAGCATCTCGGCTTAACAGAGTGGAGCTGCATGTATAGAGTACAGGTGATGCATGTATAGAGTACAGGTGGTGCATGTATAGAGTACAGGTGGTGCATGTATAGAGTACAGGTGGTGCATGTATAGAGTACAGGTGGTGCATGTATAGAGTACAGATGCTTCAACTCGGGAGACACAAGCAGGCAATGACTCCTGGAAGTGGGAGGACTACCAGGAAGACGGCCTTAATGAAAAGGGCTGAAAAGGAGCTTGCAGAGAGGAGAGAGCATGTGAACAAACTAATGACGTCCATCTGCTTAATAGAACCAATGGACATCTTGGGGTCAGGTAAAGCTTTGCTGACATTATTTATTGGTGGAAGGAAAGACAAATGACAGATTAGGCAACATGAGGGGAGACAATGGAGAAAACAGAACGAATCCGAGAGAGAGAACTGATAGGAACAAATACACTGATGCAAACAAGAGCAACTGGAAAAAGCATGATGTAAATTATTGAAATATGAAGACAGAACAGAGTACAAATAAAATTAAACGAAGGGTAAACAAAGCAAAGGGAGAAAATGGCATGGCGTATAGTGGCCATATTTAGGTCAGGCAGCCTGACCGACTGTCAACAGAAAGCGTGTATTTCTGACCTTTTATTAATCATCATTGTCAAGGGTTTATAACCAGGTAGGAAGTGAACAAAAAGGTTACTACTTGAGACTGAACTAGATCAGAGGTAAATTGGAAGGGGGTAGGCCCTGGTTCTTAAAGAAAACAGAACACGTGCCTACGGAACACTGGGATAAAATAAAGCCTACTTTCAGTAGCAAAAGCTTTGGTTGATTGCATGCACCAGGACTCTTTGAGAGCAAATGACCAACAAGAGAACCGATGTGCACAAAGTCGAAATTAGAAAGCTGGTCTCCCCAGTCATAAATACTAGGAAGAGACCACAGATTCTGTTGTAACCGTCCAAAGGATCACTGCAGTATTGGAAGAAACCTGACAAGTTGGTCTGAACCGAACAAAAGAGCAGGGACAGGCTTACGCTGTGCACCCAAGGAGAATTTAAGTAATGAAATTAGATATTGAAAAAGAAATCACAATGGGATTGAACAGGCAGAATACGCAAATTAAACTATTGATTTTAATAAGGTGACAGAAGCAGAAACCGCCGAAAGCTTCTAATAACATATTTGAATGTAGATTGGCAATGTAAAGTTTTTTGAACTCCAGAACGATAAGGAAACAATTAATTAAATATGGCTACCACGTGCATGCAGATGGAATCCAACCCCTCCATTTAAAGACCCTGGGAACGGAGAAGAGCCGCAGCAGATGGCCTACTCTTTGAGACCTAGATAAGCAAATGCGATCGATGGACTCAGAGGAGATATATATGCCACAAATTAAAGAAGGCAATGATGAGTAAGAAGTTGTGAGATGGGAAACCAGCACCAAGTAGGTACAATATCACTTACAGCTTGCAAGCATCGGGCAATGTGCCCATCACAAACAATTAAGTCATTTAATCATTCTTCAAAAAGCTGGCACTCGCAGCATCGCCTACCTCCTTTACAAGGAGACAAATGCCTGAAAGACTGACAGAACTTCAAAGAATGGATGTGTAACTAATGTTCAAAAAAGGAACCCCCGCAAACCTGGAGAAGCAAAAGAACATTGAAAAACTAAAAGGAACAGGAAGTGATGCATGAAGGTTACCACTGAAGGGTGACAAAGGAGGAAACCTACAAACCGAGCGAAGGGAGGCAGGAGTGGAGCCCTGACCTTGCACCGCGCCCCTAGAACTGCAGTTTGGCAGTACACATGGTAGTGAAGCTTCTAAAGTATTCAGAGTTACCCAATATGATTGACAGCTCAAACTAAACTGCTAAACTGTCAAAGGCATAAAGGTAATATGACCACAGTGGAAATGCATGGATTTTGCAATGAGCGGAAATACTGAGCATATTAAAATAAGAACAAAGGACTAGAAAGAGACAATTTGGATGTAGGAAAGAAGGGTTTAAGTTCCTTTTTGGAGATGAATCTATTTAATTAGCTAGGGTTTAATGGCTTGCAGCTAAGGTAGCCTCTGGGCGCTATTTGTTTAGGTACAGGTGAAGCAGATCCTAAACCATAATCTCATAACAATGTTAATGGTAAATGACAACGGTGCAGTTGATTCAGTAAGGTGGTGGGGCAGGTGTTGGGCATCTCACCAGCCCCGACCAGGTGCAGGTGGTGGCAGCAGAAAGGGTTAAACATATGATTGAATAGGTGAGTGTTTAGCACTTTTCTGAATCTGCTGAAAATGCTTATTGTGATATCTATGAATAGGAATGTTAAATAAAATCAAATTCTTACCTGCACAAGGTCTTGATATAGCTTCCATTTAGGAAACCTGATTAGTCAGACAGATACGGCAAATTGAGCAATGTCCAAAATAATTCACATACTATGTACATGAAGGATAAGTAAAATGTGGCAAGTCAGGAAAGATAAGAATGTTTTTTGTGGATATACAAGTATATTGTTGAACCACAGTATAGCCAGTACCAAGTTTTTTTATAAAACAGGTGACATGGCGTTTCCTTCCTTCTTCCGTGTCAACGAGACTCCGTTTGATGTGTGTAGAGGTCATTTTGCACTTCATAGCTGGTGGTGCCCCCAGGTGGCTCCATAGGATTACCTTGCTGCAGCACCAGCCCATGGCCAAACTTTGCTTAAAAATCTAAACCGAGGCAAAAGGATTCACCTGCTGTCGGAATAGGGACCTATCGGAAACAGACAAGACACTGGTAGCGATAGATTTAGTACTTAAAAGGTTTGAAAATCAGATAGTAAAGCAAATGTGGACAAGGAAGTAATTGGTGAGATAACAGATAATTCCCTAATTGGCCAGTAGAGAATTGCTTACCCATCAGCACAAAGTACTGTTTGGAGTCCTTTAATTAAGCGTATTTTAAATGATTGACTACCTGGTCACCTAGAGCTCTTTCCTAGATGGAACCCAAGCTTGCAAATTACTGTCTGAAATAATCTAGAATCCTGCATACCAAAAAGAAAAAAAAACAACTATTGAGACGGTGAATTAACATCAACCTGATAAAAAAATACAATACAGAGAGCAAAACTTGAGATAAAGTGGGGAAAAAAAACCAAATTGCAAGTAAAGACCTTCAAGATGCACTAGGGATTGAATGTGGCGCGTTCTTGGTGACTGGAACATCTGATGGACGGAGCCAGAACAAGGCCATGATCAAAGACAAGAACAGAAGATTGAGGAAGGTTTAGGGATTAGACAAAATTTGTCCATCCTAGAAGAATTACAAATAAAACATAAATCCTAAAGGAACAAAACGTTCACCAAGAAGGCGGAATAGCTGTTCTTCAGGCTGAAATGAAGACAATGTGAGAGGGCGAGAAAGCAGGAAATGTACAATGATAAACTGTCAGTAACAACTAGAACTGTGTGCATCCGCAGGGTAATCTGTGAAGATCAAGGATAAAAAGAAGAGGATAAAAAGGAGAGATGAAAGAAGAGAAATTTCGGAACAGGATTAAACTACCTCGAAACACATCATTAAAATGTCAAAAAAAGGGGTGTTGCATGACCTGGTGGCAGTCGAGGACGGGACTAGAGAACATCTGGCAGGCTTCTGTAAGATGGCCACATATGGGCAAAGATGGGCTGCAGCACCGCTAGTTACAGTCAACCATGGCATAATGCTCGGATGAAGGGATGAATGAATCAATGAGATGCCCACAGCGGTCTACGCATGGGTACCTCATAGGTGTGCAGTACTGTGGAGGCCGTCTTCTGAGAAGTCAGGGGACTGACCTTCATAGGCTTAGAAAGAGGAAGGAGTATGAGTGAATGAAAGGACTAAAGAAAAAGATTTTGTAGAGGGAATGAGCGCAGACTGGAACATAATCCAGAAAAGATCAAACACGAAAAGTAGCGACTTCAATTCAAAGTGGATCTTCTGAAGAGACGGTCGGTAGACCGATCCCTTTCTGTTCATTCCAGTATATTTTTATTGTAACCTTGTAATGTACTGTTGTTTTGCTTGTTCGCTCTGCATTAAGCAAAGTTGAGATAAAATGTACTAAGGCTTGTGAAAACATAGCATTACGTAGAGATAATTCCAGTAGGGAACATCCTGGGGTTAGTAGCCACGTCATACTTTGTGTATTTTCTTGCTTCACAATTTGTAGATTTTCAGCCTGAATGCCACAAATTTTCAGGTTCATGGTGTGGGGCAACAACAACCCTGTTAACCTGACCTGAGCAGTGCTTGGCGCCTTATTCTCTGCATGGCCTCGTTCTCTGGCACCTCTTTCAGATGGAATGGTCACAAATCCAGCTGGGACCCAAACAATTAACTTCCTGTGCATACCCCTTACCTTATTGGGTTTGACGTAAACCCTACTTCGCAGGAGACATTGCAAGCATCATCAAGAACAGGAGGGAAGCAGGTTATGTATCGCTTGACTGATGCGGTTGATAGGCACTTTCAATAGTTCAGGGTTATTTATTTTTTTTCTTCCAATTTCATGTAGCGTGGACTCGACCCGAAGGTTTTGGAGCACTTCATATGAGCACCAGTTACATTACACAAGGACACGTTCATTTTTTTGGGCACCGGGCGATTAAGTGATTTGCCCAGATTCACAGGATGTTGAGCCAACGCAGAGAATCGAGCCTACTTTCCCAGCGCCAAAGTCGGCAGCTCTGGCCGATACACCACATCCTCTCTTCCAATTGATGCCAGACATGAACCTTTATTGTCTTCAGAAAGTGGGGGTTACAGCAATTATTAACCTGATTGTTTATAGTTCAACGATAATTGCGGCCGTACTTTCTGTTTTTCCCCATGTCTCCTTGTTTTCTCCAGTCCAGTGTCGTCCTTTAGAGTATTCAATTAGGATTCAACAAAGTATGGCTACAGTGGCGTAATACAAAATGATGCCGCCCCCACCCCTCTCTCCAGCAGAATATGATGAGGCGCCAGTCCTTAATTTGAGCCGGTGGTTTCTGGTGCTCGGCACCGGCACTTAATTGTCAACACCGGCACATATGACAGTCTGTCACGTGGTGGTATTTGTCTAAATTAGAGATGAACAGAACAAAAGATGTGTATTAATTCAATATACATTAAAGTTGGCTAATACTTGCCAGTCAAGCCAATCTTATAGCTTTGGGGGCCTCGAATATTCTGAATTGTTACACTTGTAGGGTGTGATTGTTAGTAGTTGTTATTTCTGCAATGGCCGTGCTGGCAGGGACAATGGGTGGCATGAGCTGAAGTGGCTATCTGCCTAAAAACATATGTAGGTTGAAAATGCATATAGGGTGTCCCTGAGTGTTTAATATCGTGTCTGTCAAATTAGCTACTGCGTTTAATGCAAATGACAGAGCGGTCTCTTTCTTTACTGTCTCTACAAAACTCATTGTTTTGTTTTCGACTTTTCTAATTTTTAGATGGCAGAACACCAAGTTGGTTAGCCTCGTGTTGAGTATGGAGCTATTGTTTTTAAAACCGTCCTCTGCTTTTCTAGGTCCCGTCTCTTCTTTACCATAGGTCCTCTGGCAAAAGTTGACACTTTTAGGATTATGTGCCGTTTTGGCTCCTAACAGCTTATCCCTGCCAATAATAAATAAGGATCATAAAACTTGTCTATAAAAGACAGAATTGAGCATGCTTGAAGACTGGATCCAGTAGAATGCTAGCTTACAAGGCGTCATAGCTCTCTTGGCTAAGCTTATCTGGAGTGCGTGAGCCTCCGCCTGGCATCAATGCAGACTGGTGCCATCGTCATTTCTCAGGGAAGATCTGTGATTTAGCCATCCCTCATCTAAAACTTCTCTGTATAGTGTTGTCATCGTTGGACACAAGATGACCGCATTGCAATCTGAATTTTCGCCTCAATGTTATCTTGGTAACAGTCTGCTGAGTTGATTCTCTGTTTCTCCGCTCCTTGATTGTTCTGCTTTAGTTACGTGTGGCCAAGCGAGTACAAGTCACTTTGTATTGGGTCCAATACCTTGCAAGAAGTGGCTCCAATTAGGAGGCCACTAACCTTAGACTCCATAAAGGCATCTAGATCCCTGATGTCTAATGCAGTGGTTCTTAACCTTTTGACTTCAGTGGACCCCCACGTTATTATCACTGGAATCCGGGGACTCGCATGAATCATTACTGGAATCCGGGGACCCTGACAGTCATTCCTAGAAGCCAGGGACCCCAGCCTAAGCATTTTCGAAGATTTGAACCGCAAAGTAATACACAAAAAAATGCAGAAACAAATATTCATCAAACAAATACACAAAAGATTAAATATTTTTTTTTAATTCACACGCAAATATATCAAAATCTAAATTGAAATTTTAATGGGAATGGTAGAGGTTTTCGAAATTCAATGTAAGCCACTCATCATCCATATTACATTCGGTTTGATGCGCTGCCACTGCTCCCACAAATCAATCTGAGGATACTAATTTAGTTTTTAGCATCCAATTTCAATTGCATCACATTAACAAAATATTTAAAAATGTTCACTATTGAATCTTGCTTCTATATTTTATATATACTTTACTAATATGTAAATATTTAATTATCTAGGTAGTCGTGAACCCCCTAAGTATGTTCTGTGGACCACGATGGTCCCCAGGTTAAGAACCACAGGTCTAACGTGTAGATGAAGCAGAAAGTTGTTGGTACAAAGATACAGGAAAGTGGTGAGGAAACATTCATGGCCTGGCGTTTTGCACAGTAGTATCTATGTAGCACCAGTAATAGCAGAACTGTGTGGCTCTGTCCAGAAATGATCTACCTTCTTAGCAGTCATATAAAACTAAATTGGAGCATAAAGACCCGGTTGTGTTCTATTATTGATGGTTTCACCTAGTCCGCTGATGAGGGGCGCTTATTGTCGCCTTGTGCAAAACAAAAAAGGTGATGGGTGATTGCTTGAATTAATGACATCCACTGGAAAATACTTGGGCCATATCCCAGTTCATCATTATTTTGCACACCATACCACCTTAGAAGGAACTAGTCATATGCAAATCAGCCCTGGTCCTTTTACAGTAGGAACAGTTCTGCTCAAACTTTATAAGACCACCAGAACGGTTATGATTTGATATCACCGCCTTCTGTACAGTTCCCGCAAAACAGGTGTTCGCTCTCAGGGCCAACCGTTAAAAATGCCCCAATAATTACAAATATCACAACAAGATGGAGAAGCACTCTAATACTAATGTGAGACTAAAAGAGCCTTTGCATAGGGGCTAATATCCCAAAGAGAGTCAAAGCACAGAGTTGCATGGAGTTTCAGTCATTGAATCAAAACATCACGAGATACATATATTCCGAATATTCATTCTTTATTTCTTTACTTCCACTTTAACACTGGAACTTCTTCAGGGCACAAAAGTTAGAGGCATGTCATAAGGCTATAGGATAGTTTTTTGTACAGAGATCTTCCCCGTATTTATTCAACATATATTCTGTAAAATATGTGTTCTGGGCCTGAATTTTCAGCCGTAAAGTTTCCAGGAGTAGGAATATGCTTGCAAACAATTAAATCACGAGTCCCGGGATATATGTCAAGCATAAAGACTCGACTTATCCAAAGTATGCACACATATTTTATGGAATATCCATTGAATAAATACGGGGAAGAACTCTGTACAAAAAACTATCCTACGGACTTAAGACATGTCTCTGCCTTTTTTGTGCCCTGAAGAAGTCCCAATGTTTCGGGACGAAACGCGTTAGCTGTGTCCTGGTCCCTGTTTTAAAGTGGAAGTTACGAAATAAAGAATAAACATTCTGAATATATGTTTCGTGAAGTTTGAATTCAATGACTGAAACTCCATGTAACTCTGTGCTTTGACTCTCTCTGGGATATTGGGCCCCATGCAAAGGTTCTTTTAGTCTTACATTGGTATTAGAGTGCTTCTCCCTCTTGTTGTGAAGTTCATCGTGACCTGCCAGGCCAGGTGCCCTCGAAACAGGCACACATACAACCCCCGACCAGCTTTGACCTAGTTAGGGCTCCTTAGTGGACCATGGCTGGTCTGCATCAGTGGCTAACGCAAAATGATGGGCTCTCTCTGCAGAATGTGGTGAGGGCACCTGAGTCTTGCATATGTCACAGATATACATTGGGCTGAAGTGCTCCACCAGAAGGTTTGGGGATCCCTTGAAGGGTTTGGTGGCCCCCTGTACGGCAGGAGATGCAGGGGCCTGTGTCCGGCCTCTGATCCACATTTAGCTGATTCCTCTCTGATGTGACATGGTGGGCAAAAAGGTGGACTGGGATGCCCCCTGGTAATTGCCAGTGGCTTAAATTGATTCAAGCATTCCACCCATGCCTGTCTTTGTTTTCCCCTTGGCATTTTGTGACCATTGGTATACACCCCCACCCGCCTGGTGTGAGGCTTCGAATCCTCAGTCAATGCTGAGATGCTACGAGTTAATTCGGATTTAGCTTGAAGCTCGGGGTCCTGGCAGCCTTCTCTGACAGGGTCGGTTACCAGGTGAGGGGTCGGTGCCTCGTACAAGTGGCACTGCTAGGGCGCCAGGTGAGCTGCGGATGCTGACCGGTCAGACTGACGCACAAGGACGAGCGCTGCTGGCATGGAGTGATGGTTTTACAGTGCAGTGATGCTGAGGAGAGTGAGAGATGGGGTGCAGGCTTGGGACTCTGTGGGTGACTTGGGGGCGGGTGCTGTGTGGTGGCACGGCACTGCCAGCCACGCTGTGGTTAAGTGAACGGCCCAGCAGGGAGCAAGGATGTCTTCGTTAAATGGCGGCACCGTGCATCCACGGCTTAGAGCTGTGTTTAAGGCCTCGCAGCGGCGCGCGCAGGGCAGAGCTGGTCTCCCAAGCATGGCACGAGCGCGCGCGCGCGGGGGAGGGGGTGCCGCTAATAGGCTCCCCTGGGAAGCACCTGCTATTCCCTCATCCCTCGCGGCACACAGGGCGTGTTTGTTCAGTCTGCCCACAGTCCATTCAGTTCCCTGTTTATCGCTCTCGCTTCCCTCTGCTTGTCTCAGCCGCAGGGCGATAAACACACAGCCCCGCCGCCTCTCCCCACCCTGGAGCCTGGCGCTGCCAGTCTGCGGCATCGCTATGGCACGAGCACAAGACTGGCAGGGGCCCAGGGACAGCGGGGCTCTGTGAGCCGGCGCCCACGTGAGGCCAGGCGCTCGCGAGCCCTGGGCAGCGTGGACTCACTGGGGCTGTGCCTGGCACTCATTGATGGGGGAGGGGGAGGGTGGGTTGTTGTGCTGAAGCCAAAGCACGATTCTTGTTAACTGATTTAAATCTAAAAAAAGAACCCGTTTGTTAATTTCGTTTTCTTCGATTCGTGGCACTGGATGGGATTTGGGGGGGGGGGAGGCTGGTACCGAGATGTCCAGCAGTCAGAGGCGGTCTGTGGCAGAAACTCGAATACTGCGAGACCTCTCCTCGTAAAACGCTATGAATGCGGATGTCCAGCCACTTCCGGCCTTTATTAGAAGAATAGTCTCTTATTTTTGCGAGAGTGATTAATAAAACAATAAAACCAAGTGCAGTGCTGTGCGGATAACGGCGCAACCAAGAAAAGTAATCGAATGTTAACCTCCCGTTTACAAGCCTCGGTGCCAAACCTTAATATCATCGCAGCCAAAAAATAATAAAAATACTACGATCAGATGAAAGGTTAATTTTGGCCATTTGTATATTTTCGTTTTTCAAGGGCTGCAGCTTCAGCTCTTGTCCTTAATTGACCCCTCGTGTTCTATGATTGTTTGCAAAGTGAAATTAAGTTAAAGTTAAATTGCTTGTTACATCTACCTATCCTCTCCACCCCACCCACCCTCCGTCTAATGATAGTCTCCTGGGCAGGTCCGTCCGGGCGTCCAAGCATCTTCACTACCGGGGTTAGTGAGGTGGAGATTCAATCCTCCAAGGGCCTGTATGTCAGAAATAGTCACCTACAGTTGAGTTGAGATGTTGGGGTGCAGATTGACCCCCAGGTTCATCAGAGCATCCTCAGGACATCAAGGCCTTCAGACTTAGGACATCTGCAGCCTGGGCCTGTATTCAGATGTTATCCAGCTATTAAGTGATAACAATTGTGGTCCCAGGACTAAGGCACATCAGGTGGCTCATAAGAAGAGGCATTCCCCCAAGGGGGTTACTGTACGCTGACCAGCAGGATGTGGGGTCCCAAGTAAAGTACAAAGTTTAATTTCCTGAGTGAACATAGTCAATGATTGGAAGCAAAGCCTTTGGTTTTAGACCCAACCAACATTGGTCAAGGGGGCTCGCCATTTCTTGACGCCCTCTTCATCCTGGGATCAATCAATCACAGAATTTGTAGAGCGCACTACTTACCCGCGAGGGTCTCAAGGCGCTGGGGAGAGGGAAGGGGGGGGGGGTGCTGCTACTGGTCGAACAGCCAGGTCTTGAGTAGCCTCCTGAAGGTCAGCAGGTCTTGGGTCTGTCGTAGGCTTAGTGGAAGGGTGTTCCAGGTCTTGGCGGCGAGGTGTGAGAAGGATCTGCCGCCGGTGGTTGTTCTTCGAATGCGAGGGACGGTGGCGAGGGAGAGGTCGGCGGAGCGGAGCTGGCGGTTGGGGACGTAGAAGAAGAGTCGTCTGTTGAGGTAGGCTGGGCCAGTTTTGTGGAGTGCCTTGTGTGCGTGGATGAGGAGTTTGAAGGTGATCCTCCTGTCGACGGGGAGCCAGTGCAGGTTCCTCAAGTGGGGGGTGATGTGGCTGTGGCGTGGTACGTCGAGGATCAGGCGTGCGGAGGCGTTTTGTATGCGTTGCAGTCGCTTGATGAGCTTGGCCGGGGCTCCCGCGTAGAGGGCGTTCCCATAGTCAAGTCTGCTACTGACGAGGGCCTGGGGACAATGTGGACTCTTCTCAGGATGTGATGCTTTCAGAAGCTCTTTTCTACTGGGTACCCTCTCTTCTCCATAGGCTGACCCTCAGAGCAGATCGCATCGCTTATGGACCTGTGCCGTATGGCTTTAGTAGGTGGTGTTGTATGCTGCAGTGAGGCTTTGGTGCTGCCCACAGGCCACATTCACCGCCTTCTGCACAGACTCTGCATCTTCTCCAAAATGCCTTGTCTTGACTATCTTTGGCTACGAACCGTTCACAATGAGTCCTCTCCTTCCATAAGCTGGTGCTCAAACCATCTTCTTGAAGTGATGGGGCAACTGAAAACGCACCTCTCGGACAGCAGCATTTAGTCCAAGTTTGGGAACATTGGTGGGAAATCCACTGTCGAGTCATAAGGGTTGCACTGTTTGAATTCATGTCAGACTTCCTGTTAGTGCATTTTCTTCCAGACCCTGCCCCGCAGAACACTGCTAGTGAGCTAGCTATCAGCACCAACTGGTTACATGTTTATCTGACCTAGACAACCTTTCCACCAATCCAGTGGCTGGTCAAATTTGCCTTCCTCCAATAATGACTGAAGACTGAGTGAGGGAGGTTCCGCTCGGGCTGCTTTAAGGAAGATGTATGCGTGACTGCTATATTGCTGATCCTTTCCTTAATCAGTTCCACCTGAGACAAAATGGGCTTCTCCACTGAGCTGGCGATGGGTATGAGCAATACAAAACACCATATGAAAGAAAAACAACCTGGTGGGGACAAAAAGTCCCCGAAGCACATGTCACAGGGACAGTGTCGGGCAGGAAAGAAGACAGACCTCTTGCACACAGCCTACGGCCATTTTGGATTTCCACATAAACCTCTGCAGGATTTACAGCCCCTCATCCATCCATCAAGCAGCCCACAAATCGGCATGTGCCTAGGGGGATTTGATTGGGACCCGGATGTGGGTGACCCAAACTGATTCTTCACCTCGGTGCCAGGCAGAACCTCAAAGACATGGATCAATGGATGAAATGGAGGTTTATAAAGTGCACAGCTACTCCACGGAGTGTTCCGGTGCTCAGTCTGCAGAGGAATTCCTACAAGAGTCCATCCACCGGGATTCAAAGAAAAGGATCTTAAGAGCTTTCCTGAATGCAGATTCCTGAGCAATAGCCCTTAAAGAGACTGGCAACAAATTCCACTCTTTACTCCTCTGAAGCGCTCGACCTTGACCAACATGGCCGAGGATCTAGGTGGGAAATAATGCACTGTCCTGTCGGTTTAAATATTTCGGGCCTAGCTTATAAAAGGCTCTAAGCGTAAGTGCTTTGAACAGAATTCTCTTCTTTAATAAGAAGCCAATGGAGAGCCCGCAGATGGTGGGATCCAGTCTCCATCTTGGGGAGACACAAAATATGATTGGCAGTAGAATCCTGTACCACTTGAAGTATCTTAATTTGCCTCTCCAGGAGGCTAAGGCAGATAATGTTGGCGTAGTCTGCCCTCGATTTTATCAAGGCATGGACAACTGCCCTATGGGCTGCCCTGGGGAGGAAATCCAGGAACTTTTTCATGGTCCGAAGAAGTGACATGAAACAAGGTCCTGAAACGGACAGGAGATGCCCTTGGATGCTTGCATGTGGTGCCACATGCTTTGTATTAATACAAAAGAAACTGGCGGTGTTTATGAGATAGAATCTGTATTTCAACACGTAAAGGTAGATTACTCTGAAGGTAGCTGCTGAACATCCCTTCCAAGAAAGCTGTTTCGGAGCAGAACTTTGGTGTAGGCTGCCTGAGAGGCCAAGAAGCTGTGGGTGCAGCAGGAGCCAGTGGATCTGCAACAACACCCCTGTATCCATCAGGACCGCTCCAACGCTGCTCTAGTTTAGGAAAGAGTTGAAGATGCACCGATATAATGAACAATATATCACAATGCATTAACCGTCCACAGCCAAGCTCCCTCTCCTATTACTCACGGCCTTTATGCTTGTGTTTGACTATGTACAGTGCTCCCCTGCCTTTCGGCTAGGTTTGCAGCATAAAAATACCACACAATACATACATACATACATACAAACATACATAAAGTGGTAGTTGTCAAAAGTGCCAGGACACGGGATGGACACATTTACCCTCAAGGTTTTGAAAACTGAGCCTTGGAAGGTTTTGTCTACCGCAGCAGATTGAGCTGAAACGTGATGATGATGCAGACTTCAAGGAGGTGGAGGAGGAGGACTTGCAGTCGCTGTGGAGGAGGCAGCAACTTGTGCTACGCCAGTGAAAACAGAAGGCCAACAGGGACCGCCAGAAGCAGTGGGGGAGGAGACTACTCATTAGCCATGTCTCTGACGTCAGCCTCCTCCTCTCTTTCATCTAAGGGTTCCAGTGCTGATTCAGACCATTCCACTTGTCAGACCCTCTTGCTACCATCTGTGGATGAGACCCAGGGCGTGAGAGAAAGTGAGGAGGGACAAGAGAGGAACTTTGAATGCGGAAGCAGAATTTAGAGCGGACTCAAGTACCACAGCTGGTGCTGACTAAAAAAAAAAAAAAAAAAGCACACTTGTTTGAGGAATGTGAAAAGGCCGAGCCTGATGTTGACAGTGTCTCCACTGTTGCTATGGAAGCCGAATCTCTGTAGTTCTAGATTCTCCACACCCTTGTTCTGAACCAGCCTGCCCCAGATAGGCTGCTGATGGTCCCAGGTAGGGCAGCCCAAAATACCAAGACCTGATCATCAGTGAGGCAAGAAAATATTGTCATCTGTTGTGTTTGTGCAAAGCTTGCATCAGCAGGGAGAAGGCAGGAATCGCATAAACACACTTGCAATAAAACAACACTTGGGTGTAGCAAAAAGGCAGGAACAAAATTCAAATGCCTTGAAACACTTAAGGTCCCACAGGCACCTGCAGTGCAGCAGATGCAACAGGTGTCCACTGGCAGGGTCTCTGGTGAGCTCTAGAAGTCCCCATTCCAGCTGAGTTGCTCTTCTGTGGTGCGCTCTTCCATAGGGTCACCAGGACACTAAGGATCCTTCTCTTGTTCCCCACTGGCGTTCATGGGTCCACCCCAAGCCTACTGAGAACGCGCAAACTGGACAGGATTGGACAGAGCCAGAGCGGCCTCTCGGCCACTCTCGGGCAGGGAAACAGCCTTTTAACACAACAAAAGTTTCCAAATGCTTTATGAGGAGCCGGTCATCACACCTCTTCAGGACTGGAGGGAACTGAGCAGTAGACCTGACCGTCAACCCCCCAAACAGCCTGGCCGCCATGTGGATCCTCGGTCAATGAGCTTACATTTTGGGTCCTCACTCGGTGCTTCACAGAGAACCGGTCTGACCTGCTCAACGCCCTTCACCGGCTCACAGTCTGCAAAGAATAAAGTTCAAACTGCTCTGCACCATCTTCAAAGCCCAAAATATTACAGGCTCAATTTTCAACCTACATACCAAAATGAAATCTAGGGTCCATAAGACAAACCTGATCAAACTGATTCGTTTGCAAATCTCATGGAGGGACGTCGTCTGGGTGTTTGGTGGACAACTCTGGAATCTTCAGAATCTAGCGGATGTATTAGGCTTTCCCATCCCTCGCGAACTCTCTGGGACTAACCACCACCCCTTCACAGGGACAGGACCCACATGAGTAGAGCTGCACCTCTGCCACAGACCAAAGTCAGAGAAACTTTGTGAAAGCTCCAATTCACATCAAACTATCACACTTTCCATTGCCTGGACTGCATCTGGGTTTAGCTCAAACTGCCGTAATACAGAGTGGTACTGGTCGCAAGATGGCACTTTATAAAACAAGTAATTGGTACAGTTGCCCTCCCCGAGCTTCCGCTAGCATCCGCCAGGAGTGGAGCCAGAACATTGTGGTTGGAGGACAATGAACTCTGTGTCACAGTTGTATGACTTCACTCTTTTTACAGCCCAGATCCCTGTTAAGTGTTGTGTCTCAGGCACAAATGATGTTTGTGGCCAGAGGGGTCTGTGTACTTGACCCTCACTTGGGTCAGGTACCCGATGAGTTTGCCTTTCCCATACTGACCTGTTTGCTGGAGCTTGCTACGGAGCTCTCTTCGGAGCGTTAATACTCGGCGTGGGGGCGGTGCTTCCTTCCACTTCTGCCGGGATCTTCTTTTCAAGCAGCCCTATCAGAGGGGTCGCATGTGTGCTGATGACAGGGAACAACCCTCCATGATGGCTGACAGTACTCCGGAAAGCCTTAATCGGTGGGTAGCTTGCCCTGCCATGAACCTACCTCAAATAGGGATAGTCCTGGGCCTCAACAAGTAACTGGCTTTGACCGGAGCGAACTGGCCAACCTGTGCCCTTGTACTGATCCCCAGTGCTTTGGCTCTGGTTGGCTCTGTCTTGATGAAGACTACAGCCGGGTGAGCTAGGACCAATGGTGTGGGCCGAGACAGGACCTGGGTCATTGACTCACTCCTTGGGGCTTTCTTTATGTCAGAGGCTATAAAATGGTACTTGGCAAAGTCAATGGAGTTGAAGGCAGAACCCATGAGCCCAATCAGTCAGTCAGTCAATTTCACCCGCCAATCTCTCTGTTGATGGAAGAAATGATGAGTAGGGCACAGTTTCAACGATGTCCTTCACAATGGGCATGGTGATCTTATTCTAGCACCGATATTGGATACATCATGATTTATGGCCCACTCATAAAGAAGGCCATAGTGTAGGGGGAAAAAAACTATGATTGTTCCATCAGATGGACCCATGGCTAGCAGCATAACCACACCTCAATTTGAGGTCTAGTCCAGAGACAGCTTTTCCTCGTGTAATCAAACGGTTCATAAATTAAAAAATACATTGCATATTTATTTGGGTAGACGGACCTTGAATAAGTCCTCTTCATTTATTGGTCTGTCTCCTGTCATTCACATTTTGCTTCTACCTACCACAACATGGGCAGGGGCGTAGCTAGGCCTTAGGCTGCCCGTGGCGGCCCCAGCGTTTGCCGCCCTCGGCAAAATGATTGAAGAGCGGGGGTGGGGGTGGTAGCGGCCGATTCTTGCATGATGTGGAACTTAAATCATGGAACCTAATGTAAATGATATGTTTGTTAAATATGCATCTTTTGTAATTGGTTTGTATGATGTTTTTATAGATGAAGTGTTGGGAGACATCAAGTATTTTAGCCTGAAGAAGGTGGTTGGAACAGTTGCTACCACCGAAACGCGTTGCGCTGCATTTTAAAGCACTGAATCGAACTGGTTTGGTCACCAAGATATGTACTGTATATAATGATGTGTTGACCATGAAATTGCTGTTAGATTAGTGCGCCTAATGACAAAAAACTCCCTTTATGTCTAGTTTAATCTCCCAAGTTGTATTTAGGAGCATTATGTTGTATATGTAACCTGTTAGATGTGATTATTGATTCATGGTATAACAATTGTTTTTTGGTTTTTAACGCACTTCTGCAACAGAAGGTTTTATAATTACTAATGAACTTTGGATTCATTTAATAAAACATTTTTATTTAGCTTTGGTGATTTTGCAATACCTACTGTGGCATTATGGCCAGGTACTACCTACACCCCCTCCTCCCATAACTGGACCCCGATTAAATGACATGAGAAGGGTTTGGATGTGGGGGTCGTAAACCCCCGGCCGTATTTATTAACAAAACGAAAACATTATTAATATATACAAGATTTACAAATTACGCAGAAAATTATGCATTACACTGATTACAATTGATAAGTACATATGTCGGTTGGCTAACCTTAACATGACTCTAATACAAAGGTTTTCCTATCCGAATCTAACATATCTTTAATAATCATCACAGCATTTTACTTTTCTGCGTATCCTATTTGGGCCTACGGCAAGGTCACTAACTGGTGTCAGATCCTTATCAACTTTTAACCACGCCCTCCAGCCGGAGTGCGCATGCGCAGAGGGCCCGTTTACCGTGAGGGTACTCCCCCCCCCGGTTACCCCCGTACGCTCTGTATCTTATCTCCATAAAGGGGCCCTTGCAGTTCTGCGCCGTTTACTGGCGACCTTGTGCACGTGCGGGGTGGCCAACCAGCCTAGGGAAAGCGTGACTCCCCCCTCCCCCGCACCCATCCAGCCAACCGGCTGTAAACTGCCCCTGGAGTTCTAGGAGAGACCACTTGTCCCTCCCACTTGGGCGACCCCATTCAAGAATGGCGCCGCCCTCTAAGGACCTTAAATTTACTGCTCACCAATCATGACCTTACCGCCACAGGCCAGCATAGTTGACCGACTATCTGGCCCCCCCCCCTGCGCTCACTAGGAGGTCATACCCTGCCCCCGGAGATCGAACCATGCCAGTAGATTTTCTAGGAAAGCCTCATTGCCTACTCTTGACAGATGGACCCCGTCCTTTACAAAGCAAGACTCACCCCTGATACACCCGTGGGCGATTGTCTGTAGACGAGGAGCCCTGAAAAGCCTCTCTATTTTGTTATTTATTCTCCTTACAGAGTGATTCAGTGCTCTTACCGACTCCCCCCTCCATTGGAATCTTGGAATCATTTGTGACCATACAATGGTACACCCCGGGAATGTCTTTGCTAACCAACTCACTTCTGATATTATTGCTTCCACTAGCCCCCTTCTACCGAGGCTTGCCAAATCATTTCCCCCAGGTGTAAGATAATAATACTGGGACGGGGACCACCCTTCTCTAATAGCCCCAATGTGAAACCCCTAAACTGGCTCAAGCATAGGCCCCCTTTCCCATGAAATGATACCGTAAAACCTGCTCGCTCTACCCTAGTCTTGTAGCTCCCTGTAAGGAAAAAATTAGACAGACGTTTTACATACGAGTGACCAATGATCCATGCGACCTGTGATCCCTGATTTGTTGATGACGTTCCTTGTGTTGCTTGTTGCTGTTGCGGCGTTCGCAGTTTCCCCCTGCGTGACAGGTTTGAGAAACTGTAGATGAAACAGAGAAGACATATGCATCAGCTCCTGGTAATTATCCTGCTCATAACATATGTAACCGCACATAGCGCTTGTAACAACTGGAGGACCACCTCCCAATCCTTTGGACGCTGTTGCTAGGTAAACCCCTAGCTGCTGCTTCCGTGGCCGCCCCTATCCTAAAAGAGTGCGTCCCAAAACAGCTTGGGTTAAGCCCCGCCCTCTGTATTGCCATATCCAGGACCCTCTTAAACTGAAACCGTGTAAGTGGAATACCATCAGCATGCACCAGGAGGGGCCCCCTTTGCTAACAGGTCTAGATTGTAGGAAAGCCTCCACCTGTGACAGGGGGCAACACGGATTGTCCTGTGCCCGATGGAGCACTACCCCATCCCCTCGTGCCTCCTGGTCCGTCTTGGACTTCCTGATTGATATTGTTAGAATGTCCCCCCGCACCTTCACGTCATCAAACTGCAATCCGCCCTGCACATCTGTTTTGTTTTGGGCCACCAATTCCCCAATTCTAAAAGCACCATAAAAGGCCAATGAGAAAGCGGCGGTGAACAACAGAACTTCCTCTGATGTGGTGCAAATCAGGGGGAGGGTCCTTAGTAAAGACGTTAGCAGCTCCACCCCGATTGGCCGTCTTGTATCTGGGGTAGACCCTTGGAGGCGCTGCCAACCCTTCAGTGCTTTCCTGACTATAAAGCTGTTGGTAGGATTGCCTTTGTCCCTAGTTTGGGCAAAAAGGAGATTGCCGCCACATGCCGTTTAGCCGCTGCCGCTGAGCGCCCTCCCCCTTCAAATAACCTAGGTAATGAAGGAGTGCCCCTGCGTTGTACCAGTTTTCAGCCCACTCCCTTCCTAAAAAGGAACAATATGCCCCAAACGCCCCTTCATATGCTTTCCTGGTCCTGGGTGCTAGGCTAGCTGCCACGAGGTCCGGTAGTTGGGGGCACCAATTTGCCAAAGTAGTTCTGGGAAAGGGGTGGCATACTCCGCCGCCGCCGGGAGGTGAGCCCTGAAAACCTGCATTTTAAAGCGAGAAAGTGCATCAGCCGCATGATTTAATACCCCTGGCACATGTTTAGCTCTAAATTGCATATTTAGCTTCATGCATAACAGTACAATCTCCTTCAGCAGCCGGAGAATCATCCGACACCGTGCTGCTTGTTGGTTGATGCATTCGACCACTGTCATGTTATCTGACCAGAACACCACTGATTGATTACGCAGTTGTTCTGGCCATACTGTTAATGCCACCCAGATGGGGAACAATTCTAGAAAACCTATGTTGGCCGTCAAACCTGTCTCTGCCCACCATGCTGGCCACCGTTGCGCCACCCACTCGGTACCGAGTATGGCGCCAAATCCCTCACTCCCCGCGGCGTCAGTCATTAAACCTAACTCCGCGGAAGTAGTGGGCGGACCGGGCCACACTACCCTGCCATTGAAGTCCTGCAGGAATGCCAACCAAATGCGCATGTCCTGCCTGACCTCGGCTGACAGCCTGGTGTGGTGGTGTCTTTCCTTGAGCCCCGCCATCGCCTGTGAGATGGATCGGGAAAATGGCCTTGCCATAGGAATGATCCTTAGTGCAAAATTCAACTGCCCTACTGTCTGTTGTAACTGGTGCAATGTTACCCTCTCCCTAACCAGGCACTGCTGCAGTGTGGACCTGAACTTGCTGATCTTGTCCGCGGGCAACCTGAAACACCCCTGTATGGAATCTAACTCAATACCTAGGAACTCTATTGTTGTATTAGGTCCCACTGTCTTTCCTAAGGCCAAGGGGACCCCAAAAGCATGCATGAGCGCGCAAAATTCCTGCAGCGCCCACGCACACTCCCGCGATCCCGGTGACCCCAAGATAAGAAAATCATCCAGGTAATGCATTACCCACTGGTGCCCTGTCACCTGCCTAAAAACCCACTCCAGAAATGAACTGAATTTTTCAAAATATGCGCAGGAGACAGAGCAACCCATGGACATACACATGTCCATGTAGAACTTCCCTGAAAATTGAAAACCAAGTAGATGAAAATCAGACGGGTGGACTGGTAATAGACGAAAAGCGGACTCTATGTCTGATTTGGCCAAAAGGGCTCCAGGGCCCAAGCCCCTGAGCATCTCCACCGCTTCATCAAAAGAAGCATATCTCACACTGCAAAACGCCTCATCAATTGCTTCATTCAATGAACTTCCCCTGGGTGCTGATAGGTTGTGTATGAGTCTGAATTCCCCCTTTTCTTTCTTGGGGACCACGCCCAAAGGAGAGCAGACAAAATTCTCTACCGGATAGAATCGTATGGGCCAGCTACCCTGCCCAGTCGCAGCTCTTTTTCAATTTTCATTGCTGCCACGCTAGGTTTGGCTCGCACTGAGAGTTGATTTTTGCATTCTGATGCCCCCACATAGTCAGGTGCCGGTATCCTAAAACCGTACCTGAAACCATCTAGCAGCATTTTTGCGGTGATGTGACAAGGATATTTGTTTAGCCAGGGTGTCAATGCCGTTACGTCAATAGGTGACCGTGCCTTTAGTTGTCCATGCGCCTCATTCCTGCTTCTTCCCTCCCTTATCCTTTGGTTTCTTGAAGCACTTGGACTCGGGGTGAGACGGGTTCGCGCAGATGGAACACGCATGCTTAAACCTGCACGTGCCTTGCGGCCTAGTGCAAGTCCGTCTATTGAAATCCCAGCATGTCCCTTTGCGCCCTCCCCTGGTGTTTGTATGGCTGGGGGGGACCTGTGTTTGGCTGTGACCGAAAGGACTGAAAGGACTGAAAGGACTGGTTCCTGGACCTGTCCTGGAACCAACCGCCCATTTGGTCTAACCATGCAATTGTGTCTAGACGGTCCCATGATAGGGATGTGTCAGACGCTTTAGTTCTCCTGAAGCTCTTATCATATTCCTTCCATCCCTCACCCCCGTATTTATCATGCGCAAGCACAATCCTGTTTTGGTAACATGCCATCTCAGCCTGTAAATTAGGGAAACGCTCGGCCATGACTGCCATGAAAATGGAAAAACCTCTAATCCAATTCAACAAGTTTTCTTCGACCCTGTACTTCATGAGTTCGTTTGCCCATTCCCTCGGGAGCATCCAGTCTTTGTTCTTCCTGGCCTCTTCCCTCTCTTTTTCACAAATAAGTAAAGAGAACATGTTTATGTACGAACCCGACCAAATCCTATCCTTTACATCCTGTGTTACATGCCTCCCCAAATTCTCCCGATCCGTGCGGGACTCACCCACATTCAACATTGGCAGTGTCATCAGCTTACCTCCTCCTGCGGACCCGGCTGACCCTGACGGTTTCTCTTTCGTCAAGCTGCTCCCCGGAACTTCCCCGCTGTGTCCAAGTGGCTTTGCCCCCCCAGCTGGAATGAGAGGGGACAGCGCACCCTGACCCCCGCCTGTTTTGTCTGCTGGTGTCCCATGAAACTGGGCCACTATTCGCCTCGCCTCTACCAGCGGATCACCGCCCTTATCCCCCACCGTTGATGACAGGATCCCCACTTGTCCCAACCACGGAAGTATTGCCGCTAAATGTGACACCACATCCTGCGGAGTGCCTTCCCCACCCGTACCGGGCAACACTGGCAATTGTGGGCTATCCCCTGATGGTCCAGGCCCTCCACTGGGCAGGGGGACTGGGACCGGAGTAACGGGGGGCTGGTGAGCTGGCCCTGGGACAGGCGCTGGGACAGGCGCTGGGACCGGCGCTGGGACCGGCGCTGGGACTGGTTCCGCAGGTGGTACCTCCTCTGTAGGCAAAACAGGGGCCGGTGACAATGGTTCCCTCCGCCCCCCCTTGTTAGGCCTAACCCTTTTGGGGAGGGGAGGAAAAGCCGACCTCGGGGGCACCATGCTGTGCCTGGCTCTTTCTTCTCTCTCCTCCGCCCCCCCTTGTGCGTCTACTCGTTCGGTGAGATTCGCAAGGCCCTGCCCCAACTCTTCTACCTTCTTGAGCATTGCCTCCATAAAGTTCTCCATGCGGGAGGGCTTGCCCCCCCTCTTCGCCTTCCCGGCCATATAAACAGTCAAGTATATGACCCCTTATCAATCACTGTGATCGTGCTGACCGCGGCTGGAAGTTAATGCCCAAAGCCCTCTATACCACAAGGCCCAATGACAAAACCCCCCTTTGTTCTAAGGACCTTGTAATTACCCAAGCGCCTGTATTGGCAACACCCTCCTGTTACCAACAGCTTTTATATTAGGCCAGTGAAAACAGACTAGAACACCCGCTGCACCCCCCCTAAGCCCTTGCACGAGCTTACAAAAACCCTCAATACAGCGAAATGGGGCAGCATACAGCCCTGGGCACCTGCACGCGTTATACACAGACCCCCAGCAAAGCCACAGCTGTCGATGCCTTCCTAAACAGGCCCACAGTCACAGATTTACAAACCGGAAGGGTGCGCGCCCTCACTGGTTGAGCGCCACCACTACCGGGTACCTGCCGTCCTCTGCCGCCGATATCACCGCCTTTCCGGGCACACGATCGTTTTCTGCCCCACCGCGGCGCTCTGCGCCCTCGCACGCCTCTGTTGCTGCCGCTCGGGGCAGGGGAAAGACCAACGTCGCTCCGCGATGTGTTCCGGCTCGCCGCTCGGAGCAGGGGGAAAGGCTGACGTCGCTCTGCGATGTGTTCTGGCTCGCCGAGGTGATTCTCCTGTAGAGGGGAAAAAACAAATTACAGTTACAGCCTCCTAGCGAGGCTGGTGTGGTGGGCTGGGGAGCGGGGAGCAAAGAGACCTACTCCCGCGCTCGCCAGCCTTTTAAAGATTTCTATGCCAGGCCGGTTCCCACCGGCCTGGCGCTATCCTCTCGCGTGACCCGGAAGTGATACCAATCACTTCCGGGGCACGCCCCCCGACACGGGACCAATGAATAGTGAGGCTCGCCCGTCGCGTCACCAACGTGCGCGACAGGCTTGCCTCTGTGGTCTCCGGAGGGGGCCGGCACGACCGCCATACTTTTGGCGTGGCCGATGCCGGCCCCGCCGTTCCCATTGTATGGTTTTGTATGGAAGTGATATGAACGAATGATAGTGTGCTTTTTTAAAACATTCCAAAGGGAAATTGTTGTTCTGACTTGAAGTCATTTTTGGTGTCCTGTCCCTTTGGTATAGGAGGACCCCTCTCCCCTTTTTTGTGAGACAATTTACAAATATACATAAGCTGTTGAAATTACTTTGTGACATTGTATAACATTCCCACCCCTCCTGCAAAGGGGGGGGGTGGGGTCTAGTACCACCACTCCCATGTATGCACATCATCTTGCCCCCAATGCAGTAGGTTGGCCATAACCGGGGGTGAGGGCCTTGCTCACTGGCACCATCCCAATGGTGACCGACCCCCCCCTTTATCGCAACAAGCATTTAAAATGGGCACACCTGCCCTGGTGACACATAACCCTGACTGAGCATCTCATACTGACCCTACAGTATACACCTCTACATCTTAGGGGCTAACAGTCTGGGTTGTTCCTCACATAACGCAGCAGCAAGAATACATGTTTAAGCATCACTTTAAAATGACAGTACTTATCATAGCTGATAACCATTATAATGCATTGCAATAAAAGCCCCTAAAAGGCATCACCGTTCTAATCACAGGATTAAGCATATACAGCCAAACGCCCTAGCAGGAATGTCCAGCAACATAACCCCACTTCACTTATGACTTCACATTACACATGTGACTTTCAGTCCCTCAGTAGAAATAACATTAGTAAATGCACTTCTCGTGCAATTGCACCTCTTCACCTCCAGGGGATGCCCTTCTCCAGACATCCCACAACTCAACCCTCCATACCTTGGTGCGGTCTCAAACGCACCCCCAGCTGTAGAACAAAAATTCCAGCCCCAGGATGCTGTGGAATGCTGGTTGAGCCCTTGAGGGGTTATTTCTATGGAGTCCCCAGAGACTTAGGGGGGGACTTTACCTCTTCGTGCTGGGGGAGACTGCGCTGCTCCTGCAGCTCCCCCTGCCCCTTGGCACACACCTGGCGGTGACCCCGTCCTCCTGGGGTCACCACACACAGAGAACGAGCTGCGTTTCCGGTCCAGGCCTGCAAGGCATTATGGGGCGCTTTCCTCAGGCCCATGAATACTAGAGCAGTGGCTCCCACGCTGCTCGAGGAGAACCGCTGCCCTCATGGGCTGCTTCATGCCGCTTCCGATCTCCGTTGGGGGCCCGGTCCCACCCGGACCCCTTGCTGCCAGGTGAGCTCTGTCAGCTCTCGGAGCCCACCCCCGGCCACTCCTGCCGGCTCCCCATCTGGCCCACACCCTCGTGTGCGGCCGCGGGAGCTGGCGCGTCCATTCTGGTCTGCCCGCAGACACGGAGGCTGCTCCTTCGCCGGCGGGTCCTCGGGGGAGTGCAACGGCACTCCCCCCCAACCTTCCCGCTGTGGCTGGGGAGTGCGGCGGCACTCCCCCCTCCTCCTTCCTGACACCGGGGGTTGGGGTCCCGGGCCCCCAGGGACATATTCACGGGGAGCGCGACGGCGCTCCCCGATTTCCGCAGGTTCTTCGGGGCCCAGAGTTGGGGTCCCGGGCCCCCCCAGGGTAGTCTTCGGCAGGGAGCGCGATGGCGCTCCCCGGCTTGGCTTCTCCCTTCAGGGGGGGGAAAGTGCGACGGCACTCCCCCTGCCTCCTAACACCGACACCGGGGCCCAGAGTTTGGGATCCCGGGCCCCCGAGATCTTCACGGGGAGTGCGACGGCGCTCCCCGGCTTCATTTTCAGTGGGGCCCGGAGTTGGAGGTCCCGGGCCCCAGAGATTCCCTCGAGGGAGGCGCGACAGTGCTCCCCCTCCTCCGATGTCTTCGGGGGCCAAGGTGGGCTCCTGGCACCCCTCCTGGGCCATTTCACGTGGAGCGCGACGGCGCTCCCCGACTTTGCTTCTTGTGGGGGCAGCCCCCAGGACCTGACCCTCCCCGGGGGCCCATTCAAGACCGGCGGCGGAGCCCCACGCGCTTCGTTGTTGGTCAGGCCAGAGGTCGCCTACCTTCTGGGGGGCATATCACAGCCCCCAGGGGCCCGATCGGCACTATTTTGGCCTCTTCTTGCTCCTGGTGGCACGCCCCAGCCACTGGGAGCACTTTCCTTCGCCCTCCTGGTCTCAAGGAGGGTGAATTCAGTAGGGAGCTGTCTTCACTGGCTCCCTGCACCAGCCTTTTGCCTGGCTCTCCTCCTGGGCCTCTCTTCTCCTCGCGCAGAGGCTCCGGCTTCGGCTCCCTGGTCCTGGACTCCCCTCCTGGCGCAATTCAGGGACCTGGGACAGTCGGGGGGGGGGTTCTTCCTTCCAGCTGCCCATGGCACCAGGCTCCTGCACCAGTCTTCCTCAGCAGACCACACCCCAGAGAGAGCTCCTCTTCCTGTGCAAATCCTTTTAAAAGAATTTGGAGGGACTGGCAGGAAGGCTCTGCTTGCCCTATCAGGCAGCGACACATCACCTCTCTGCCCCTGCTCCCTCCTTCCTGCCCAGGCCTCTGGGATAGTTCAAAATGGCGTCGTCCAGGGGTCTCATGCCACATGGTCTCTGAAAAGCCCCTTCCCCCCCCCTTTCTGCCTCCTCTCCAGAGCAGCTTGGTGCCTGGCACCAGGTGACAGCTGCTGATGGATAACAGGCAGCTCCACCCATCTTCTCTCCCTCTTGGAGAGGAGACCTTCGCCCTTGGAATGCTTTCCGTGAAGGGCTAGGCCTCTGATGCTTCAGTTTGGGGAGGAAGGTCATTAATCCAGCCTGGCAGGGTCACACCCAGCCAGGCTCTGGTTATGAGCGGAGTCAGAGGAATATGACATTTCTGGATGACCCAAAAGCAGCTTTGGACTCAGCAGAATACTTCTTCTCACCTAAGTTACAGTGGACTTTAGTGCGTGTCTGGAATTTGTAGGCCCTAGGGAAGTAAAACTATCCCGTGTGATCCCCATCCGAGAATAATGGAGTGGTCCTTCAGTGAAAACAGTAAAGCACACTGACTTTCCCTTACATGTTTCTTCCCATAGTATAAAGCCTATTCCATGTCACCACCCAGCACTGCATAATTCCTGCCGCACCATTCTATCTGTACTTGCTCCTGGGCTGCGCACGCCAGGCATCTCCCCTGCGCAGCCCCTCCACGTGTGCACACGCATGTACACACGTGTCTGCATGTAACCAGCCCGGTGCCCCTTACTCTGGCTGCAGCGCAGCGGCCTACTCTCACCAGGGGGACACCGGTAAAATCCACATGCAGTCTCTTTCATCATGAGTTCACTGTGGGTGAGTCCCAACTTATGAGGCTCGCCCACAGTAAAACCTCCATAATTAGGTGTTCAAAAAGCGAAAAACCCGGGCAGCTAAGATGGTCAGAACCACCTTCTAACAATGAGTAATTGAAATTCAATGCAGTGAAGATGAAGATTAGGTCTCAACCAAAGATGGACGTTATCGGTGTCATGTGGAATTATGAGTAGTGCGTAGTGAGGCCGCCATACGGTTGTGTGGTTAAACATAATCTGGTGAATTTCAGTGTGTGTTTTTTATGTTTTTGGATCATAACCATATGGTCCATTTTAGCGGAAGCCTTTTCATGGTCTGTCGCTAATCTTCCACGTGATATTGGGATTTACGTGGAGCTGCAAATAAGTGGCTACGTTGAGCCGCTGAAAAGCTGGCCCCTTTGAAATCTCGCTCCATCCATAAACGTGGCCCTTCAGCCACTTTCTTCATCTCTGGCCGATGACAAAGAGGCATTGTAAGTGGCTGGAAAGAGTCTGGCGGAGGCACAGTCTACCTGATGATAAGGCCATCTATCAGTAGGGACCGAAAAAATATCATGGGACCAAAACAAAATGGCACAAGCCGCTAATAAAGCCCAGGACATTTTCAAAGTTACAAAAAAAATTCTATATCCTAAGGCACGCAGCAAGGACGTCATTGCATCCCCAGAGGTGTGCAACAATCCAAGTTATATTTGAAGAAAAAATCTCAAAAATTCAGATGAACTTCTAGACAATGCTGAGCTACCTTCACCTACTGCTGCCCGCGTTCGGGTGGTATCCTCTCAGCACTGCGCTTTATCCCAGCTTCATTCTCTATCCATTGGAGTCAGAAAAGGCTATTTTGTAGTGCAAGTCGGGCCCCCAGTTGAACCCTATCCACCTTCGGTTTTAGTATTAGCCTTTAGGCTTTTTAACCCTGTTTTTAACCACATTTTTAATACCTCCATATCTATTGTTTTGGTTCCATGTAGTTGGAAGCAGGCCAAAGTATTAACATTACTTAAAAAAAAAAAAAATCTACAGCTGAACCTGACCAGGTGTCCAACTTTAGACCTATTTCTCTCTTGCCGGCAGCTTCCAAGATGTTGAAGGAGTTGATCAATTCTCAGCTCTCGGACTATCTAAAGCAACTCAAGCTGCTTCATTCAACCTAGTTGGTTTTTCCCTCTAATATAGCACCGAGAGGGCACTGCTGGGGTGCCTTATTACATCAAGTGGACGATCTATCCAGTGACAAACTCGCTATCGACCCCATTAGATCTCTTGGTTGAGTTTGATGGTGTTTCTCATCCCGTCCTCCTTCAGCGCCTCGAGGACATCGGGATCGTGGGGACAGGCTCTTTGATGTGTTGAGTCTTTCTTAGCAAATTGAGGGCAAGCTGTGTGGATGGCTCCATGTTCCTCTGCTTCCCGGGCTTTTACCTCGAATGTGCCATAGGTCTCATCGAGCCCTACTCTTTTCAGGTCTCGGCCAGACATTGCATGCGCTATCTTGAAATGACATGTGCTCTATCTGTGGGCTTGCAGGCCGCCCATCTCCTACCATTGGTAAACTTCAGCGTCACTCTCATTTTCTTTGATGCCATTCATCATGGCATGTTGGCGTCATGCCCTCTTCTTGTGTTTGGCCCTCCAATAGCACATGGACCAAGCACATGTCTCCTTACACTGCTCCCGGTTTGCAGAGCTATTTGTTTTAAAGCACTCCATGGGAGTACTTGTGTTTCAGGCCGTCTCCCTTGTAAACATACACACATCACAAAAATGCATGCGGCGTGTACATAAACAAATGTATTTCTTAAAAAGTTGTCAAAAACATGAACAGCGCTTGTTTTTTTTTTTTTTGTTTTTTTTGCACGATCCAATGGTATTGGAACACTTGCTCCCTTCGTCCGTCTTGCCATCGCGCAAACATAAGCTGATGGTATTGGAGTGCTTTAAGTGCTCACCAGTGACATTACACAATGACACATTCCTTTTTCGTTGCTGATCCTGCTTCAATTAAGGTTTTTTTCCCATCGTTGTTTGCCCATCTCTCTATCCCCTCTTGCTTCCCTGCTTGACCCGACCCTGCACTACCTTCCTCGTCGCTTCTACTTTTTTTTGTTTTGATTTTTGTACGATTCGATGGTATTGGAGCGCTTGTTCCGTCCTATGTGGCTTAGTGGAACCCTTTTGTTTCAAGATGGTCACCTATGCAGATGACTCAAAGCTGCTCCTCTCGTTTGAGGATGGGCCATCTGTAGTTCAAGATTCCTTCAAGAGTTGTCTAGCAGAGGTGATGAACTGGATGCGTGCCAGCAATTTACAATGCAACTCGGGTCAGACCAAAATCCTGCTGTTTGGAACTTTCCATTACAGGTGGAAGGAGAGTTGTTGGCGGATAACCTGCTCCTCCCCCCACCAGCCACAGTGGTACGGAATTGGGGAGTGAAATGTGCCCATCATCTTTCATTACGGCCTCAGGTGGTAGATGTGGTAGACTCTTGTTTTGTGATGCTTCACTGAAAAAAATTCTCTTGTTACCACTTCACTCCCGGAAAACATTTGTCCACGCCCTCATTACGTCCAGATTAGACTATGCCAATGCCCTGTATCTGGGTCTCCCTAATGATCTGGTTAAGCAGCTGCTGTGTTGGTACAGAATGCCGCTAAGCGCTTAATTCTAAAAATTCCCTGACAGTCTTCAATTTCTGATCATCGTAGGGTTTTCCACTGGTTGCCAGTGAAGAAAAGGATTCTGTTCAAAGCGCGGGTGCTAGCACATCGAGCTTTTTATGGAATGGGTCCCCAGAACCTTACGGACAGGTTAATTCGTTATTGACCATCACTCCTCTGATGTGTTGCTGGCAGTACTTCCAAAAGCTCGATGTAAAAAAGGCAGCTTCTCGTTTTAGTTTCTGGCTGCTCAAGCTTGGAATTGGCTACTGACCAATCTTTGTAGCACCAACCATGAACTGTGGTTCTGGACATTACTAAAAACATGGCTTTTTGCTGCAGTATAACGGCTCGATGTCTCAAATTTAGCTGCAGTCTTTTAGCGCCGGGACACTCCTAGGGGTAGCTGAGTGCTATATAAATATTTCTTATTCTTTCGTTCATTCATGGTACATGTATATTTTTTCCCTTGGATGAAAACTCGGCTGATGTGGCATTAGGGTAAGAAGGAAGACACAATGAAACTCCCTAGATAAAGCGTCTTTAGAACCTTAGAGGAGAAATCCAGGGAACAATATAAAGCTTGTTCTCTTACCCAATCTTACATCATCAACAATCACTAACAATAAGAGGACCAGATTGTTCCTTTGTTCGATGGCGTCTGATTGGGTTATATAACCTATTGTTACATCATTCACTAGATGTCCCATAACCCCTGCCCTGTTCGGCCATGCCCACCTCGCTGCATCACAGTTGACTTCGCTCGATGTAACAGAACGCTGGTTTTAACTAGAGCTTATAAATTACCAGAATTGCTTAGAATGAGACACAATATCTCTTGCAGAAAGAAGATGCTTTAGGATTTGATCTGGGGATTTGTGGGTAGGTGATTGTGGGTAGGTTGCTGACTTTGGTAAGGACCTGGGTAGGCTTAGGATTTGATCTTGGTTAGAGAGGTGTGGTGCAGTGGCCACACCGACTGACTCCGGAGCATAGGGCCCACGGTTCGATTGCCGGCGGCAGCTCAGCATCCTGTGACTCTGGGCAATAGATCACTTATTCTCCCCGACGGCCCCCAGCACCTTGAAACCTTAAGGGGTGATATGTTCACACTTTACAAATATGGATTATGATTATTATTATTATTATTACTAACTTGGAAAGTGTCAGTAGGTGGTTGTGGGTAGGCTGAATTGCCTGGCAGGGACCTGGGTAGGCTTAGGATTCGATCCGGGGATGTGTGGGTAGGTGATTGTGGGTAGGCTGAATTGCCTGGCAGGGACCTGGGTAGGCTTAGGATTCGATCCGGGGATGTGTGGGTAGGTGATTGTGGGTAGGCTGAATTGCCTGGCAGGGACCTGGGTAGGCTTAGGATTCGATCCGGGGATGTGTGGGTAGGTGATTGTGGGTAGGCTGAATTGCCTGGCAGGGACCTGGGTAGGCTTAGGATTCGATCCGGGGATGTGTGGGTAGGTGATTGTGGGTAGGCTGAATTGCCTGGCAGGGACCTGGGTAGGCTTAGGATTCGATCCGGGGATGTGTGGGTAGGTGATTGTGGGTAGGCTGAATTGCCTGGCAAGGACCTGGGTAGGCTTAGTATTCGATCCGGGGATGTGTGGGTAGGTGATTGTGGGTAGGCTGAATTGCTTGGCATGGTTCTGGGTAGGCTTAGGATTCGATCCGGGGATGTGTGGGTAGGTGGTTGTGGGTAGGCTGAATTGCTTGGCAGGGACCTGGGTAGGCTTAGGATTCGATCTGGGGATGTGTGGGTAGGTGATTGTGGGTAGGCTGAATTGCTTGGCAGGGTTCTGGGTAGGCTTAGGATTTGATCCGGGGATGTGTGGGTAGGTGGTTGTGGGTAGGCTGAATTGCTTGGCAGGGACCTGGGTAGGCTTAGGATTCGATCCGGGGATGTGTGGGTTGGTGGTTGTGGGTAGGCTGAATTGCTTGGCAGGGACCTGGGTAGGCTTAGGATTCGATCCGGGGATGTGTGGGTTGGTGGTTGTGGGTAGGCGGTTGTGGGTAGGCTGAATTGCTTGGCAGGGACCTGGGTAGGCTTAGGATTCGAAGCGGGGATGTGTTTGTAGGTGGTTGTGGGTAGGGTGAATTGCTTGGCAGGGACCTGGGTAGGCTTAGGATTCGATCCGGGGATGTGTGGGTGGGTGATTGTGGGTAGGCTGAATTGCTTGGCAGGGACCTGGGTAGGCTAAGGATTCGATCCGGGGATGTGTGGGTAGGTGGTTGTGGGTAGGCTGAATTGCTTGGCAGGGACCTGGGTAGGCTTAGGATTCGATCCGGGGATGTGTTTGTTGGGGGTTGTGGGTAGGCTGATTTGCTTGGCAGGGACCTGGGTAGGCTTAGGATTCGATCCGGGGATGTGTGGGTAGGTGATTGTGGGTAGGCTGAATTGCTTGGCAGGGTTCTTGGTAGGCTTAGGATTCGATCCGGGGATGTGTGCGTAGGTGGTTTTGGGTAGGCTGAATTGCTTGGCAGGGACCTGGGTAGGCTTAGGATTCGATCCGGGGATGTGTGGGTAGGTGATTGTGGGTAGGTTGATTTGCTTGGTAAGGACCTGAATAGGTCAGCAGGTTTGTTGATGGGTTTGTCTGTGATTAAGTGTATAGGAGAGTATATGAGTGAATAAGTCACATGAGGGACAGTGAATGACGCAACTGTCATGTTCATGAAGCGCCATCATATGCTCAAAGTAAACTTGTATTATCCAAATGGGTCATCTTATTTATAGCTGGTAGAAATGTCCTGTGCCCAAATTTAACCAGTGCTTGACCCCAGATTTCCTTCATATGACCAGGCAGTCCATCAAAATCACAAAGGGGCCAGCACGTGGCCCATTAGTGCCTTAAGTCCAGGAAATGCCAGCATGTGGCTCCAAAAATACTATTCAATGACATAAAACATGACATTGTGTGCTCGAGAATTACTTTGCTATATCCCCAAAAATGTCTTCGCATCTGTACAGCTCTGGGATGTGCATAGTTTTGTGTGCCACTTATCATTTCTGCTGCTGTGAGCTCTTTGATACCAAACTATATGGTCTATGTGCTGTGCTGCTGGGTTTACTGTCTGGTGTGGGTGTGAATACTTTTTAATGTGTTGTGGTGAGTGCCGGGTGTTCTGTCTCGTGTTTTCTGCACAATGAGTGAATGATCTAGATCAGTGCTTAATTTGAGCCGGTGCTTGCTGGTGGGGGCCACCAGCACTCATTTTTTGGGACCGGCACTAATCTTTCTTTCCGCATCAGACATTTCCCGAGAGTAAGGGAGGAAAATGCACAAAGAGTAAAGAAGTAGAAAGAGAGACGAAAAAACATCAGAAAGGTAAAAAGCAGGAACCTGCAAGAGTGGGATAAAGGGTCAGTGGGTGTCTGGTAGCAGAGTCGGACTGGGGCAAAAAATAGGCCCGGGTACCAAATTAAAAGTTGCCCCCATTAGCGAACAAGATAGCTGAAAGAGTGGCCCACGTTTGCAAATGAGGCTACTTTTGAACTTGTGAAGGCACGATCTATGAGTATTTAAAGGTATGGGAGATTGCATGCATTAGCGTTTCCTGCAGGTAGTGCTTGTGGCAATATTAGTGAAATCAACAGGAAAAACCCGGCTCACCTGCCCATAAGCTGCTAAATCATCAGCCCACTCACTGATCTGTGAGACCAGCCCACCGGGCACTGCCGGATTGCCCCATAGGCCGTCCAACCCTGTTTTGTAGTCGATTTAAAGAGGTGTGAGGTTGATTCCAGACTGCACAGCCTTGGTATTTGGCATGCAGCCTCCGGCTTCTGAGCAGAGCTTTGGGCACCAGCACTTGTTCTTCTACAAATTAAGCACTGAAGAAATGGAGGTGTTCTCGAGATCCATATGGGCCAGTTGTGAAAGTATACTTTGGAAGCCTAACACTGGTTTCACCCCCCAATTCTTCAGAATCCAGCCAGTTTGGCAAAATGCAGAGAGCCCAAGTACTACGTGTCGGGTCGTACTTCCCCGCGAGCACATCAATGCATGTATGGAAAGTAATTATAGAGAATGCTGGGGGTTACTGCGTAAATCAGTTTGTTGGCTGCTTACTTAGATCCAAGACATTTACAAGATAAACTTGAAACCAGAAAAGAAACTTCTATGTGCCAGCTGTAGAGCCTGATAGAACCTAGCTCTTTACATGGACCTTAAGAATTTCACTTACTCACTCGATCTGCATCTTGAAATATTTGACATCTATATCAAAGTATGAACCTGTGAAATCTGGGAGCCTTAATAAAATTCCAAAGCATTAAAACTGTAAACCCCTTCTCACCATATCCACAACTTTCATCCTTTTTCACAATGACTGAGAGTTGTTCCCATGTTTAATAAGTTAATAGTTTAAGCTTATGTAGCAGGGTTAGTTCTTTACCAGTTGGATGGTGATTAATAATATAAGTAGTTATAACCAATATACACCAGTATGTCGTATGCAAAGCGAGTAGATGGATCTTGGCTTACGCTGACTTGGTCTTTCTAATGTGCTGCTCTTGTGCTCCTTCCTTCTTCCCTTCTTTGAGTTGGGTTTGATTCAGGCTGTTTTTAGAGGTTTGTTTGGTGTTGTTGGTTTAAGTTTTGATTGGATCCTGCAAGCTTGTTCCACGGTTTCTGATGGGTGCTCATCAAGGTGGCCCTCGTGCTCATGTCAGATGTCCCTTGCGTCTATGAGTTTTGGAATGAGGCTGAGGACGGACAGATAATTTCTTAGTTCATTGTCGTTAGTGGTGTGCTTTGGGAAAGAGACAGATTGTGAGCCGTTTCTTGAAGGACTGGTCCAGGATGGATTAAATGTCTCTTGGCGGTGCATTTCATGGTTTGGTAGTTGATGTTGAGAAGTTGTTTTTACTCTGGCTTTGTTGAAGTGGGGAAGAGCTGCAGTTCTAAGGAGGATCCTAATGGCCTGGTGGGCTGGTATTTCTTGTAGGTCCTGTTTTGTTATTACTTTTTAGGCAATACAAAAGGACTTGGATATTCTTGAGAGGACTGGTAGCCGGGGCAGCTATAGGGCCCTTGGCACGTATAGGGAGTTGAAGGCTGGCTGCCTCCTCCTGCACCCTTGAGAGCCTCTGATCAGAAGGCTGGGCAGGCTTCAGGTCAGGCTCTTAGCACGGTCTAGTACTGAGCTTACTATAGCTAGATTCACTCTGACTCTTTATAGGAACGAGAGGAACTGCAAGATCCTTTTAATGAATCTCAGGGGATAGAAGCGTGTTGTCATTAAGTTGTGTGTTTGCAAAACTAAAAAGGTGCCCAAAATACTGTTCGTGCAGAGTGAAGAGTGGATCCCAGGGAGGGGGCCCAGAGGAGGGGGGGCAGGTAATGGACTAGTGTTACAAACTGGCATTATGTTGGTTTTACTGTACTGCGAATAAGCCATGGCCTTCATCAATGTCTGTGGGCAGTACATATAGCACCCAGGGCATGCCTGAGCATGGTGGCCATGCCCTGTGCACTGTATGCACAGACCAGGTGATGGCCTTCTGACATCTTGAGCATGGCTGTGCACAGTATATCATTAACGTAATCCTTATGTGCAGTGCACAGGGCGTGGCTTGTGGCCGTGCATCCCCAGTGCAACCTCAAGAGTGTAAGCTGAACTGGATATGTCCAGCCCTTGCCTACCTTGAGTCCCATCCCCAACATTTGTTGGACGTGGTGCCCCCATCCCCAGCTTTAGTAAGGTGTGGCACTTCTACCCCAGTCCTTATCAGGTGTAGAGCCCCCTCCCCACCTTTAGAAAGGTGTTGCACTTCTTCCCCGGTCCCTATCGGGTGTAGTGCCCCATTCCCACCTTTAAACGGGTGTGGTACTTCTTCCCCGGTCCCTATCGGGTCATTCCCAGCTTTAAACAGGTGTGGTTCTACTTCCCCGGTCCCTATCGGATGTAGTGCCCCATCCCCAGCTCTAAACAGGTGTGGTACTTCTTCCCCGGTCCCTATCGGATGTAGTGCCCCATCCCCAGCTCTAAACAGGTGTGGTACTTCTTCCCCGGTCCCTATCGGGTGTAGTGCCCCTTCCCCAGCTTTAGAAAGGTGTGGTACTTCTTCCCTGGTCCCTATCGGGTGTAGTGCCCCTTCTCCAGCTTTAGAAAGGTGTGGTACTTCTTCCCCGGTCCCTTTCGGGTGTGGTTCTCCCACACTAGCCTTTGTCCTGTGTGGTGTCCCTCCCCATCCTTTGTTCAGTTGGGTGCCCCCATTCATTTTCGGGTGTGGTCAGGGATTTAAGTGAGCCGGGTCAAAAGCAGGTGCTGAGACGGGTCCCTATCGGGCTCTCCATTTTTACCCTCAGTGTGAAAAAAATCATAATAAATTACTGCTTTTGATGTAACTTCAAAGAGGCTCGTTTTTCAGTTTTGTATACCGCAAACTTGGAGCTCTTTACATGAGCACCAGTTACATTGCACAAGGGCATAATAACTTTTTGTATCACAAGACGTCAGGCTCGAACCTGCTTTCTCAGCTCGACTGCTCTAGCCTTAGGCCACAACCTCGCCCACAAGAGCTAAACCATTTTCAATATTTTACACAACGAAGCCATAGTTGTTGCTTATTTATCTTATGCAACCCAACAACCATTGACAAAGCCAATAGTCCTGGCTTGTTGCAGGTGTAATGTTACTTGTGTTATATATCTGGATGAATGGACAGAAGCAGCAAAATACCAGTGGGGCAGCACACTATGCTAAGCACAGATTTTTAGCTTAAGCGTTTTTTAGCCGCGCCCTTAATTACAGCAGCCACACCCCTATGAGAGACCCCCCCCCCCCCAGTTTTTTCCTCCCACTTAAAGCCCTGGTGGTGCCCCCTCCCAAGCCTTTGTTTGGTCAGGTGCCCCTGTCCCTTTTCGGGTGTGGTGCTCCCTCCCGAGCCTTTGCTGGGCACAGTGGCTTCTCCAAACACAAAACTGGTGCAACACCCTTTTAGCGTGCTTAGGGGAAAAAAATTATTTCTAAGAACTCCCTCAGGTCAGCCCCTCCTCAGGTTGAGTCCGCCCTGGTAGTATTATCTCACCAGGGTGGGACGAGGTGGCAAATGATGAAGCATGTCACATTACATGAGTGAGCCTACCTCGTCCAGTTCTTGGAATTGCCCATTTCTCTGTAGGGAGAGTAGCAGTAGGTAGATAGATTAACTCGAACCAGGACTTGGTGGAGATTTCTCTAAGCAGGCTGAGTGGGTGTCATGACAATTTTGTGATTAGAGTGTTTGTGAGAAGCAGGCGTGAGCCCGGAATATTGCCTCTTTTTTGCTCTCTGTGGTGTTGCACAGCCTTTGGTGGGAGTATTGTTACTTTGCCGGGTGTAATGCTCCCAGTGGCGGCTGGCACAGATCGTGGTGGTGAGGTGATTGGGTAAAGAAAATGCCATTTACCTCCGCTCCGCGTCTCTCCTCCTCGTCCCTCCGCTCCACTGGAACAGGAAGTATCCAGGCTTCCTTGAGCCAATCACAACGCTGCAGCATTGTGATTGGTCTGAGCGCCGTGGTTTGGCACTCTGACGGGGACTGGGGGCCTGGGCCTGTTCTCCTAGAACATGCTAAGTGTGCATGACTGTTTGGCCGGCCCTAGACGGATGGCCAAACATTCATGCACACTAACATAGTGTGTACCACTCCTCCACCTGCTCCTCTGTCACCAGAGCAGCCCCGCCCGCCCTCAAAGCTGCTGCAACAGGAAAAAATAAAATTATCATTGTATTTTTCCTTTATTTACACTGCTTAAAAGCAGTGGGGCTACGCTCCTCCGCCTTAGCCTTCCCTGGTCCGTGGCGGTTGACGCGCCCCCTCCCCAGTCGGTGCCCCTCCCCAAATCCTTTGTCAGGTGTGGTACGCTCTCTGGTTTGCTGTACCCCCCTCCCCTTCTGCCCTGACCCCATCAGGTACCCCCAGCCCTGACTGACCGCGTGTCACCCGAGGGAGGGCTTGGTGCGGCGCGTGCCCGGAGCCCACCCTGAGCGCCAGCATCTGCTGAGGCGCTGGAGCTCGTCAGCTTGGTCTGAGCAGGGGATTTCTGGAATAATCCAGGGCTGAGCTGGGGCTGGACTGCAGCATCCCCTCACTGAGCGTGGGATTACGGCTCAAGAGGACCCCGCGACCCCTCCCCCGGGCATCCCCCACACTGTATGCCCACACACGCCGCCCTCGTGCCCCCTACTGTCCCTGTCCCTCAAGAGATCCTTTTCTCGACACCCCCGCCCACCCATTCCCATTTCCCCCTCCGCTACCTGCACGCGCCCTTCACTCTTTATCCTCCGTCCCCGTCTCCCCATCTTGCTACCCCTCCCCCCCCCAATCACATTACCCATGATTAATGTTTTGGAGAATTTTCTGGGCATGCCTCCAAGCCACTGCTCCTTAGATGGCGAGTGTGCACCACTCTGCTTGGCAACCTGTTTCCTGCTGCACGAAGTGCACATATCTCGTGTGTGCAACACTCCCACCTTTCACACCGGTGCGTCCGTGTGAGTCGTGCGGAGTGCATGCACGGAAGTCGTGTGTTACGTCTTTGTACAGACTTATCATGGACTGGGGCTCGAGGGTGTCTGTCGCCTTTCATCTTGTATATGTACTCAGGACTCGCGTTTCACAGCTTAACTTGGCTTGAGTGTGCATCCAGTGTCATATTGTGCAACTCACAACTGAACAGGAGTGTCATTTGTACTCGACGTGTCCCTCAGTGTACATTGCATACGTGAATATTAGTGCACCTTGTCTCTGTGTGGATTGCCCCCTGTCCGACCTGCATGTTGGCGCTCTAGGACCGTGTGCAGCCCAGTGTCACATTTCACGCCTGAATGTTAGTGTAACTTGGTCTGTGTGCGCATGCCGGTCTCACCTTTCACACCTGCGCGTTAGTGTTACTTGGGCTCTCAGTGCACCTCGCTGTCACATTTCACACCTGCCTTTCAGTGGGCCTGGACCCTGCACGGCCCATTGCACACCTGAGTCTTGGGGTGCTTGGCGAGGGGAGCACGTTTCGTGTCTCGCGCATCCACACCCCTGTAATGCACACACGTTGGAACATCCCAGTTTCACCCTTTTACTGGAGGAGACGTTTGGACTTCACTTCACAAGGAGCACGTCCACCTACAAAATAGTTCCCTTTAATGCGATTAACTACTTCGGTAATGTGTGCTTTTGGAGACCAAAAATACTTTTGCTTTTAGCTATTAGCATTTCTTAGTTTGACGAGAGCCAGCTTCCCCTACAATCAGGATTTTGATGACCGAAGTGGTTTGGGCAAAGCCAAAAGGCTGCTCCAGGCCCATTGGGTTTGCCAAAGCTTGTTATTAAAGGGTTGAGTTGCTTTGAAGCTGAATACCTGACTCACGGCCCTGATCCTCTGCAGTGTCCGTTTCTCGAAAATATTATCTGTAGTATTAAAGAGAAGGTAAAGGTGAGTGAAGGAAGAGGGGTCGTTGTCATTCTCCTGACCCTTGAGGACAATAGGCCAGCAGTTGTGAAAGTGAGTGAGAGAGGTGGTGTGTTGAGGTGGACACAGTGACCATTAAGTGTGTGTGTGTAACCCGCGTTCTGTGCGCATCACAGTCTGCACATTGAAGGTGACTGTTCTCCCTGGAGACAAGCTTATGTGTCTTAAAGAAAAAAGACCTTTTCTTAGATTCTTCTCAGACATTCTTGTTTTTCTTTTAAAGCAACACACTCCACCCCCAACGGGCTGTGTACTCATAGCAAGCAAGGGGGTTCCTGGGAACTTAGCCAAGTAAGGGGCATCAGGAGAGTGAATGCAAAACTAGGCTAAGATAAAATAAGGCAAGGAGTAGTGAACATGTGAGGCGGTTGTTCGTCGGCTGCCTCCCTTTTCTCAATCCTTACTTTGGGAACACATAACCAACCATTGTTGCCCCAGAACCTTGTGCAGAAACAGACTGCAGATAAAAATACAACACCTGGTTGCTTTAACAAGAACCCCAATACATGTGTAAAAATGCAGTATTTATAACGCTTTTATCAAATGTTCTTGTTTGTGCACCCTTAACTCTCAATCTACAATGCCATAGAGAAGTATGGCGAGCTGTCCATGGGGCCGCCTCACCAGTGTCACCATGACACTCCCTGGATCTCTGCCTCCAAACGTGTTTGATGTCCCCTTAAGTCTCAACAGTGTTTGGTGGTGTAGATTGCCACCTTCCCATGTGAACAGAGAAGTCCATGGGTGAAAACAATTGACTGCCCCATGTCGCTTTCCTTTTCCACCTGGTCTGATGGAGCGGATCATCTGATGCTACAAAGGAATGCCAAGTCATTCATTCACTGATTACCAAGTAAGTTGGCTCCTGAAAGCTTTCTGGAGAGTTCTTGCCGCTCCTGGCCTGCTAGAAAAGCAAAGCTTCTAACTCCGGAAGGCAGAGTCGGCGAAAGATATCTGCCGCTATGGCCGGCTGGGCTACAGTGAAATCCTAATCTTCTCGGGTATGATTGAGGACGAAGCCCATCTGCTGACATCCAGACCTGTCCGCCTCTGCCGAGCTGGGGAGAGGGATCTCTTCTGCAGAGGGCTTCAGTCCAGTGATGTGGAGTCAGGGCCATGTACTGCACGGGAGCAAGACGTACAAAGCGGGGAGTCGATGCATATTTCTAGAGGAAAAGTAATGTATGTCTGCACTGGTTTATCTAAAATATCAATACATTGATTCAAGTATTACAGCCTTGCGATTGCTCCTCAGGTCTCATCACTAGCGCTGCTGGTAGAACTCGTGGAACATGGTTTTGTTTTCACTAGTGCAAGTTTGGAAGTTGGTCGTTCAACACTTGCACTAGTGATGGGCAAAGTTAGACAAGCAACCTCTGGTGTGTGGATGCCACAAACGGGAGCGGAGCAATGCTTGTTCAAGCATTCAATAACCTCATTGAATCTTTAGATCCTTCATGGACCACGCCGCCCTCCTTGATCACAAGAAGTAACTGTCCATTTTACAAGTGTGTGTGGCGCACACTTAGAAAGGATGAACCACGGACAGTGTTATGGATCACTAAGCTCGCTCTCAGTGAGAAAAGGGCCATCCCTAGACAGGGGCACTTTAATCTGTGAGTCCTGCCTCCTTAAATGAGCAAATAGCTTCTCAGCCTATACTCCGGGGATAGCACTATATGGCATGACGGATGAAGCTTAGCACTGCAGCGTGTGCAGAGACCCCCAGCTGTCTTTGTGAACTTGTGGGTCACGAACTCCAGTCTCACTATGTCACGCACCTACCTCTGCGTAAGGCTAGGATTGAGTCCGTCACCCAGAAGCCTCTAAGATATCTCACTGCAATTGCACCTTGTGACATGCAGGTGACTTTCACCTCTGCAGCAGGCATTGAACCACCATGTGTGAGATGTGGTTAATCTAAACAGCGGATGGATCATGTAATGGCCAGACAGCGGGCGGGCATATTTTGCCCCGTCAGGAATAGAGTTCCACCATGTAGTAGTGCGATATTAGCAATGGTCCACACTGCAACTGAGGTGGTCCACTGACTAGTGACGTAAATTGTCATTAATGTTGTATAGCGTACTGCACTCTTGTTAGTGATGGGTTTGAAAGATGCACAGTTCTAAATGGTAAAGTGACTCACATGTTTATAAAAGTTAAGAATGCTGCTAAACTTCAGTGGCCACGTCTTGTGGTGGAAACTACTAGTCGCAAGTCCAGACACTAAATGATTCTATTGTGAAAGAAAACAAATATAGATTGTAGATTTTCCATTAAGTCAATACCCGGATGCAGACCCTTGAAGATGCAGGCTTCTTTTTTTCCAGTACGGACCGAGGATCCTGAAAGCTACGGGACCACCTAGATAGTGAACTGGCATTTTCTCTGATGCCTTCCTGGAGCATCCATGCGATGACCTGAGGAACTCGCTCTTTGCTGCACATTTTAGAGGGGCAGTAATCTTTCCTTGCTCTGCGGTACCTCGCCTCTTTCCTTTACACCAGTATAAGTAGCCAGTCCCATGACATGTCAGAAGATGCAGCGGTAGGCAGCAACCTTCTCAACTTCTTAGAACATCAGTGCTTTGGGTCTTTCAGAGATCATTCAGCTACGTCATAAGACGACACCATGAAAAGCATGCACCATATCAAGTCACGTTCCTTGATTTAAAGCACTTTTGATTTGTGTAAATCAAGGTTGTCGTACTCTTGATTTGTACATGGCCTAAAAATGCAGCTGGAGGCTGAGTTCCTAAAGGCATGCTGCCCAGAAGGCCACCGACTCAAACGGACATACACTATGCCTAATTGATCTGCTATTACCAGTACTTTAAAATATACCTAGAAATGACTTGGAGTCCACCCAGGGGAATAAACTCTCTCACCTCATGCTATTGGCTGCTTGGTGTACCCTTCTATTAGAATTCATCAGGAACTATTTTACATCTGAAAAGTAAACGTAATCATTGGTACTGTTAACCACATTCAATGCTTTATCTCCAATAGCTGTTTTATACGGAATACAATTTGTTTGTGCTAATTTATTTCCTGGTAATTGGCAAAGCTATTCAGTGCAGCCTTAATGTTCTACATTGCATTTGTGCATGCCTGTGTATAATTCCATTGGCACACTAAAGTCAAACCTTGTTGCTTTGCCAATTCTTGAGATTAAATACATCCCCAAATAAATCTGAAGCATAGTTTTTTTTTCAATACAGCAGGTATATATAGTATCTGTTCTCATGTGCGCGAATTACTCCAACGGGTATTATCTCTGGTGGGCCAGTAATTCTAAGGGGCACGTTCTCTGGTGGGCCTGTTAGTCGGATGGGTATTTTCATTGAAAAAAATCTAATCTAATAAGTGTGTTGGCTGTTGGACCAGTTAACTCTCACTGTGATGGAACCACATTGTCCTGAGTATTGGGGGCCGAGGGGTATATTGCCTGTGACAAAACAGTAGGTGAATCTCCTGCATTTCAGGCACAAGTCCTTTTGGAACACAGAAGGAAACCCTGCCCTTGCTTCGTTGCTTGGTTTGTAGCCCCGAGTGGGACGGGTTTGCCCAGACGTGGGTCTTGTGTGCACTGTCACTGGAACCAGCCTATACCTGACTGATGAGCCCTAACTAGAGCAAAACCGGTCTTGGGTTGCTTGTGTTCTGGTTCAGGGAGTTCCTGGCCGGGAAGTTCCGGCTGAACTGTTAGCAGGGTCAAGACTGATTTGTATATGGCTGGTTCCAAAGTGAGGTGGCATGCTGGGCAAAATAACAATGGACTGGGATGCGGCCTGAGTGATTACCAGTGGCTGAGATTAATTCAAGCATTCCATACATCACTGTTTTGTGTACTTTGGTTTGGTATTGGCCAAGGGAAAGCTTCTTGTGAAAAATGAAGAGGGGGCCTATATGTATGTCTTTTGGTCAACAATATTAAGCACATAAATCAATGTGTGCGCATTTAAAATAATAATAATTTAATTCATCTTTAAACTAAAATTATAAGACTTAAAACTTGATTTCATTTAATTGGTCAACTATTCTTTTAATAAAACTATCCTCCTGGAGAAATTAAAAAAGTTCACTGAGTGGACAGGGGACAGTACTGACAATAAATGAACTAGTTAAAAATGCCCTGCAAAGACCTAGCCGTGTGTAATAAATAAAGAAATAATACATGAGGAGTGAAAGCGACTCAGGATTATCTCACTACTTGGCAGGGAAGATTCTTGCAGACAAATCAATAAATATTCTTGGCATTTTTGTTTTTCTTGTTGTTTGCTATGTACCTCTGTGCCAGCGGAGTGTCTCCAAATATATCTTCATTAACACTTTTCAGTGAAATCGGACACTCCCTGCACCAAAGTCTGGAGAATCTTCAAGCAACTGCACAGCAGCAGATCCCGGAGGTCTGCAGTGCTGGAAGCAAGGGCCACACTCCAGGGTCCCTTGGCAAAGCACCAGCCTTTTGCCCAAGTCTCATCATCAGAAGGACCCCTTTTCGGGGGCGAACACTGTTCAGTGGAAGACCTCTCTCTGGAAGAAGCTGAGGCTTGCTCTTGGTAGTCTAAAATATCTAAAAATGTTCTCAAATTGCCCAGGGAAACCATTTTAGGGAAGTTCAGTCTTTCCTGATTTTGTTCAGCAGAGGCTCTTCCTGGTAAACTATGTTGCAGAGTCAAGCCTTGGCCAACACATAGCTTACTTCTAGTGTATTTCTGAACTCTAAAATGTTCCAGACACTGATTCCCTTGCTCATAAACAACTTGGGCTAAGACTGAGAGGGCAATTCAAGAGAAGCCCCATTTTAGCTGAGCTGAAGGCAGCCCCCCTAAACCTTCCAAATATAGCAGGGCAGCAGGGGAAGGGACCTGGAGCAGATACTAGTTATACAAGATGGCTTTTTAACTAGTAGGGCTCGTCCTGCCAAACACGTAGGTTTCCATCTTCTATTGAGAGTTGAGTAGGGTCTGGGTTTACACACTGGCAGAGCATCAGCTAACTCTACTGTCTTACTTCCTTAACCTGGTAGCCTGTCTGCCACTGGCCCAACAGGTTGCAGGTGCTTGCCCCCCTTTTTTAGGGCGGGATGACGCTGCTTAGTTTCCTTACCCAGAACAACCATGCCGGGTGTGGCGTTCTGGGTAAGGAACACACAAATCCAGTCCTCACGTTTAGGCAGAAAACTTCCTGTCTGTCGGGGCACTTTTTTGTTTTCTGAAAACAAATTCCCACTTTAGGAGTTTGTTGTCAGAAAACTAGAAACTTTGGCAAGTCAGTGAAACAAACCTGGTACCTGCTCAGCAACAACTCAGCAGCAGCTCCACTGAAGGCACAGAGCCTGCCTGCTGAGGATTTCTAAATATGGCTGGAAGTCTTCCACCAAGGGAGTGAAGACTGCAGCCTCGGTTGACCTGGAGGGCGGCCTGCCTGCCTGCATGAGCATCTCTTTTCCTGTGGCCATGGAATGGTGGGAGTGAGACAACAACTTGAAAATGCCCTAGGGTTTATCAGAGACATTCTCAGCAAGAGAACAGTCTTGGAGGCTTGGTCTTAAAGGGAAAGTTCCTTCTATTTGAGGACCAGAGTCATCAGTTTGTGTGAGTTATCAACATACCAATGGAGATAAAGTACCTGTGGATGATCTGATTTTACAAACTAGTTTATTCCTGATGGAAACACCAGCGTCTAAGCAGGCATTGTAATAAGCTCTTAGTTGGACTGTGGTGACTCCTGCTCCAGTTATCTCTGAATGTGGTGATCCAACTAATGTTAGGCCTCAGAGCACTGTAGATCCTGTGCTCCCCACTCTAGGCACTGGAAGTAGGGTGCGGTGGTGCTGCAGCACCCCCAGAAATAACCACGCTGAAGTTCAGAAGGTGAGTGAGCAGCAAAGATGCATTTAAATGTTGTCTTTATCTTGTTACATTTCTGTGCTTTCAAAGGCAGAGGTCAAATGTCAGGCAGTGTCTTGTGGTGTAACTTGCTTATTTGTTTAACATGGAGATTGGTGTTTACTTTCTATGACCACCATGTTAGAAGATTTTGTAAAGTGAAGGATGTGACAATCTTGCTGCAGTACAGGGAGTGTGAAAGGAAAGGCTGTAGGATGTTATGTGCAAATGATAATTATTCCACACGTTGTTTGATCAGTAAAACTGTAAGTCTGGGCAAATGTAGTGGTCATTCCAATGAAAAACGTGCTGTCTATATATGGCACGCACTACCACGCCATGCTTTGTTACAGTGTGCGCCAAAATACATACCACACCCTTACGACTCTCTTGCTGAATGGGCGTGGTTCATTTGTTTTAAGTGATGGTTTGATTGGTCACAATCCCTGTGAATTCTGTGATGTATCATTGATGGCAGCACCCCCGCTCTGGAAATTGTTCCATCACCACTGTCTACCTCCGGAGGTTCCCATGTTATCGGGAAGGGGAACCATCTTTGACGTGTACTGCACACATCCTCAAATGTATGTAATGTAACGAAATGTAATGTATCCAGGATTTCTAAAGCGCACTGTCACCCCACGGGTATCCTGGCGCTGAGAATAACAGAGGTTCCCCTAAATGCACATATTTACCCACCGGACATCCTAGGGAAGAGATAAGTTTTGAGCTTTTTCCTAAACTGGAGGAGCTCTTTTATTTGTCTGATATTGGGCGGGAGATTGTTCCACAGATGGGCGGCCGCACAGCTAAATGCTCTCCCTCCAAACCTGGAGGTTCTTATCCTGGCGGTGCAAACCAGATGAGCAGTGGAAGATCGAAGGTTTCTTATTGGAGAATGCCAGACAAACTTTTTCTGCAGTGGCAAAGGTCCAAGACCATGAAGGGCCTTGAAGACGATGCATATTGATTTGAACTGAATTCTCTGAGCTAGAGGGAGCCAGTGGAGATCATTAAGAGCCGCAGAGGCAGAGGTGCTTCGTGGCCTCTTTAAAGCTAACTTTGCGGCTATTGTCTGTATTCTTAACAGTTTCATAATGAGGAAATTAGGCGCACCGAGGAGCAGGGCATTGCAGTAGTCTAACCGGCTCAAAATAACACTTCTTACTACTAGAGCCCTGGCTGACAGAGGTAGCATAGGGAGAATTTTCTGCAATGCTTTGAGGGAGAAGCAAGTTCCAACTGTTTTGTTCACATGTTTTTCCAGACTCAACTTGTTGTCAAAGACTACCCCCAGATTACGCACTGCTACCGCTGGTGTTGGAGGCGTATCTGCCTGAATGGGCCAGAAGTTGGCTGGAAGCGGGCGGGGGATTTTCTTAACCGTGCAGTATAGGATTTCCGTTTTCCCCCCCGTTAAACTGCAGGGAGTTATCCGTGAGCCATCTAGCAGTCTTCTGCATGCATTCGTGAAAGTTACTGAGTGACATAGACTCTCTGTCTTCTAGAGACAGGATGAGCTGCGTATCGTCTGCATAATTCACCAGCTTGATGTTATAGGATTTAATGATGGGGATCAGTGGCCTCAAATAGATATTGAAAAGGATCGGACTAATAGACGAACCTTGGGGGACCCCATGCTACTGCCTTAGAACACATTAAAGGAAAAAAGATTTATTTCTCAAACCGTCTGTATTGTATATTGTTCAGAAGCAGAACCTCCCCCACCCATCTAAACTGGAAAGTTCCATTCATGACACCCTTAATTTCCATTTAAAGATGAGTATATTGTCCAAATTATTCATTCCCTTTCTCCAGTCCCTATCAACAATTACATACTAATGTCCAACTGGGTCTATTAGTCGGGAGTGGCCACTGACGTCATGCGCAATGACGTCACACAGCGGTAGCGCATTCCAAGCCTGTACTCCACAGGGAAACTGGAGTGCACAGCCAGTGAGACGCATTTTAAACTCCATTAATACACAAAGCCACACTGCATTAAATGAGGTCATGAGCGTACCAGGCATCCCATTTCAGACAAACCGAGACGCTGCTGTGAATCTGTCACCATTACAAACCTCGGGAGCAGAGAGGCCGATGACGTGGGTTCGGGGCCAAGATGGCGGCAGTGTCCCAGCAGCTAAGGTGCGTCTAGCAGCCGCGTTTTAGGGGTGTCCCAGTGTGAAATGCCAACATTCAAATTGGTTTTCATATATTTATGATGTTGGGGTGCAATTGGATAATCACGCGGCAAAAAATGCATTTTAAAGCTAAATTATGCTAAATAGTCAAAAGCTGAACGCAGTAATCTGGCGGTGAAGATAGCACGACGCGAGCCTCTAAAGAGTAGTTTTGATTGACTTGCAGTTATCGAGTTCGGTCAATAAATTACTAATGACCTTATGTTGCTAAACACAATCTTCTGAGTGCAGTAGAAGCAGGTTCACCTCGCTGGAAGAATAATTTGGGGAAAGAAGAAACCTTGATTAGTGAAACGCATAATATCGAGAAATGATTGAGCAGTTCTGTTTTCACAAACGCCTTTCGACCACTGGCTGCTTTATAAGACCAGGCAGGGTCTTGGAAGGCACGCCAAGCACTGAAAACTGCTCCTCACAGGCAGCTGCATCTTGCCCCCAGTTGCCCAATGATGAACTGATTCCCAATATGAGATTGGCAGCCAGGTGCTGATAGCTGGCCAGCTGTGCAATACCAAAATATTGCATTTCGATTGTTGCTGGCTGTTATTTTGTAGATACATGTATGCCTGATGACGTATGCATACGTTTATGAAATGATGCTGCTGACATTTTTTTATTTTTTTTTACTTTACTGGCCTACGATGGCATACGCTGCTGAGATCTAAATAAATAAAGTATATTTTATTCGTGTTAAAGTTCTTTCCATATAGCACAGTGGCTCAGCCGTAAATGGCAGCTTCTCGGTCCTACAAAAAAAAAAATTTAAAAAAAATTAAATGACTGCGAACAGAGGAGATACAGATACAGTGTGATCCAATATTTGAAAGATTGTCAAATCAAAAGAGTATTCTAAATATAATTAGCCTTTATTTAAAGCACAGTAGAATTGTTGTCACAAAAGGACAAGCAAGAAAGCCCCCAACAGAGACTTTAGCAACTAGGGCAGCGGTTCTTAACCTGTTGTTCGGGGACCCCCTAAGGATCCGCGATGCCTACTCAGAGGTCCCACAACTGCTTAGAAAATAAAATCAGATTAATAAGGTGTACATAAATAGGCAAAGTTAAACCTTTTAAAACGTTCTGTAAATGTGAGGAACTTTTAAAATGGTGTCAAAAAAATAAGTTGGTATTTGTTTGTAGATTAAATAAAATATTTCATCGTTTGTGCATTTGCTTATGAATGCTTGTTTCCATATTTTCTGTGTATTGTTTTATGATTCAGATCATCACAATTACTTCGGACTGGGGTCCCCAGATTCCAATAATGACTCAGTGGGGTTCCCGGATTGCAATAATGATTCAGTGGGGGGTCCCCTGGTTCTGGTACGGATTATGTGGGGGTCCACAGAAGTCAAAAGGTTAAGAACCTCTGTACTAGGGAAAGTTAGCGATTCCTTTGCAAAGTTGTAAAAGTTGAATACCACAAGTGGGATGCCTTAGGCAGGGACAGTAGAAGCTTGTAAAGCTAATATGATCTTTCTCGCTTCTACGGGGTCTTCTACTTGCAGGCTTTCCCTGCCCTTCAGGATACTACTGGCACAGTGATAAAAGCTGGGACATAGTCCTGGCTTCACAGCAGAGGTTGCAGTTTTGCCTGAGTTGAGCTAGACGGGGGGGGAGGGGAGGGCTAAAGGGGACCGAGGGGGAAGTGTATGGACTCAATCCAACGCACTCTATTTCTCTCCCAGCTACTCTACTCTTGTGGGTTGGCAAAGAGAATACGATGCAGCATGCTGGCACCATCTCTTAACGGCACAGTCAGACCTGCAGGTCTGGGCACTTTGTGAACAGTGGAGGCTGGCAGGGTTTTAGGGTGATTGTGGCACAGGGCTTTGAATGACTCCCAGACTCCGAAAATAGTATTCTTGCCCTAGTCCTGGGGTTGGAAGGGTTTGAAAGGCTCTTGAAGCCACTGATTAATTCTAAGTTGCAAGTTGTTGTAATTGGCCGAGTAGATATTCTGCAGCCTGTCATGCAGCGATCTTCTACCAGACCTGACCTAATGTTCTGTCATGGGTGCTGTCAGATGCTGTAAGTCCCATTGGTGTTACTAGATATTGCATAGATGGCGACCCCAACCGCCTGGCTGGAGGTGATAGTTTGTGATTACCTTCCACAAATCCATAGTTCCAGTATTCTCGGCTGAAGAAAAAAGCCCATAACACCCCTTTCTTGAGGTTTTGTTATTTCTGGTAGGCTGTGGCAGCCACATTACAAATGTCGTTCTCCCCTCCGTCCCATCGTGAACAGCTTCCTTAATGCTGCTCTGTCAAACCCGTCCTCAACTTTTACACCTGTAACACTTCAAGGTGCCCCAAACCCCATCTCACTGCCATACTTTCACTCACTCCCCCCTGTAAATAGTGCAGTTTTTCACCTGGTCTGCACAGTTGACTGGGGAGAGAATAGTAAAAAGGGTGAGCAGATAACTCCACAAACAAGCATTGGCATAGCCAATAGGTCTCGCCTTTGGGACCTTATAAGTTTTTAGCCATGCAGCACATTATTCTGGGTGCTTAACATTTACAGGTTTTACTACGTGTAGCACTGGGTGGGAAATTGCAAGCAAAACAAACGTATGCCGCATGATTGAGAAGAGGAAAAACTTCCCTTTAATTTACAATTTATACTTTTAAATACAAACAAAGAATTATCGCCGCCTGCTCTCGTTGCTGCGGGGGGTAAATAGGTGATGGCAGCTCTTATGCCCCCTTGTGTTAGCCTTCCTCAGCGCGAGGTGGTCGCTGTAGCGCTGTTGTAGGTGAGGCAACCAGTGTCCCCCAAACACTACACCGTGCATCACTTGCTCTGGATGGCTCTTGGGGCGAACTGGTTTATTTATACATTTTCTGCTCGTCTTAGGTTCGCACATAATGAGAGAAACGAAAATTCAAATCAGAAAAAAACACCCCACTGGCTCTGATTTATCTAACTACCATAAATGTTCGTTTTAAAATTTTTTTTATTTATTTTAAATTACATGCTTTTCCCAAAACGAGACGCAACAAATCCTTCCCATAAAAGGAGCACCGATTTCATTTGGATGATATCTGGATTGTACGTACACTTGGGTTAAACAAAAACTCTTATTAAAAAAAAAAAAATGAAAATGAGCTTGGCATGAGAGCAGTCCTAGCCGTGTGCATTTATTGTTTACATTGTTTGCCCTCTGCGCACCCCCTTTCCGCCAAACCCAGCCCTGGCAGCCAATAAAGATGGATACATTGTCAGGCTGCTGAATGATTAACTCTGGGCCGACATGCAGGCTCGGCCTGAAAAGGGAGCAGGAGGCGGGGAGCTGCAAGGCACAGTCAGAAGGGGCCCTCCTAGGGAGGCTCCAGATAAACTGGCGAATGCAACTCATTTCACCGACTCTTTCTCGACAGAGTTTTAAATGTGCACCACATGTGCTATCTGAGCAATATGATTTATCAAAAGCCGTAGACGGCATTAAAGCGAACTAAAGACTAAAAAAAAAAATATTCGTCACAATAGGTTAGTGCAACGGATCAACTGGACCCCGTTCTTCCTGTAATTAGATGGGTGTATGGCATTGGTAGAATGCAAACACAGGAACAAGCACGGCACGAAAGTGAAAGCGACCGCGAGACAGGCAAATGTGGGGCCGTGTAAAAATAGCAGAAAATTGCGGATCTAGCAATGGAGTCCGATTGATTTTTGGAGTGCTGGTGGGCTTTTTTCGTGTGTTAGTTGGATGTGGCTGACGGCTTGAGAACTGTGGAGCTGTTGAATTTGTGGCATGCTGCCTACATGCCAAGCCATTGCAAAAAAAAAACATGAACGCGCGCCCGCGAAACTGAAAGCCACCACGCTAATTGAAACATGATACAGACCACATGGCGCCCTGCGCCCCGCTGCTCGCTCCTGCAAGGTGGATGCTGCCACACGCACGAGTGTCAGAAAAGTGCAGACCGATTCCAAAAGGTCATCTCCTAGAGCAGCGCATGTGCGCTGCGCTAGGCTCGACCTAAAAAGCAGATCCCCAAATAGGTTAACCAGCACACTCATTTCCAGCCCAGTTTATCATTTCGTAAATACATGCGTTCCAGGAGTCAGTAACTAGCGTCATTCAATTGGATAAACACACCTGAAAAACATAATTTGTTAAAAGGAAGGGCTGGCCTGGAAAGGCTCTGTCCGATGACCAGGAATCATCTGAAAGCCCAGGGAAGTTTGGGAGAAAAGGAGTGGAGTAGAATGGAAAGAGGGGAACATTGGAGGGATGCTTTGGGGAATCATGGTAGGGGAAAGGACGTCTCCAAACCCACCTGAAAGACGCACACAGAAAACCTAAATCTATAGAAGAGGGTGGAAGGTATTACAGGGAGGACTTTTCTCTCTACATCTTGCCTAACCACTCCTAACATACGTAGGGTTGGGTTGTTCATTGGCATTACATTGAATGTGCAGGGAGGCAATGTAAGATCCGGCAATGGGTCAGTGGTCCTGAGGGTGCTTCCATCAATGTTGGGTCACTGAAGTCATAGGGACTGGGAAAAATCCAAGCATTTCACAAAAAAGAAACATAGTCAATAAGCCATGCCCAATTAGCAGTAGAGTGGCAAAGGTGTGGTATGTAGCCACTGGCACATTATGGAGTATGCTGTTAGATATATTACTAAAACATGGTGTGGTAGCACACTGTCATTTACAGACAGAACATTTTCCATTGAAATGGTCACAAATTCACACTCTTACTGATAAAACGATATAGCACACAAACGATAATGTGTGGAAATTGGGTTTCTGCAAATATATATCATTTTCACATCGCCATGTAAGTGCTTGATTCGTTTTGATCATAATAAAATATTTGCTACCATCGCACATTCAGAATTACAAAGCAGATTTCTTCTTTTGTGCTTTGCTAACTGCTGATTTTAGTTTGAAATGTGTACTGTTCGTTTACAGGTATTTGATTGATGTGTGTTAGAAAACAAATGACATCCTACAGTCATTTCCTTTCACACTTGCCGAACCCCAGCAATAATGTCAGATAGTTCACTTTACAAAAACCTCTAATTTTGCTGTCAGAGAAATAAAATCACCAATCTCCATGTTAAAAGAATAAGCAACAATTTGTCAGAAGACATTGCCTGACATTTGACCTCTTTCACACAAAATGTGACCAGATAAAAAGCAAAATTTAAATCTATCTTTATAGCTCATTCATCTACAGAACTTCAGCATGGTTATGTTGGGGGTGGTGCCGCACCCTCAAAACCCCTATTTCCAGTGCCTATGCAGCGGGTAGAATTCTTTGTATAGGCTAAATTGAATGTTAAGTCTTTGGTAACACAAAGAACCCACTCCATCATGACAAAAAACACATGCCTTGAAAGCGACAGATCTAGAGTGGAAGTAGACGAGTCCGACATCAGACAAGCTTTTCGTCCAGTACATGTAGCTTAATCTCCATGGGACAGCTCTTGCCTGATTTCATCTCTGCGGCTTCCTCCCTCCCTAATGATGTTTGGATTCTCTGGTTTAAGTTGTGGGTTCATCGCAAGCCCTTTTGAAAAGAGGGATGGCCCAGGATAAAAGGTATTCGGGGGGACAAAGACAGTAATTATGGTGCACCTGGGCCAACACATAGACCTCTAAGGGGAGATAGTCCAGTTTTCCCTAGCAAAGAGGTTTTTTGGGGTGGGTGGAACAAGGATTTTTCTTTCTACGACTATAGCGATTTCTTACACCCAAGTCCAATTAGGTGAATTTATCAATGAAAACCTCTATAGCAAAGTAGAATATTTTTTATCATGATAGATCTTGCATTTGTGTCATTGATGCTAGCTAGGTAACACCATGTGCTATGATGATCCGCGGTTGCAGCTTTTAGGGAGGACGCGCCTCCCTTGCACATGGGAGGGATAAAAAAAAAGCGTGGGGAAAGAGGAAAATCTGTAGGTTCACGTAATCTGTTCAGCTTAAGCTAGAGCACAATTCCATGCAGACGAAGCACATGAGGAATTGTTATGTGATGAAGGGATTGCTGGGTAAATCTTCAATTAAATTGAAATCTCTAAGTATATGGTTGCAGAGGTATTCATTTGTTTGTTTTATTTATTGAAGAAATCCACCAAAAAGATATTTTTAAAAAACAACGTTATTTGCTGATCCCTAAAGGTGTACAGTTTCAGTACATTCCAAACTTGTCAATCACAAAGGGCAAAAGAAAAGGAGTCCCAAGTGCTAAGAAAGCTCAAAACAACTCCCAGTGCAATAGAAAAGCAAATGCAACAGGTTTTGGGACTGCAGAGGGGCCTTTTCCATCATCCAAAAACTTATCTTACCAAGAGTAAACGCTATACCTAGGGATCTGGTAGGCTCCATAGGATCTCTGCCACAGAGTCTCTCCCTTGAAATCAATATTGCGCCCTTGCAAAGACTCGTGACACTGAGTTAAAAAACACCCAGGGTATTCTTAGAAAAGAGCTAGTGCTTTCAAAGGTTTATAAAAAAAAACATAATTTGTCCTTTTTATTATTTATCCCATGAGGATTAACACTGTCTAGATTATGAATCCACCACCCTTTTATCTCTTCTGTCTCTTATGTATATGCACAAAAAGTCTTATCCCAAAGGCTCTTTGGTGCTCAGCTCAGCTGTACCCTTTAATTCAACCTGGAAACGTTCCCCGTATACCTTCTGCGATAGAGGCATTAAAGGAGCCAGGCGGTGAATCGATTATTGATGCTTGCACACTTTCTAGAATGTAAGCTATCTTTGTAATGACATTTATAGTACGAACAGGCAAAGGGCAGCTTTCATACGGAAATCCAAAACTTCTGTGTGTTTTAATTTGTAACTATCTGCTTTTGCGAGAAATGTGCCCAGATTAGTATGTGGTATAGATCAAGGGAAAGTAATTTCTAAAAGCTCTACTGGCAAACCAGCTGTTACAGAATTAGCAACCCCACTATTTTGTAGCAGATTTAATGCAGCTATCGAATTGATTTTTACAATTATGGTCTCGTCTATTATAGGGTTTACAGTTTTGTAATGTACAGAAGAGTGACCTCACTTGTTGGCTTTACAAATGTGGTGGTAAATCCAGGGCTAAAGTGGGCCGGGTCTCACCGGGTCTGAGCACCTGCAGTTTTTTTACGGAGGCCTCGAAACGGGTCTCTATCGGGCTCTGTTTTGTGCCCTGGCAAAGGCGGTCCGTTTTTTCCGGACTGCAGTGACAGCAGACACCTCATGTGCGCTGCTCACACTGCTCACTTCTCACTAGTGGAGAAGTTAAAAAGGCATGACATCATGCCAGGTGAGCGTTGTAGGGGGGAAGGGAAATCCTTTAAAGAGAGTCATTTTCTCTCTGGATTTCCCTTCTCTTTGAAACTCAGGGGCAGCAACATTGTCGTGGTGTCACCAGGGCTTTAAGTGGGAGCCTTTTCAATAATATATACAAGCCATAGTTGCTGCTTTATTTTTCTTATGTAACTAACAACCATTGACAAAGCCAATAGTCCTGACTTGTTGTAGATATGATGTTACTTGTATCATATATCTGGATGCAATGACAGAAACAGCAAAATACAAGTCGGGCGGCACACTATGCTCAGCACAGATTTTTAGATTAAGTGTTTTAAGCCACGCCCTTAATTACACTGGCCACGCCCCTTTGAGAGGCCCCCCCCCCCCCCAGTTTTTTCATCCAACTTAAAGCCCTGGGTAAATCACAGAATTTGCAGAATGTTGGAAGTTTGTATCTGAGAACGAAATCGCCGAATATTTGAACCCTGCTTTATGGCCTCGTGTTAGATGTTTGAAAGGAATGTTATGATCATTTTATGTTTCCCCACGTACAGTGCTGTGCGGAGACTGCATCGGTTGGCTCTAATGCTGCAAAAATAAGCATTTGTCAGAGTTTGTCAGAGTTAACAAGGCTTCTATACCTTTTGTTTCAATGTTTGTATCATGAGAAGAGTCATTTGTTTCCATAACACATTCACGGTACGAAATGGGTCTAGTACTGTGGAATTCCTGTTGGTTGGCGCAGTCACATGGGAGAGAGAGAATGAGGAAGCGAGATGTTTTTGCCCTGCCAGCAGCTATCATGAAGGGAAAGGAGCCAATCTTGGTGGTCTCATTTGTGAATGCTAATGTAAAGGCATCGGGACACTATACCGGTCACCGTTTTCATGAGCTGCACAGGGCCTGCCTCCAACGCTAGTGGCGCCTGGTGCGATGATCTTTTTTGGTGCCCCCACCCCCCATAACCTTTTCCACGTATACCCTCCCTACCACCCAACAAAAGTGCCCCTCTCTCGCATACATTTCATTATCTGTTCTTTGCCGCAGGCATATTAACCCCCTGCACTACTTTATGGTGAGTCACAACTGCGGCTATACAAAACTCCTATCTCTCTCTATAGCAGGAACATTAATCACAAAAGTTACCTTGACATTTTTATTGCTGCCTGAAAGCTAGATGCACAAGGAACTCTGCAGTAGGTGCTTTTAAATCCTAAGTTGTTGCTAAACACAGCAGCTCCACCCCCCACTTTCCACCTCCGAAGTCAGTGCCCCCTCCAGGTCAGCGCCCAGTGCGGTTGCACCAGTCACACAGCCCTAAAGCTGGCCTTGAACGGAGGCCCCGATTTCAGTGACATGAGGGATGTCTTAACTTCAATTTTATTATCAAAGGACAAAGGCTCCTGTGGACACTTAATGAAGTAATCTCAATGTATATGAGCACAATGGCAATATATTGGGTTATAGAGATATTGGAGAGAGAAGGAAGCAAATACACCTCTGATTTGTTTTTGAATCAAAAATATTGATATCCTTGAAATGAAATACTGTTACATCAGTATAATGGATTTGTCATTCTTGAGGCCCTCTAAGGCAGGTACTATACAAACGAAACCTTAGTTCCACCACATAATACCAGTTGCTTAAAATGAGCCACATACTGACATTATCCCTCATCTTCTCATAGGTGTCCCTACGATCATAGGTCCTGAAGAGACCCTACACTGCACACAGGGTCGAAACGCCGTCGACAAGTTGCATAAACGAACCATTGTCCACAAGCACTGATCACTGTATCTAGCGCTGTATACTGTACATATATATGTAACATATATATGTAAATGGTCGTTTATATTAAGCATTGGAAACCTTGTATATATTTCACATATATGTCACTAATGTTCTAGGTTCCGTTCTTCACTGGGACACCTTTCACTCGGAACCATATGTCCAAATGCACTATTGTGGAACAGTATTTCATTTCAAGGATTATATAAATATTTTTGATTCAAAAACAAATCAGAGGTGGATTTGCTTCCTTCTCTCTCCAATATCTCTATAACCCAATATATTGCCATTGTGCTCATATACATTGAGATTACTTCATTAAGTGTCCACAGGAGCCTTTGTCCTTTGATAATACGTTTATTACCCTGGTTCCGCGTGAGTAGGGTTCCCTTGTTCCTGTCCTATTAACTTCAATTTTAGACTTCTGGGGAACTGATGACGGTGATTTGTATTGCTAGAAGGAAACAATCGAGGCCTGGTCACTGAGATGTGCTGTTGTTAATATTGTTACAGGTGTCCTTGATCTTAGTCGGGAAGCATTGGCGGTGTTAATTAGAACCAGTGTACCACACAATTTGCCCAACAAACTATCAGAGAATTTGACTTGAGATAATTCAATTTTTCAATACTAACGGGGCTGTCAGTTTCTTCCCAGTTTAAATGACTTCTTCCCATGAGGGGTTAGATACTCCGAGATGACAGTTGTTATGTAGTGTCTTATAGAATGTTAATAATGCCTTACATCTGATCTTATCGTTATTATAGTCACGCCTGTGTGCTCTGTAGCTTTCAATGTCTTTTAGTTTTTTTATTGCCAGCTCTTTATTAAACCAAGGAACACCATGTTTTCATTTCTAGGGGTCTGTTACTTGGACATCTGTCTTTTCTTAGGTGCAGTCCTTTAGAGCGAAGTTGATATCCGTGACGAAAAAACATTCAAACCTGGAGTCATTGATTGTATTGGTAACCAAAGGGGGTGATTAGAAGTGTGTGGATTTCCTTGATGTTCTGAGTTTTTCCCATTTTTTTGAGGGAGTTAAAAGGGTTGACTGAACATCTGTACCACCCCTGGCATGGCCTTGCAGCTCTGGCTGTCCTTCAGAGGTATCTTCTGAACTGCACATGCCCTTGTTAGTGCAAGTAACAGAGGGATTTTTTGTGCATAGAAGGGCCGAACTGAATGATTGTTCTGGAGTTCTGCCCTTCAGACTTCAGAATTGGCCTTTCATCAATAACTGCTGTTTCACAAGCATCAAACTGGTGTTTCCTGCCAGTAGAGGAGCCATATACTCCAAGACGTAACTCTCCTTTGGAGGAAACGGAGAGGTTCTCCATTCCAAGACAAGACCCGCAGCCTGACCAGTTACTAGGGCGGCTGGACATCATCTTCGTTCTGTAACCGGGAACACTCAGCAGATGGAATACAGTGCTTCTTATATCTGCAAACCATGCTCCGCAGAAGAGCTCAAGCAAAAAAAACACCCACAGACCCTCTTATTGTGAGCCCGAAGGTATTGACTCTTTCGTATGTAGGATAATATTGCACAGATCCTAGCCAAAAACAAGAGTCCAAGATTCGCTTCTTCAGCTCAGTCTGTCACAACAAACCACTCCTACAGTTCACTCCAGAGTCATCTCGTTGACATAAAGTGGTCCAACTCATCAAGCCTACGCTGGCTTCAGTGCTTTCTTCTAGAAACGTGAGGCAGTATCTAGCTATTTGTATTGAGCAAGCTGGTCGAAAAGCAGCAGAGCTCTGTACAGGATCAAACGCCAAGATAGAGTCAACGAGTGATTGGTGGAGTAGCTGCAATCTAGGAGGGCAAGTGGTCTGTTACTGCATCATGAGGTAGGGCTCTTTAAAGGGTTGTGTCTTCATTGTTCTTAAATTGGAGAAAGGTGGAGGCAGTCCTGATACAGGGATGACATTCCAGATCGTATGTGGATAGATGGTGCAGGCCTGTTGCCTTGCTTTTTTCAATTCTTGTCTCCACTTTAATGGTGTCCAGGCTGCAAATGCACCAACAGCTACCACAGGTGGTGAGCTTGTCAGCCAGACAGTCAATCGATGCCAGTCATGATGGCTCTGTAGATGATACAGCTGTTTTGTAGGATGGTGTGGGGCTGCAAGGAAAGCCAGTCAGGGTATAGGTGATATGCTCATTTTTATTCAGGCCCTTGATGAGGCCAGCTGCAGTCTAAAGGTTGCCCATAGGAGGGGAGTGTTAAGTCTGTGAGTGTATGGAGCAGGGAATTGACACCATCAAGTTGCAAGAGCATGAGGGCTTGAACGGCAGGAATGTTTTATTTTTTCTTAATTACACAGAGAAGGGGCATCGTTGTTTTCTTGGTTATGCGTTCCATGGTGGTGGCATCACTGCCAGTGGAAACTAGACCCTTGGTAGTAAGAAGTACCATTTTATGCAGACTGGACTACTGCAACTCCCTATACTTAGGAGCCCCGCAATATATCCTGCAGGGGTTGCAGAGAGTCCAGTCTATGGCAGCCAAGTTGGCGTTAGGAAGACAACGTAGGGCTTCCACTACGCTGGCTCTAAGAGAACTACACTGGCTGCCAGTTAAGGAAAGAGTGAGTTTTAAATCCCTATGCATAGTGTATAGAGCGGCACATGGCCTGGGCCCCCTTCCTATGCAGGATAGATTCATGTGGTATAAACCAACCAGATCCCTTCGATCCTCTGGTGCCTATTTAGTTAATACCAACAGATTTAAAAATCTAGGATGGGAGGAAGAGCTTTTAGTAATACGGCCTCTCGCCTGTGGAACGAACTCCCACAAGAGATCAGACAAGCCGACACTCTGCTATGTTTCAGAAGGAATCTGAAAACATGGCTTTTCCCCAAGAATGCCAATATCATTCCCTAAATGTGTGATGCTCTGTAGACTGATGAATTCCTCTGTTATGTGACAGCGCCTGGATACCCGTAGGGTGACAGTTGCGCTATATAAATATGCAATACAATACTATACAATCGGTGTCCTGGGTGAATACGAATGAACTTGCATTGGATGAAAGTTGGGGGACATTCCTGTGCCGGTGGTGTGGTTCTACTGTCTAAGGTTTCAGAACCAGTTTCAGGAAGTTATCTTTCAGGTGTTGTTTTCTGACCGTTTCTCACAAATAGACTTTGCGTAAAGTGATGGCTCTTACAGTAGGTAGCAGTGGGGCTTGCTCCAAGCAGGAGTATCCAAACTGGGCACAATGGAGAGTGAGAATTCTGTGCCCAGCTGTCATCCCCCTTCCTGAATTAGTAATGTGGGACAGACAAAAGGGGAGGCCGTTGCCTCACCCTGAACAACAGAAACTGCAGCTTCACTCCTCTCCCCTACTATTTGCCAAATGGTAGTGCTCAGGAAGAGCTAATTGTCAGCTCTTTGGTAAGAAGCTCTTCATTGAAGTCTTAAAGGTAGCCCTGTCGCTATCCTTCTCGCTTCAGTGTTCGGTCCTCACTGTCCAGTCACAGTAATGCATCCACTTCCACTGTCTGGGAAAACTAATGCCCATCCTTCATCTTGTGCCTTGCAAAACCATTGGTATCAGAAATGAATCCCACTGGTCATAGTACTGAGACTCGCACCACACTCAACATGCACACACACCGTCAGTGTCAGGTTCTGGGTTTCGTGTAACACCGGTCCCTTACATGAGAGGAGCCTGTGACACAGAGAAAAGGGCCTCGTCACACTGCAGATTGACAAAATGAGGTACGCTGCCACCATTCGATTTATGTAAACAGTAGTTACACAGTTAAACAGTAGTTTATATATATATATATATATCTATATATATATATCTATATATATATATATATATATATATAGATATATATACCCACACACACCAACAAGTCGGGATGCCCATTTTACATGCAGTTGGTCATTCATGCCTGTTTACCCTGCAAGTGACTTTCCAATCCCAACAGTATCAAAAATACATCCATTTGACATTATACTTCGTCAATTATTTCAGTTTGATTGGAACCATGTATAAAGAAATACGGCCTAGGAGTGCATCCGTTGTTAATGAAAGCTTTACATTTTGAATGCCTGTGTATTACATGATCGACATAATTCAATCTCTTGAAAAATACATGTATCATTTTTATTTTCATGTAGGCTCATGCTTTGCCTCTAAAGGTCACTACGTTTTTGCAGTGACAGACAAAAGTGTGTGTATGTATATATATATATATTACATAAAACACACCTTGTTTTCGTCCCTTTGGTACAGCAGTCCACCTGTACCTGTTTCGAACCAGGGCCAAAGTAGTAGGCGGCACTGTACTCGGGGTGCAAAAAATCCTTTACAAAAGGTGCAGTAATGGGCGATGCGTTTTGGCCGGAGCCTTCAGCTGGGCCATAGAGACTCCAAGTGCAGAGTGTCAATTTAAAGGAACAATGTCCATTAACCACCATCTCTTAAAAACAACTAAACTGCACAAAATTTTTAGTTAAAGTCTACCTTATCTATCTGTGGTTTTGGAATTTGTTTTTTTCTTTCATTTGATATTTCGTTACAATAACCTTGTATGTTCTAATTTTCTGAGGGAAGACCAGGTAATAGGCGTAGCGTTCACGGCATTTACATAATATACGTGATGATTACAGAAAACAATCTTTCCAGGTAAAGTACCATGTACCTTTGCTTGTATATAACTCGTCTTTTCTATGTTTTAGTTCCATTTCATCCATGACCATTAAGTAGCATAAAACATTTCTACATTCATGTTTTATCACATTGTCCCTGAGATATCCTTCCATCAGTCTTTTGGAAGTCCAAATAGCAACACAACAAGACTTGAAAATACATATGCACGGATGGACTTTGAGGCAGATTTTAGGGTATCTAGACTATTGCTTTCTATCTCCAACCTCCATATGAGCCCCCCTATTTTTACTTTTACCTCTTTTTTGCTATTGCTGATACTTTATGCACTGAATATCTTTTAACAGATCAACAGTTTTTCAAGTCTGTTCTATATCATCTTTCCGATAAGAGTCAAATTGGAACTCTAATCTGGTTTCCCTCTAAGTGAGATTCCTCTCTTTGCAAATCATAAAGTGCATGTGCTGATGTTGTGTGGTACCCCATATTACCCTCGGGGCTTCATTAATGGTCCCATATTATCCATTCTACTGATCACCATTTCTCACTTTGGGGGAATAGAATGATTCATAAGTCTGTGAAGCTCCTGGCATTTATAATAAAGTGCATCCTCAATAAAGTGCATTTGGCTGGATATAGAGTGTCAGGTGAGCCCCTCCCGACTACAATCGTCCATGTGTTACAGGCTTTCTTTATCTGTCAGATCTAAAGTGAAGATGCTTTATTTTGTATCCCATTTTGTCCTATCTACTGAATTCATTTTATATGTTTGAAATCTATTTCTAATTTTGTATGGGGGAATTCAGTTTGATTTGTTTCTAATTTAATGCCCCACAGTCATGGTAAAGTGCATTGAGCATAAAGTGCATACCAGCTTTTGCAGGGTGCATGATCTTAAGTACCCCATTGTGTTCGCCTATTAGCAATCGCATTATCTATTAGATCTAAAGTTCATTATATCTCATAGTATTAACATTCGTTACCAAGTTCGATCCTATATTACATTTCCTGGGTCACAATACTCACTTTTATTCAATCTTTCTATACAATCTGAGTTCAACTACATATTCAGAAAAGAAGGTTGTGCCAAAGAAGTTTTCTTCAATATGTCTTAAAATGGAGAAATAACTAATAGCCATGATGAAATGGATCTAAAGTAAAATTCATATCGAGTACAAAAAGTGCCAAATCATTGACATCAGATTATGATTGTAACCCTGGCTTCAAGGACTTACTCGAAAATACCATACATATCGCTATCCAATTACTCATAGCTATGCACATTACATTCTAATAAAGGGCATTGCCAATACTATAAAGTGCATTAGTGACTATCAGGGGCCTGTGTTGCCTTAAGGTATACACTCCAAGAACGTGCAAACCGTAGCTGCCAGGCATATAGGTGAAAAGCAGGGGCGTTTCTAAGAGGGAGGCATGTCAACTCTCATATATGTATTATTGTACTCATTAAAAATTCCATGTACTCAATCTGAGGAGTACTATAGATGGACATAAAGTTCAGCATCTAAATTAAGTCCCATTAGGCTTTCTGTTCCCATCAAAATAATCCATATTGACTCCGATCTTCTAAGTAATAGTTCCAAGTCACCACCTCTGGGCTTTTTCATGACATGTTGAATTCCATAATATTTCAAATCCGTTTTGTTTCCATCGTGCATTTCCCAAATGTGTTTGGTCACTGTATAAGCAAAATCCTTATTTGTGATAGCTCGTAAGTGTTGTAAAATGCGTAGCTTTAACTAGTTTACAGTGCTCCCCATGTATTTTTTCCACGTCCACATTCGAGTACATAGACCACATGCGTGGTCTCACAGGTAATCCATTCCTTGATTTCCTTTACTTGGCCATGTTGAAGCTTAAAGGTTGTTTTTATTTGAGCCACGCAGGCATGGCTTGTATTTCGAACACTTCCAGAAGCCATTCTTTTTCATTTTTAACCAACTGGGTGCATCTGGTTTATAGTTCATCATATAATTCTTCGTAAGTCGGTCTCCCAGGGAGTCAGTTTTTTTGTATGTGACATTTGGATGGTCTTTAACGTTTCATACATTTTTAGTATTTTCCAGTTGCTTTTTAAGAGTTCCTTCATTCACAGTGAGACATAATATAATCCATAATATATCTTATTTCCTCGAGGTTGTTTAAATTTTTTAGTTTTCTAGGCCTTTCTTTTTTGCTAACAGGAGATTATTTCTCTTCCTTTCTTTAGCTCTTTTAAATGCGTCATCTAACACCGTAGTTGGATAGCCCCTATTTGTGAATCTTATGTACATTTGGTTGGCCCTGTTCAAATTCATCATTTTCAGAGCAATTGCATTTCGCCCTAAGAAACTCGCTGTATGGTGCACTCCATTTTAATGCCCGGGGGGTGTCTGCTGTTAGCATGTAATGTGCTATTGAAACTTGTAGGTTTCCTATCTAATTTTTGTGGATTCTTGTCCAATGATTTGATGAATTCCTCCAGGTCCTCTTTGTTGCCTTCCCATAGTACAAGTAAATCATTTAAATAGCAGACCCCGAGTATTATCTGCTGTAGTGTGTCTGAGTTTTGTTCTGTCCACACAGTTTCTGCCTCCCACCACCCCATTGTCAAATTCGCATATGTGGGAGCGAATGATGTACATTGCGGGTCCTTGTTTTTGTAAGTAACAATCGTCATCAAATAAAAAAAATATTGTGTGCAAGGCAAAAGTCCATTATCTCCATCAACATTTCAGAGTGTTCCAACAGGCTCACCGATCTTGATCTAAGGAAGTACCTCCCTGCCTTCAACCGATCTGAGTGCTGTATCGATGTGTACAAGGAAACAACATCTACTGTTGCTATAAGATAGTTGGATTTCCAGGGGATTCCACTGATCCTATTAAAAAAATCCATTGAATCTCTTTAGATGTGATGGATGGTTTGGTACATAGGGAAACAAACAAAAAAATGTCAATAAACCTAGAGGTGTTCTCTTTTAGAGGCAATTGAACTCACACTGGGTCGACTGGGGGGGTCTCAATATTTGTATCCACCTTTGGTAAAAAGTATATTGTTGGTCTTATTGAATGATCTTTTTTGAGATAACCATATTCATCAACATCCAGTAGGCCAATCTCATTCCAACCCTTTCGTTTTTGATGAAAGGTGGTGGTGAATTCGTCAGTTGGATCTTTTCATAGTGTTCTCTTTCATTAAGCTGTTTCATGGCTTCTAGTATATATTTACCACAGTCCATTATAACAATTTTGCCTCCTTTGTCGAATGCCTTAATTATTATATTCTGATCTTGTTGGAGGTCATTCATTGCTATCCAATCATCCTTTGTCCTGTTGTTCTTCATGTCTTTGAGAGTTCTCCTCTGTTCCTTTTTGACAATTTTATTCAGACTTTCAACCATGATTTCTTGGAATAAATCAATTTTATTACCAGCTGGTAACTGTGGTCAGAATTTGGATTTTGGTCTGCATTTGCTGTTTATTGTTTCATCTGTGGAAATTCCCATCATTCGGCAGCATTCCAAATCAGAGAAACCCTCTGTTCTTACAGGTACACTTGTGAAGTTAGATTCATTCTCTCAGTCCAACAGAGATTTAAGGTGAACCAAATCATTTGTGGTAATGATCAAAATGTTCGGTTGTTACCCTATTTTTGGCTTTTGTATTTTCTATGCAACGTATTTATTAAGTTTGAGCTTCCTGGAAAATGTATATAAATCAGTTCTGGCAGTGGCCAAATCCATCCATGCGTCCGGGCAGAACGTCAAGCCCTTGCTCAGTAATTTGAGGTGTTTTCCAATTTTTTCGAGGATAGGTTGATGACAAAATTGTTGTCCATCATTGATGTTTTTATTGTTTCTTTCCTCTTTCTAGTTTTTCTCCCTCTACCTCTCTTAGATCTCCTTGTCTTTTTGTGTTCGGATTTGTTTGGTTGAAAACCCCTCCACCCGTCTTCTCAGGTTCATCTGGTATAACCTAATTTCTTCAGAAAAATCCAATCTTGGCATTGATGTAGAGGGGCTCTCGTCCCCTAAACTGACTTCTGAGCTTGCTGCACTTAAGGGTGGTGTTCCCTTTTCCATTGTTTTATCCTTTTGTTTGTCTGTTATAAAGATAGTCAAATCTTCTTGCAAAGGTGTAGACTCTTCCAGTAGCGTAGTCATTCTGATCTCTGTTGAATTTTCTAGATTTCTTGGTTTGAATTTCCTTTTCATGTTCTTCGTTTTTTCTTCATGTTTCCCAATGCATTTGGCACTTCCTCGGTGTCTTTTTCTCTCCATGTTTCCCAATGCATTTGCCATTCCTTTGTGTATTTTTTTGTTCCAGTACATGTTCAATTTCTTTGATCTTTTTCTGATGCCATTGCTAGCTTGCGTTCCACATGTGTAATCCGTGTACCTATGAGTTTCATAGAGGACTCTACTGGGTCAGTTTGCCATTGTTTGAACAGGTCTTGAGCCATGTCATGAAGTATGGGTACAAAAATCCTTAGTCCTCTCGGGACCCTCTCACAAAACGTACATCTCTTTAAGGTGGCCGTCTCCCACCACTTGTTTATCTCCATGGCCCGAGCTTGTTCCAATTCCCTTATAAGTTTACTTGGTGCTGAACCCTAACCCGTAGGGCTGTACAGCTTTTACAATGATGACTTTGCCACACATGACCTGTACCACACAGTTTTTACCATGCAGGTAATTTTAGGGTTATGGGGTGGTTCGTAATCAAAGTAGGTGAGGGTAATTTTAGGTTTTAGTGGTGGGCAAGGGTAGGTAGAGGGTGGTAAGAGTAATTTTTGGGTTTATGGGTGGGTGGTGGTAAAGGGAAGTATGGGTAATTTTAGGGTTTAGAGGTGGCGGTGAGCGATGCAGTGGCGGCGCTGAGCGATGCTGTGGTGGCGCTGAGCGATGCTGTGGTGGCGCTGAGCGATGCTGTGGTGGCGCTGAGCGATGCTGTGGTGGCGCTGAGCGATGCTGTGGTGGCGCGGAGCGATGCTGTGGTGGCGCGGAGCGATGCTGTGGCGGCGCGGAGCGATGCTGTGGCGGCGCGGAGCGATGCTGTGGCGGCGCGGAGCGATGCTGTGGCGGCGCGGAGCGATGCTGTGGCGGCGCGGAGCGATGCTGTGGCGGCGTTGAGCGATGCTGTGGCGGCGTTGAGCCATGCAGTGGCGGCGCTGAGCGATGCAGTGGCGGCGCTGAGCGATGCAGTGGCGGTGCTGAGCGATGCAGTGGCGGTGCTGAGCGATGCAGTGGCGGTGCTGAGCGATGCAGTGGCGGTGCTGAGCGATGCAGTGGCGGTGCTGAGCGATGCAGTGGCGGCGCTGAGCGATGCAGTGGCGGCGCTGAGCGATGCAGTGGCGGCGCTGAGCGATGCAGTGGCGGCGCGGAGCGATGCTGTGGCGGCGATGAGCGATGCTGTGGCGACGATGAGCGATGCTGTGGTGGCGTTGAGCGATGCTGTGGTGGCGTTGAGCGATGCTGTGGTGGCGTTGAGCGATGCTGTGGTGGCGCTGAGCGATGCTGTGGTGGCGCTGAGCGATGCTGTGGTGGCGCTGAGCGATGCTGTGGTGGCGCTGAGCGATGCTGTGGTGGCGCTGAGCGATGCTGTGGTTGCGCTGAGTGATGCTGTGCTGGCTCTGATTGATGCTGTGGTTGTGCTGAGTGATGCTGTGGTGTTGCCGAGTGAGAGATGGAGTGAAGATATAATGCCCAATTAGAGAGGGTGGTGAGAAAGAAAGAGAGAGAAAGGGTGTACATAGAATAAAGAGTGGAGCGGGATATAGAGAGAGAAAGAAGGGGAGAGAGAGTGAATGAAGGCGTTTGAAAGAGAAACAGATAAAGGGGTGAGAGAGAATGAAAGGCTAAAAAGATAGAGAGGGGAGAGTTAATTAAGTAGAGAGAGAATTAGAGAGGGGAGAGAGAGAGAAGGAGAGAGACCATAAGAGTGGGGGTGTGGAGTTTAAATAGAGTGAAGAAGTGACGCGGAAAAAGTAACCTTAAATATAGCTTTGTGCTTTGCGCGAATAAATATTTTAAAAAAACAGTGAGAGACAAAAATACTGGTAATTAGGCTGTGACTCCCAATATAAAACAAATAGCGATATAAGGTGAAATCAACCCACCGAAGCAATATTTCTAACTAGACAAAAAAAGCTTGCATTTCAATGCTAATCGCTGTTGTTTTTCATGTGACTGTAGTCCAGGGCCCTCAGTTGGTAATGTGAGCTGCTGCTGCGATTGAAACATCAGAGTCCAGAGAGTTAATGAGCCATGACGAGGAAATGAGGAAGAGATAGGAAACCCAGATGGCAGCTGCGCGTGCACGCCATCGTGAACTCAAGCTGGTCGCCAGCCGAAAGCCAGTGTTTGCACTTCCAAAACCCGCTTACTAAAACTCTCGGCCAGACCAGCGCAAGCGCTGGTGCAGGCCGAGACCTAAAAAAGGGGGTGAGGGGTTTTCCCCTCCTAAAACCAAATTATAAATTTTAAAAAGTGTGTGTGTGAAAGGTCCACTATCTAATGCAACACGTTGTAAAGATGTAGGCATTGTATTACATGCGTGATAATGGCTTGCGTTGTAATGTCCGATATTCATCAGCAGGCATACTGTGTAGTTTCCATATGTTTACAAGCATTTATAATAACCATCTAGCTAAGTTTATGCTTCGACTGAAAATTAAAATGTATTTCTATTCAAGGGTACAGTAAAGAGGGCTTGACTTCTCCGCCTCTGAAAATCTATATATTTGCTCATTTTTTATGCTAGCCTCCCACGCGTTGTTAGGCCTTGGGCCACACTATCTGGGTTCACGGTAGTGGAGGTTTGGTGCTCAGTTTGTTTGGTTGCTGTATTATAAAATTAATAAATTATCAGTTTTTGCATGTGGTCATTCCCGGGTCTTTTCTACTGGGCACCAGGCATACCGCTGGCCATGCCAGGCTCCTGTCTGAAGACTTTCTCGATCACCGCTTTCTTCCTGGGCTGATTTTCTGAAAAGATTTGACTTGGGGGGGGGGGGGGGGGTGTTGGACCCTTGTGTGAGCCAGTGTCTTCAGAGCAGCCCCTTTGCTGCATTCTGGAAGGCCAGCTAAGCTAATACCAGTGACACTTTGAGGAACAGAAGGGCATCAGGTGGTAGCATCAGTAGGGGGTGTGGAGTCAGGCCAGCTGTCTCCTCTATGATCAGCTCAGACCGACCATTCTTCCCTGGTGACTCCTGGTATTAGCTGCTGGTGACTAATGAGGTGCTTAGGGAAGAGGCAATTACCGATCTGATCTAGGTAGGCCTTTTAACTCTTTCAGTTCCAGAAAACTCAGCACACCTAGCCATAACTTTTAGATCTAGCTTGGAAATACAGCTGTCTACATGGCGTGCTGTTACCAGTTTGTCTAAGTATATAATGAATGGCCTTTAGCTCTACGCAGATAAGTTCTATTCTAGCACTTCATACTATGAGCTCTCTAGTCATTCTGCCTCTTGAGTTGCAATGCATGAGGGAATATTTTATATTTCAAAAGTGCAATGACTCATCACATACTACATTCCTGATCTCTTAGATGTATTGTTTACAGAAATCATTTAATGTATTTATTTTTCACTGCAGCAGACTATTTAGGTCGAAGCCTACCAGACAGCGCAGTTGTAAAGACATACTGGGGACATGCTGAAAGCCTAGCTAGGAATGCATTCCGCCCATTGCTTACTATTGGCTTTGTGTTTTGTAACTCACATTTGCTGGCTTTTTTCTTTTAGGCCACTCAGCATGTCTCTGACTCTCCCATGGAGCATAGCCTTTTCATCGCATCTCTGACTGGCTCCATCTATTCTTCCACGAGTGCACACTTTCCGGGAATTCTTTATTTTCCGTTATTGTGAGGCACTCCATGAGAGTGCACGTGTTTTCTGCTGTCTCCCTTGCACGATAGTTCAGGAAGCAGTAAACATATTGTATTTCTTAGAAAAGGGTTCCTACCTATTATCTTTCTGCATGACTAATTCTACTTCCCCATGGTACAATCATGCATGCCTGTGAGGAACAATGTTCTTTCCATGTTTTTTAGTCAGTGCTCTTTACCAATAGCATAACGAACAATCCTCTTCCTCAAAGTCACGTTCCAAAGGCGCTGGAAGTTGAAAAGTGGGTGGCACTGAAGCACCCCCAAAATAACCATGCTAGAGTTCAGACGTGAATAAGCAATAAAGAGGCCTTTAAATTTTCTTTTTATCTTGCCACATTTTCTGTGTATTCAAAGACAGAGGTCTAATGTCAGGCTCGGTCTTCTGACAAATAGTTGTTCTTTCTTTTGAATGGCAGCTTAGTGTTTACTTCTCTTTCTCTGACTGCAAAGACAGAGGATTTATGTGATAATCTTGCTCAGTATTGGGAGTGTGAAAGGAAAGGCTGTGGGATGCCATTTTTTTCTACCACAGAACAAATGTAAAATGCATGTAAATGAATTGTACAAATATTTCAAAACATGTCAGCAGTTAGGAAGGCACAAATGAGGAAAATTCTTTTGTAATTCTGAAGTGTAGTGGAAACAGATTTGAATACAATAAAAAAAAATCAGTACATTTGGTGATGCTGATTTCCACACAATCTCGTTTTTGTACTGAATAGTTTTCAGTATAACTGTATGTCTGTGCAAATATAGCAGCCATTTTCAGGGAAATATGTTGTCTGAAAATGGCATTGCCCTACCACATCATGCTTTAGTAATATATTTGTGACAGTGTGTTTCAAAAAGTAACACAAACTCCATACTACATCCTTACCACTCTCTTGCTGGATACATTTGCTACACTTGTTTGTGTGATATATGTATTTTTACAATCCCTATGACTTCAGTGATCTAACTTTAGTGTGTGTGTGTGTATGTGTGTGTGTGTGTATATATATATATATATATATATATATATGTGTTTCACTTACTTTACATATACTTACCTTGCATTGTAACGGCATGAGTGAGAAAGGTACATGCATGGTAAAGGCATTGCATGGTAAATGATGCATGGTAAAGTCATGCGTGATAAATGCATGCGTTGTTTTGTCATATAACCTCATAGAGAGAGCCAAGAGTCGATGGTACAAGATATTTTGTGTAAGGATGGACTTGGCTCTTTCTATGCTCTTGTGGCAATTGGAGTAAGGATGTGCATGGCCCTTTCTGTGTTCTGGTGAAGGTGGAGATATCTGATCAGTGGTACCTGACAGTGTTGTGTAAGGGTGGCTTTCACTCTTCATTGAGTGATATCCTGCCAATGGTACTTGATAAGTTTGTGTAAGGATAGACGTGGACCTTTGCGCACTCTTGTGGGGGGTTTAGACATCCGGTCAGTCCAGTCCCTGCTGTGTAAAGATGGCCATGACCCTTCATTGAGAGAAACCGTAGTCAATGGTTGTTGATATTTTTGTGTAAGGGTGAATCTGGTCCTTTTTGTGCTCTTGTGGATGTTGGTGTGAGGATGTATGTGACCCTGCTGTGCTCTTGTGGATGGATGGTGTAAGTGTGGATGTGGCCCTGCTGTGCTCTTGTGGAGGTTGATGTTAGGGTGGCTGTGACCCCTCTGTGCTCTTGTGGAGGATGATGTAAGGAAGGACGTGACCCTGCTGTGCTCTTGTGGAGGTTGGTGTAAGGGTGAATGTGACCCTGCTGTGCTCTTATGGAGGTTGAAACAACCGGTCAGTGGTACTTGACAGTGTTGTGTAATGGTGGATATCACCCTTCATCCAGCGCTATCCTGTTAATACTACTTGATCTTTATGTCTAAGGGTGAAAATAGTCCTTTGTGGAGGTTGGTGGATGTGACCCTGCTGTGCTCTTGTGGAGTTTGGTGTAAGAACAGGTGTGATCCTGCTGTGCTGTTGTGGAGGTTGGTGTAAGGGTGGTTGTGACCCTGCTGTGCTCTTGTGGAGGTTAGTGTAAGAGTAGATGTGACCCTGCTATGCTCTTGTGGAGGTTGGTGTAAGGGTGGATGTGACCCTGCTGTGGTCTTGTGGAGGTTGGTGTAAGGGTGGATGTGACCCTGATGCGCTCCTGTGGAGGTTGGTGGATGTGACCCTTCTGTGCTCTTGTGGTGACCCTGCTGTGCTCTTGTGGAGGTTGGTGTATGGGTGGATGTGACTCTGCTGTGCTGTTGTGCTCTTGTGGAGGTTGGTGTAAGGGTGGATGCGACTCTGCCATGCTGTTGTGGTTGGTGAAAGGATGGCTGTGACCCTGCTGTGCTCTTGTGGAGGTTGGTGTAAGGGTGGATGTGACCCTGCTGTGCTCTTGTGGAGGTTGGTGTAAGGATGGTTGTGACCCTGCTGTGCTCTTGTGGAGGTTGAGACAACCGGTCAGTGGTACTTGACAGTGTTGTGTAATGGTGGCTATCACCCTTCATCGAGCGCTATCCTATTAATTGTACTTTATCTTTATGGGTAAGGGTGAAAATAGTCCTTGCTGTGCTCTTGTGGATGTTGATGGAAGGGTGGATGTGACCCTGCTGTGCTCTTGTGGGGGTTGATGTAAGGGCGGATGTGACCCTGCTGTGCTCTTGTGGAGGTTGATGTAAGGGAGGATGTGACCCTGCTGTGCTCTTGTGGAGGTTGTCGTAAGGATGGATGTGACCCTGCTGTGCTCTTGTGGAGGTTGATGTAAGGGTGGATGGGACCCTACTGTCCTCTTGTGGAGGTTGGTGTAAGGGTGGGTGTGACCCTGCTGTGCTCATGTGGAGGTTGGTGTAAGGGTGGATGTGACGCTGCTGTGCTCTTGTGGAGGTTGGTGTAAGGGTGGATGTGACGCTGCTGTGCTCTTGTGGAGGTTGGTGTAAGGATTTCTGTGCTGTTGTGCTCTTGTGGAGGTTGGTGTAAGGATTTCTGTGCTGTTGTGCTCTTGTGGAGGTTGGTGTAATGATGGATGTGACGCTGTTGTGCTCTTGTGGAGGTTGGAGTACAGACGGATGTGACCCTGCTGCACTCTTGTGGAGGGTGGTGTAAGGACGGACCCTGCTGTGCTCCTGTGGGGGTTGGTGTAAGGACGGATGTGACCCTGCTGTGCTCTTGTGGAGGTTGGTGTAATGATGGCTGTGACCCTGCTGTGCTCTTGTGGACGTTGGTGTAAGGACGGGTGTGGTTATGCTGTGCTCTTGGGGGGGCTTGGTGTGAGAATTGATGTGACCATTCTGTGCTTTTGTGGCTATTGAGACGTCCGGTCAGTGGTACCCGTTAGCTTTATGTTGTAGGGGTTGGATGTGGTTGAGTACGGAGCAGGGAGTTGCTGTCTCTGTTCTGCACCCTACGCATGTGATGTGCGGTACATCTTGTGGAGTTTTACAAGGTCTCGCGGCTGCCTCCTGATTGGACGCCGTCTTGCTGCGCCAGCACATCCTAAGGGTGGATGTTGCGTGTTCTTGCAGGGTGCTGAGTCGCACCTTGAGGGCTGGGTGATTATACAGTCTAGTGGTGTTCTGTGGGCCGAGCTGTACCACAGCTGGAAAACGATTCCTTTATTGGAAATAGTATTTTGCAGCTTTTTGGGGCTCCAGTTTTCTGTGAGCAGCTAGGGATTTAGTCTCAGAGGGTGTTATTCCTTTTAGTGTTGTGAAATGGTTATTTTGGCCATTGGCTGCATAATGTGTTTTCTTTTTTTTCGAGTTGTAGAACTGGTCTATTTGTCTTGTGTAGGAATTGTGTTTTCGTATGGCATGATGCCTCGCTGGTATTGGTGAGCTCCTGTTAAGGGGATTGGGGTTGTGGCCTTTTTATTAAGTCACGCATTTGAATCCCGGCAGGGCCACTCTGCCTTCCATCCTCCAAGGTGGGCAATTGAGACCCATTGACTTGGTTAATATTAACACCTGTTGTGTACAGAGTGTAGAAAGGGGCAGATGTATGGTAAGGGGCAGTATACATAACGTTATTAATAATAAAAACAGCATGACTTGCAAGATATGCGTTGACCCACGAAGAGTACCGTGCCCTTTATTAACTTATCATATGAAGTAAATATGCTCCTTAAAGAACGTCTTATGCTTCTAAGCGCTGTAACTAACAAGTATTATCGTGGCTATCAATGGTACTTGGTGGCATCGTTGCTGAGAGCGGATAAGGACGTCAGGATTCACTTGAGGCTTTGCCCTTCCTAATTCTTGGCCCCTCTTCACATTTCACAGTGGAAATAAATAGCATATTACACTCGGTGCATCTGCATCTATGCTACATACATGCTGCTGCAGTGGGGAAACAACCTTTACAACGCATGCATTACATCGCATGCCATTAGATTGCGGTTTTTACAATGCAAGTCGTTACAACGACTTGCGCTGGAGGGCGCTATAGGACAAGGAATAGTTTAATTTACTATCCAACACCTTCCCTACTGTACGTAGGCTGGAGTTGGAATAGTAAATTAAACTACTCCTAAGTCCAGCGCCCTCCAACGCAAGTCGTTGTAACGACTTGCGTTGTAAAAACCGCGATCTAATGGCATGCGATGTGAATGCATGCGTTGTGTCGTCATACATTCGCTGCAGTGTGGCCACGTTAATAATATAGGTTCGGACTAGGGATTGTCGTACATGCAACTGTCACTCAGTGCCTCAGGCGAGGGACTGCCATGAGTGACCATCACTCGATGCCTCAGGGACTGCCATGAGTGACCATCACTCGATGCCTCAGGGACTGCCATGAGTGGCTATCACTCGATGTCTCAGGTGAGGGACTACCATGAGTGACGTCACTCGATGCCCCAGACACTGCTATCAGTGACCATCACTCGATGCCCCAGACACTGCTATCAGTGACCATCACTCGATGCCTCAGGGACTACCATAAGTGACCATCACTCGATGCCTCGGGGACTACCATGAGTGACCATCACTCATTGCCTCAGGGACTGCCGTGAGTGACCATCACTTGTTGCCTCAGGGACTGCCATGAGTGACCATCACTCGATGCCTAGGCAAAGGACTGCCATGAGTGACCATCACTCAATGTCTCAGGCGAGGGACTGCCATGAGTAACATCACTTGATGTCTCAGGGACTGCCATAGGTGACCATTACTTGATGCCTCAGGTGAAGGACTGCCATGAATGACCATCACTTGATGCCTCAGGTGAGGGATTGCCATGAGTGACCATCACTTGATGCCTCGGGGGATGGTTCAGGTGAGGGGAGTGTATGTGCGTGACCATCAGGGGATGGTGAGGGAGTCTATGTGCGCGACCATCAGTGGATGGTTCGTGTGAGGGACTGTATGTGCGTGACCATCAGTGGATGGTTCGTGTGAGGGACTGTATGTGCGTGACCATCAGTGGATGGTTCAGGTGAGGGAGTGTATGTGCGTGACCATCAGGGGATGGTGAGGGTGAGGGAGTCTATGTGCGCGACCATCAGTGGATGGTTCATGCGAGGGACTGTATGTGCGTGACAATCAGTGAATGGTTCGGGCGAGGGACTGGATGTGCGTGACCATCAGTGGGTGGTTCAGGTGAGGGACTGTATGTGCGATGGTTCGGGTGAGGGACTGTATGTGCGTGACCATCAGTGGATGGTTCGGGTGAGGGACTGTATGTGCGTGACCATCAGTGGGTGGTTCAGGTGAAGGACTGTATGTGCGATAGTTCGGGCGAGGGACTATGTGCGAAGACCATCAGTGGGTGGTTCAGGTGAGGGACTGTATGTGCGTGACCATCAGTGGATGGTTCGGGTGAGGGACTGTATGTGCGATAGTTCGGGCGAGGGACTATGTGCGAAGACCATCAGTGGCTGTTTCAGGTGAGGGACTGTATGTGCGTGACCATCAGTGGGTGGTTCGGGAGAGGGACTGGTTGCACATGACCAGCACTGGGGGGCTGAAATGAGGACATTGTCTCATAAACGTAAACACTTGGCGGTCCTTTGGTTTCATGTACTGGGTTCACGCCACCCTCGTCCAGGTTATTGGGTCAAAGCTCGGCCAGTTTGTTTCTGTTGCTACCTTACTGCCCGGCTGCCAGGTGACCAGTGCTTTAAATGGACCGGTACTCGCAGGTACTGAGTACCGGCACTTCTTATTTTTATCACTCTGAGTACCGGCACTTCTCTACTGCCGTGGAGAGTACCGGTACTCATGAAAGGGTAGGCACATTGGCTGTTAGTGGTGGTAGCCTGTCTCTTTGGCAGCCAAAGCACTTTTATAGCCCTCAGCTGGGCCCCCGCTGAACTATTCAGCGTGGGCTCATTTGCATGATATCCGGGTGTTCGTCGTCATGCTGTGTTGCAAGGAATCGAGGCAGCCCAGTGACAGCACAAAGAAGAAAGCCATGGTAGGTAAGGAGGTTAAAAGCGCTTTAATCCCACCTGATTCTTCTGTGTGAGTGTCTGCTTATGTTCCTCTGTTTTTGCCTGCTTGTGTGTGCGTGTTTTTGTGTGAGAGAAAAGCGAGAGAAATATTACAAAATAAGGAAATGTTAAAATATCACTGTTTGACTTTTGTTTTGTATAACGAATTAACCTGTTTTGTTTATTTTATAGAAACAAATTTCTCGTGTTTTGGTATGTGCTGCAACTAGTATATAAGTCAATAAGCTTCGCATGTCTTGCCTTTAGCCCCGCCCCTAGCCCCGCCCACTCTCCAAATTTAAATGAGTACCTGCACTATTTTTTTTCCATTCAAAGCACTGCAGGTGACCACCGAGCAGCGAGGACCCCCTTAGAGTTGATAGTGCTCCTCAAGTACTGCCCCTCAGCCCCTACACCTTCCAGTGCAGGGTTCGGTTCACAACAAATCCAGGATCAAATGGGTGACTTCCCTCCCCCTTTCTAGTTTTTGGTTTCTCCTGTTCCCAGACTTGCATCTTTCAAACACACCTTAACAAAATGCACACGCCCATGCACAAAAGAATCTGTTTCAAGGCAAGCTCTGTGAAATGTAAGGGGGAGGATAGCTCAGTGAGTGAGTATGGCTGCCGCAGGGATCTTCATGAAACCTGCAGAATGCCCCCGCCCTCAACCCGTTCAGAGATCGAAACAGGACAACTGTTCAGGGGCGACTGGTGTTAATGGGTGCAAGAGGCATTGACCTGCCACCATCTGGGGAGAGGCAAGAGTATGATCAAAAACAAAAAAAACACTGAGCAGCTGAAAAGAAATTACTGCGATTTTTTTTGTTGTTGTTTTTTTTTAAATGAACGTTGCCGGTCCAAGTGCGCAAGTGCCAGCTGGGTGAGGTTTTCTTCAACCTGCAGGCACAAGCTACAGCAGTGACATCATACGAGAGGGCGTGTTGAATTAGAATGCAATCGATCTGGTTTCTTTTGGGGCGCATAAACTGTGGCCCTGGGAGCAGTGAGCAAAACTCCTTTCACTTCAATAGCTGTGGGTGGGCCAGGCCCATAAGGACCAGGGCCGGACTGGCCATAGCGGGCACCCGGCATTTCCCCGGTGGGCCGCTAGGGTGGGGGCTGGTTTTGGGCCCCCTGGGGGCCGTTTTTGTTACAGGGGGCCTTCAATATCGGCCCCCTGTAACAAAATCGGCAGAAACCGGCCGTAGCAAACAGCTCGGCCGCACCCCTCCTGGGGGCCGGCCGAGCAGTGTGCCAGGGCCGGTTTCGGTTCCCAATCCGGCCCTGATGAGGACAAAGGTAGTGGGTGGCAACAATTCGTAGATCATCACAGAGGGGCAGGCTGTAGGAGGGATGCAGGGGGCTGCTCTCCTTGCAGTAGCACATGTTTAGTACTGCATTTGGTTTCACTTTGAAAATAAAACATTATGGAGCTGAGCCCTAGTCTGTTCTTTCAGAGTCAGGGGCGGCTCCTCCACTGGGGCAGAGGAGCGTCGCCCCACTGCTTTCTCGCAGGGAGAGAAAGCCAAAACATAAAATGGTAATAACTTTTGGTTATTACCATTTTATGTTTCTTTGCGCATTGCGGGCGGGTGGGCGGAGCTGCCCGGGCAGTGCAGGAGTGGTTTGCCTACTCCTCAGTGCGCAAAGAATGTTTGGTCGGCCCTCTTGGGCAGTCCAAACCAGTCATGCACACTCTGCACTTCTCCATGTAGGCTGCAATGAGCCTACATGGAGAACATGCCATCCCCTACAGAGCCTGGATGGGTGGCGTCCCGACCAATCACAACGCTCTGGAGCGTTGTGATTGGCTTAGGGGAGGGGAGGGAGGCTGCCTGCTTCCTGTTCCTGTCGGAGACAGGAGAGCAGGAGCAGTGAACACTAGAGACCTGGGCCGGCAGAAAGGTAGGTTTTAATTTTTTTTGTTTTTTTTTATTGTACCCCCTCACCCAGCCCCTCCTCCCTGCGCTCACCCCCCCCCCCCCCCACCCGCGAGCCATGCCGGCCACTACTGTTCAGAGTGCTCCTTATCTCCACTTGTTTGCTGCAGCAGAGGCCCAAGAGACAGAAGGAACAGCTGCGGACAACAATTACACTAGTGGACTTCTGTGCCCCTACCACGGAGTCACTAGGCCCTTAGTAATGGTCCAATGAGAGAGTTATGTCAGGAGGAGTGACAAGTAAATTACTGTGAGACTATATGTTGTCTTCCAAGTAAGTGGTGGGGCGCAGGAAGGTGCCTTGACTGTATGTAAACAAGCCCTGTTGGCCTCACCTATGCAATAACAAGCAAAGTGGAGGCCTGATGACATACAGTATTTGACTAGGATCACACAATTTGGGCAAATAGAGAAGCCGGGATTGATTTCAGATAGGATGACTTGAAAATTCAAAAAAGTGTACTTATGTAAAATGCAGATTATTGTCACCTTAGTACATCAGATTATATCTGTGAATTAAGTAGTTGTGGGTCTCGGCGTTGGTGCAACAGCCTGTGATTCTAGGCAAATCATTTAATCTCCTGTGCCTACAAAATGAATGTTAACTCATCTAATGTAACTGGTGCTCATGTAAAATGCTCCAATACCTTTGGGTTGAGTTTGCGCTATGTAAAAATGCAAAAAAATAAATAAACCTAGGAGCACCCACGTGAAGAAAAAAGTTGGAATCAGTTGAATCTGCCAGGCCTAAACTGTCAGCGAGTCTGTGTGTGGTGGTGTTAATATAGATGTTATCTTCCGAGTTTAGTGGTGAGCCTGGACACTGGGATGAGTTGTTGGGGGAAGGGCGTAAGCAAAGCGACCATTATTGCTTACGCTGCAAAAGCCTTTAATAACATAGTGTGTATTTGTAAAGCTCACGTTCACCCAAGGCTATCTTGGCGCTGAATAACAGATGTTTATTGCAGTGCTTAATTTGAGTCAGTGGTTTCGGGTGCTTGGCACCAGCACTTAATTGTCAAAACCGGCACTTATGACAGCTGCCACGTGGAGGTGCTGTTTGTGTAATTTAGAGATGAGCAGAACAACAGTTCCAATATGAATTAAAACAACTAATATCTGCCACCCAAGCCTTGCTTATAGCTTTGGGGGCCTGGAATAGTCTGATTTGTCTCACTTGTAGGAGTGTGATGTCACACTTGTAGGAGTGCGATGGTTAGTAGTTGTGTAGCTACTGTCATTGGCAGCGGCAATGGGTGGTGCAAACTGCAGTGACCTCCTCACAAGGGCCCTGGCACTTATTGTTTTACAAATTAAGGACTGGTTTACTGTTACCCAATTCAATGGTACTCATTTTATTGACCTCAGAAAGAGTGAAAGGCTGAGTGGGATTTGAACCTGTGACCATGAGGTCAAATACAGGACACCACAATGGACGCATTATTCCACTAAGCCACCAGACTCAACAATGCCCCTTGGCCACAGATCCATTTAAGGCCTTTTTGAGCCACCATTTCATCCATAGCATTCAGGTAGTCAGACTGGCTATTTTGGGGGCAGAGACAGTAAAAAGGATGCCTGATATGTGACTGACTGCACACCAGCCCTGTTGGCCTCACCTATGCGATAACAAAGAGGAGGCCTGATGAAATACAGTATTTTTCTAGGATCTGGAGAACCAAGTTCCGAGTCTCTGCCTCAGTTCAACAGCCTGTGATTCTGGGCAAACTCGCAGTGCCGACAAAATAAATAGGACCTTGGGTAATGTAATTGGTGTAAGAGAAATCTAGGAGCATGCCCAGTGCCCCCACCCTGCACCCCTCTTTCTCTGATCGAGCTCGCTCGCTCTGCTCCATCATTTTATTCTTGGGTTGATAATGTAGGCCCCACCCCTTTCAAAATCCACCGGCCGCCCCGGTTTATCAACGTTGTTTATCGGTTCCGCTTACATTTCGACAGTAAAAACAGGGCACGAGTCGGGGGTACACGCGGGTGGACGGCGTCCCCCCACTTTTTTCACAGGGTGGAAGCCGTCCACCCTGCCAAGAAGTTTGGCCCCACTGTAAAATATGCTGAATTCGTCCCGGTGTAATTTACAAACACCGGGACACATCCTGCAGTGCCTGCACGTTGTTATCTGCTTTCTATCTGCAACAACGTGCAGGTGGGGATGGGGCTCTTAGTTCTGACTCCTGCTGGGCCCATAACAAAGACCGAATCGGAGGGGTCATCAGGCCTCCTTTTGTTGCAGTCTCCTGGCTGGCAGCAGTCAGGAGCCTCACACCTGATGCAAATGCAGCAGAGGGGAAGCAAAGACTCACACCTTGTTAGCACTTCACACATACTTAAGAGAGGCAGCTTTTAACTTTGTTCAGGCTCTGTTTAGGAGATATGCATGCACTGCAGAAACTTCAGATGTGTTGATGTTTCCCAGCATTTGCACAAAATAAATAGCATTTATATAGCGCTTACTGTAATAATTTAAATATCACTATTTCTTTTAAAGCACTATGGCTAGAGAAAACTTAACGCAGATAAAAGGTAACATTGTTTTATGTGTAGCCACACAAGTGTGAATCTTCTGCCTAAATCAGGAGGGTTTGCAAGTATGCTCGAAATGTGCTCAAATGTACTCATGATACACCTGCTAAACATATATGTGAGGGCTTAAGATCTGATGTCACTTCTTGTGATGCCAGTTCCTGTGATGTCAGGCGCCGCGATGTCACGCGCCGCGATGTCACTTGCATACTGATTAACTAGGTTAGTCCCACCACTTCTTTTTTAGCACTTGTGCCCTGAGTAAATATACCCACTGCGCTCATAAATGGTTTGTGCGTTGTGTAAAATGAGTTATTTTTATTGCAAAAGATGTCCACATCAGACGGCTTCGGTGGGGAGGCTGTCTCGTCCGGGGAAGGCTCCTTTAAAGATGTCTCCTTAGACGCCCTGTCAGAGACGGCCCCGGGGGAGCCTCTGGGAGTGAGGACGTGGGGAGGGCGCCGTTTCCTTGGAGGAGCCTCTGGGGGGGGCTGTCCCTCACCTCTGCCACCCGCTACCTGCCCTTTCACCCCGTCTGCGTGTGCCAGGCTCGGCCTCCCTCTCGCCGCTCCAGACCGCACACCGCCTATCCAGGCGCACAATAATCCATTTAACCCGCATCCTGAAAATATCTAAAATGGAAGCAAAGGGGATTAAGCATGTCTTTGTGCATTAAATGGATTAAATCGTAATGCAGCAGCAGTCTGCATCCGTGTGCCAACCCCACAATCTGTGTACGTGCCTGTACACAGACAAATGCAGGCTTGGAGGGCAAGGGGGGTCTTGAGCCCTTCTAGTCCCCGGCGTGACAAGTGAAAGGCTCTCTGCCCCTGTGCCAGACGACAGAATCTGTGTATGTGCCAGTGCACAGCAACCGGAAGTGAAAGGTTCTCTGCCCCTGTGCTAATCCACAGAAGCTGTAACGTGCCAGTACCCAGCCCCCGAAGTGAGACCTGAAGGGCTCTCTGCTCATGTGCCAATCGACAACATCTGTATATATGCCAGTGCACAGCCACGCAGTGAAAGGCTCTCTGCACATGTGCTAATCGACAACATCTGTATATATGCCAGTGCACAGGCCCGCAGAGAAAGGCTCTCTGCCCCTGTGCCAACCCACAGAATATGTATACCTGACAGTAATCAGCCCCCGAAGTGAAACCTGAATGGTTGTCTGCCCCTGTGCCAATCTACAGAATCTGTAACGTGCCAGTACCCAGCCCCCGAAGTGAGACCTGAATGGTTCTCTGCCCCTGTCTACAGAATCTGTATACCTGACAGTAATCAGCCCCCGAAGTGAAACCTGAATGGCCCTCTGCCCCTGTGCCAGTCTACAGAATCTGTATACCTGACAGTAATCAGCCCTCGAAGTGAAACCTGAATGGTTCTCTGACCCTGTGCCAATCTACAGAATCTGTAACGTGCCAGTGCTCAGCCCTCGAAGTAAGAAGTGAAAGGCTCTCTGCCCATGTGCCAACCCACAGAATCTGTAACGTGCCAGTGATCAGCCCCCGTTGTGAGAAGTGAAAGGCTCGCCATGCCTGTGCCAATCCACAGAATGTACATATTGCCAGTACCCCGGTGCAGCCTCTGGGACAGAAAGCCTTCTGAGCTCATCCAGAACTAGAAGTGAAAGGTTCTGTATGCCAGGCTGTGCCAGCCCTGCACATTTCAAGTCCTCCAGGAGACGGGATCCCTTGCAAGAGCCGTTTCTCTTAGTTATGTAGCTTTGGGGCAAGGGGTCCTGCCTCCCTGGGCCGAACCCCGAGTCCTCCAGCAGTGGAGGGTGAAAGGCTCTTCAATCCAGTGCCAATCACCTGAACCCGTCCAGCCGCAGAAGGGATAAGATCTGTCTGTTAGATTCCGATAGACTTCTAGGATAAACCCTTCTGTGCCTCTCTGCCTATCCCTATCCCTATCCCTATCCCTGAGCCCATTCAGGCATCAAGGTAAAGCGCTCTGTCTGTCTGGTGTGTGCATCAAGCTGAGGTGCTCTGTCCTTATCCAGGCATCAAATCCAAGTTCTGTGTGTCTGTGCCAATCCCGGCATCAAGATAAAGCGCTCTATCCCTTTGCAGATCCAGGCATACATACGCCTGTACGGATGCAGGCATCAAGATGAAGCCTGTACCGATGCATATTACAGCCCTGTATACCTGCGAAGAACCATGTATCAAGATAAAGCGCTCTACCCCTGCGTGATCGGGACCTCAAGATAACGAGCTCTATCGCCCCCCGGATCCAGGCACCTAGATAAAGCGCTCTGAGGCTGTGCCGAGCCAGCCATCAAGCCAACGTGCATCCGTGCGAGCACCCGAGGACTCCTGGCTCTAGAGGCGCATTGGCGGGTATCCCTCTGCCAGTCCCGCTCTAGCGGGGAAAGGCCTGGCTCCTATTCCTGCTCCAGGTACCCGAGCACCTGCACGTCTGGACGGGACCTTTCCCTTCCTACGGGGACTTCGAGCTCTGGGCGTGAACCTCTTGGTATCCGGCTGGTACCAACTTAGCTTTAGAGGCGAAAGGCGCTGTGCCAGTCCCTGGCTCGAGGCCAGCCAGCACTAGAGGTGATCATCTGTGGAACCCCGTGCCAAGCCCTCTGGGGTGAATATTCAGTCCCCCAACAAAGGTGACTGGCTCCGTAACCATGTGCCCGTCCCTCGCCCCTAGAAGTGAAAGGCTGGGCTCTGCTCAGGCGCATTCTATTTCATTTTACATCACTTTTAGTTCTACAGCAAATACCCTTCCCATCTGGAGGTCAGAAGAGAAGGATGTTGTAGATATGGATACTGCAACAGAAATATCTCCGGCAAAGAGGGTGGGGTCACGTCATGTTTTTCCTCCTGGCCGCCCCTCCCCTTCGCCCTTGGCTCCTCGCGGTTAAAGTGAGATGGTGGAGGGGAGCTGGGGGGGGGGGGGGAGAGCAGGGAGATTCGGTCGCGTGGGGGCTGTCATCGTCGGGTACCGCTGTCCCGCGAGGGTGACCGCCATGCAAAGCTCCGACTGGAACCCGTCCAGGGCCTTCTGGGAAACGGTACCCATGGCAACGAAAGAGATGGGGCAACTCCGTCGGGAGGTGTCACCATGGAAACCCTTTGGTGGCTGCCAAGGATGAGGACGGTAGTGTGAGGGGGAGGATGGGGGGGCCAGGTACAGCAGAGAGGGAAGAGGAGCGTTTGCAGGAAGGAAGTCGGGAAGAGGAGAAAGGAAACGAGAAGAGGCGAAGGAGCCGTGAAAAAAGGACGGAAAAAGAAGAGATGGAGGGGTCTGAGTAAAAAGCCGGAAGAACGGGGGAGAAAGCGGTAGCAAGCTAGGGAGAGAAGAAAAACAAAAGAGAAAGAAGGGTAGGAGATAGAGCGGGGGCGAGGGGAGAGGCAGGAGTGTAACTGGAGGAGAAGACAAAAGGCAGAAGGGAGGAAAAAATGGAAGTAGAGAGGAGGGTTGGGCAGTGAGAGTGTGGAGGGGAGTCTTGGAAATGTGCGGGAGTGGGGTGCGTGGGCAGCTGCGCACAGCAGAACCCACAGCGCAGCAGGTCTGTGCTCCTCACGAGACCCCACAAGGGACCCGGGCGATGATATCTTTACGTCGAAACATCGCAGAGATATTACCTCACTCCAGCCGGAGGTGTCTGGGGAGGAGTAACATGCAACAGAGAGGGGGGAAGGGCAGATGACGATGATGTAAACCAAAATACCGAAATGATGGTCTATAGAAAAAAGAAGAAAAAGCAGGCGAGCCCGGAGGAAGTTAATTTTTTTTCATGGTGGTGCAGGAGTCGAGAGTACTCAGTCCTTGCTCAGGAGAAACTCACCGGGATGTTATTAATCCGCAACGAAATCTGCACATATTGCGAAAGCACTGAGGTGTTCAAATTTCACCAGCCGTACTGCATAAGCCAAGTGCCCCCAGACTGATTCCCACCCATTGGCGCACGCAGCATGGTCGTTGTTGTGTTATGTGAGTAAGATTTCTAAAGCGCATAGCTGCCCCGAAATGGAGCTTCCCAGCGCTAATCACTAGTACAACAAAAACATCATAAGACGTGCCAAAGCACCCATAAGAAGACAGACAGAGAGACGAAACCAGCCAGACCTGTAGCTGCTTGCTTGCTCAAATGATGTTGAACCTTTTTAACTGAGGTGGGAGAGTACTCCATAAGGCTGCATGGACTCAGAGCTCGAAAGGAGCGTCCTCCCAGAGGGGTGTGTGGGAGCTATGGTAACTGGGACACCCTCACTGCTGTTCTGCATAATGGCGGCCATGGCATAAGATGTCTATGCCAAGGTGGGCCTCCCGTCGCAATATATTTGTGTAGGGATCCAGCCTGCCTGGTTTATAATGAAGAACACCAAAAGTGATGGATTGAAGGCGGGAATTAGTCTCTGCTACAGGTAATTACTCCGCCCTCCTCCCCCCCCCCCCACTATGCCACCTCAGACTAGACTCTGCTGGATTCAAACCAGCCTTGGTCCTACTCCAATAAGAACAGTCCAGCCCAAACTGCCAGGCCAGGGGGGGTCACTGAACCGGAACACAAGCAACCCAGGACCGGTTTCAGTTGGGCCTCCGCAGTCAGGTGAAGCTTCGTTTCCAGTGCCGTAGCGAGCATGGGACTCATGTCTGGGCATATATGTATGCATTGTAATTAGGATTTGTTTGGAGATCAAGAGGTTGGTGGCAAGAGAGCTAAAGCTGTCTGCAGGCCAGACCTAAAATCTCAAACAACTGTCGACTTGCACTCATACTATCATTGACTCATGGTTACTCAAGAATTTAGGTGTCAAACCATAATGGCATATTTTTCCCTATGCTCTCCTGTAGGACACTGTTGATCTGTAATAACCCTTTTATGGTTCTTTTGCTTCTGCAAATTTGGCTGAAGTTTCCTATCCTCTGGCCTACCTTTTGGAGCTCTATTCCTCCTGACCTCCGGCTCATTGCTAACCTACGCAGCTCCCATCAATGCTTAATCCTTTGAGCTTGTACTCTAGTCCTCCCTCAACGCGCCTTAAAACCCTTATAGTTGTACACGACCCAATACCCTAGACATCCTCACTGCGGCTTAAAACATTCTATATTTTCTGATGGCTGCATCACTCCCTCTGCTCCTTTAACATTCGTTTTGTGGTTCCTCACTTCAATTTCTGCCACCTTCAGGCCCGCTGGTGCCCTTACTCCATGTTTGGTGACCTTTGACCTCTCATCCCATCCACCCTGTACTGCTCTTTAGTTTTCTGTGCCCCTAATGCTTGACTTTGAAGTCGGCTACACTGCGGCCACCAGGGCCAGACTAAGAACCAAAACCGGCCCTGGCAAACTGCTCGGCCGGCCACCAGAGAGGGAGTGTTCGGGGGGGGGGGTGCGGCCCGAGCTGTTAGCCAGGGCCGGTTTCGGCCCGTTTTGTTACAGGGGGCCGATAGTGCAGCAAAACCACCCCCTGGTAATGAACCCCCCCCCCCCCCGGGGCCCAAAACCGGCACCCACCCCGGCGGCCCTCCGGGGAAACACCCAGTGACCACTACAGCCAGTCCGGCCCTGGGGGCCCACGCTGGTCCCTCTTGAAATACTCTTCCTGATTTTTTTTTTTTTAAATTCAACCTCATTTTCCCCACAATCTTCCATGTACTGAGCCCATAACAGATTTTCTTTTAGTGGAAGCCGAGCCCAGAACCCTAAATGCACCCCAAAATTTAAATCTGCCAAATTTGGCTTAGAAGTTCCGCTCCATCACCCTTGATCTTGCAATAAAGAAAACCCTCTTCAACCACAACCAATATTAGTTTAGCAGAGTAATAAAATAAGTAACTGAGATCACTCAATAACTGAGGTCTAGATCAGGTGTCAAGCTAAAGGGTTTTATTACCAAATCTCTATTAAGCAGTACAAAGAAACACAAAATATATGCTGTGAAGGCTCAAATATAGAGTACACAGTCAAGAAATCGGAATTATTGAAGTCCCAATAAACAGCAAAAGTCATAAAGGGAGCGGACAGAGTCCCTAGCTAACAGATGTTCAGGAAAATCTCTGGTTCACCCCAGAATCAAAGGCTTCTTATACACACATTCTGCATAGAAAATGAGCAAAACCACAGTTTCAGCATGGTGTGATCCATGTATAATTTCCTTGTAACAAATTTGAGAAATCCACATAATAACATTACACGTTAGCACTATCCCATCAGCTAAGAAAAAATCGATCCGCTTCAGCAAGACATCGTCATAGGAAGTTCAACTAAATGCAACATTCTAAAAACAATATATCGTACGCCAGCCAAAGAGTGCCGAACCCAGCAACGGTGCAACAGAAGGATGGAAAGATCTGGGTTTGCTACAAATTGTTAACAAACACTAAAGTTCAATCAATACATGCACATTGGAAAAATACCCTTTGATATCAGCTTCTCTATTGTTCCGCGGAACCGGTGGGGAGAAAAGACGTCGCAGGGGAACAGGATTGGACAGGGAACCGCAGGAAGGTAACGGGCAGCATCAAACAGCTTCCGTATGAACTAATATGGCAGATTTATGAAAATGAAGCTCAATTAAACTACATTAATAAATACACTTCTGCACATCAAATTAAAATTGTTTCAACTATAATCATTTTATTTTAGTATCTCTATTAAACGTAACATAAAAATAATTATTTATTCACTAAAATTATTCATGTCCAAAACCCTACCACATTACCTACCCACCAGTTGATCTGAAACCGTGCGTAATTTGTGCCGGCGCTTGCTGGTTCTGGGCACAGGTGCCCTTTTTTATTTGTGAACTGGGACTTATTTTTCATGGTCGAACTTTGACCCAGAGCTAGAAAGGGAGAAAGAGAAAGATTGGAAAACAATGACAAAGGGAGAAAGAAGGATTACAAATAACCAGCAAGAGTGGGATAAGGAGATGGGAAGTGTAGTGTGGTGGAAGAAAGAGACAATTTGAAATCAATACTGGGCAGCCTTGGCAATCAGCAACTGAAGTACTGAGAAGCACCAGCTCCTGAGAAAGTTTGTGCAACACTGCAGTATTTTTTTTTTTTTATACATTAAGCTCTGGGGCTGTATCATGATGAACTTTTCTGGCACAGAGCAGAGCTCCTGTTTTATGCTCCTGCCAGGCATGAAGTGAATTCATATAACCCAATATTTCTCTAAGTTAGTGCTTTATTTTCATACAGCACACTTCAGAAACCGAAAGAGACAAGCCTTGCTCACTGTTTCTGAGCTTTACTATCTGGAAATAAAAGCACTAACTCAAAGACATATTGGGTTGAATGAATTTGCTTTCTGCCCTGCGGGCTCAAAGAACAGGCGCTTGACTCCGCGCTGTTAAAGCCCATTATGGTACGGTCCCTGATCTAAAATGGCGCCTGTGAACGCCTTCATCAGTGGCAATGACGCAATGTCTGCGGACGAAGCCTGTTGGACTTAATATCTCACATTAATTGCTGGCATGCGTCTTTCCTGCGACAGGATAACAAAATGGTCTTCCTCACTGAAAAATGACAGAAGGCAGTGCAAGCTCTGAGCTGATGGAGCTGGGCTATTAATGTCTCCCTTTGAAAAGGGACATGTACTTTTCTCCTAAATACATTTTGTTGTTTGCCGTTATCGCTTTAGTGACTCTCGCAGAAGCCCATCAAAAATCTCTTCCTACGATTTTCTTTTTATGTATTTGTAAACTTTTGTACTTAGGCTGGCCTCCTTTGTGTGAATTGGCTTTAACCTTCATAACAGGGCGCATGGCAAATAAAAACGTGGAATTTTCTTTAAGTTTATATGAAGACGAAAAGCAGGCTGCTGCAATAGACCGAGAAACTGCACCTTCTATGATGTCATATCCTGTCTTAGGCACTTAAGGGCAGTTCACAAAGGGAAGGACAGCCTAAACACGAAAAATGATACCAAAGATGTTAAAAATAATCAGCAGATTTTTTTTTCCATCTGGAAATCTGTAAGAAGTTAAACAAGCATTGGCAATGCCAATAGGTCTCGCATTTGCGAGAGTTAGAGCTATTGCCGTTGTAAATGACAGTGTACCCATGTGTTTTGGTTTGGAGTGGATGTATGTGGTGTGCATTGGAATTATGTTGGTTGGATTGGAATTGTTAGTTGTGGAATTGTGTGGGATGGTATTGTGTGGTGTGGAGTGGATTTGTGTACTGGAATTATGAGGTATAGTGGATAAATGGTGGGAGAGCTGCACAGAATATATAGACCGAGATGGATAGGTAGTTTGTGCACAAAGTGGTGAATGAACTCCAGACAGAGGAGCAGAAAAAGTGTGTGAGAAAGTGTGAACACCCACGAAGGACAAATTAGTCCTGTTTCCTAGTGTGTGTCCATAGGATTATCTTTTGTAAGATTTACAAGTTGAGCAATGCAGACTCCACCAGATGGTGGTGTTGACTCGTGTTGGCCCTTTAGGATTCAGAGCCTCTTCAGGACAGTGGAAGAAAGAACAACCAGAAAGGATCTGGACATACCCGCAACGTAATTAGAGGCTCCTCTCCTACCTAAGGGGGGGGCTGAACTGGAGTCAGTGTATATTCTGCCTGGATGCCAGATAGGTCCCAAGGCAGACGTCGGGGGTCATGGGCTGCACGGGCTCATCAGCAACAAAGCGGTGGATCCAATGAAAGGGATTAAGACCTTCAAAATGGTCCCTTATTCAGTATCTTAAGGATCCTCGGGAGGGAAGCCAGCCAAGTCGGCGGTCGGTCGTTCTGTGCGCGACCTCTCAGCATGCAATACATCACCAGTGACTAATTTAAATTTTCATGGCGGAAAGAACTTTTATAACAATTTATTCCCATATAATACCAATTCTTTTGCCTAGACTAATGACCTAAGAGCAGCACTGTCCTTGTGAAAGCATTTTTACAAGCACTGAAAGACAAGGATGTGCGCCTTATGAAAGTTTTTATTAAACAAAATAAAACTCCGCATTTACAATGTGGCCAGTGTGGTGGCATTTACGTAGGCATGAAGCAACAGATTGCACCACTTTATACCATCTAAAATTGGTTGATTCTGCCCTATCGTCTTCCGAAAGATCATGCCATTAATTGCTGCATGAACTATAACTTTCACCTGGATGCTCAGATTGTGGACTCCCACAGCCAAGTATATCATAAGCTTTTGATGCCCAAATGGAAGCAGGACCCTTCATAGGGCAAATGTGTCTTTCAAGGCAGGTGCCATCTAGTGGTATTAGCCTTGTTAGCTGTCGAGTCAAATAAAGAGGGCCACTTTGCTTAAAATTATATAAATAAACATGTTGCAGAAGAAGCGCTCAAAAAGAGTGAGGCCTGGGGATATAATGTACCATCTGCCAACCCCCAGTCCCACATCAGTGGTTACAGTTGACCCAAAACTGTGACGTTCAAATGCTTGCTAGATTAAGACATAGAGCTAATGTCTAGGAGTCGCTGACTGCCTGTGGCAGCGCATACCCCGTTTAATTTGGGATGTCTGGTACTCGGCCCAGACATCCCAGACATGGCTTAGCCCCAGCGTACATGATGTGATGATGCAAAGGTATGTATGTTTACAACCTGTCCAATATTTTGGAAGAGGAGATTTAAAAAAATAATCGGGAGAATGTATTTCTCCCTTTGACTTCTATTGCGACCTGCATCGGGTCTATTGGCATGTATGGGTTTGAAAGTGTGGTGCTGCGTGATCAGATATCAGAAATTCAAATATATGTTTTTAGGTCTCGCCTAGGCAGCGCTTGCGCTGTCTATTCGAGACATGCTATAGTCAGGTATGGACTTGAAGCTCCGCCCGTCTTTTTAATTGGCTCCTGTCACTGTCCTTTGTAAACTATGGCTTTTCATTGGTCAATAGTCTTAGTAGTCCCTCCTTAGTACCGCCTTGTCTCATCTTGTAACCTCCCGTGATGACACCCTCTGTTACATATGTTATTACTCGGTAGGCTTTAATTACAGCCTCTGAGCACTAGTTGGTTAAATGGTTTTCTCCTGCCTGCTTTTGCAGGCAGGACATGCTCTCTTGCAATGCTTTCTTTTTTGTTTTTTATAGCACGACACACCTCGGCTGATATAATGGCAGCCGCGCCTTTGGTTTGTTGTTTGCGGCGCCAAACGAAGGCGCATGGTTTTTTTTCTTCCTATTTGTTAACTATTTTGTCTTAAAGCTCCCCATTCCGAGCTTTCATTTTAATGGCGGACACACCCCATTCTTTAGGTGCGGCTTGTTTAAAGAAAGGTGTGTGCAGCGCTATTAAAGTGAAAGCGCGGAATGGGGTGCTTTTACACAAAAAAAAATGTTTGTTTGTCAACTTGACAAACAAATGCTATTTTTTTGGCCCCACCAAGCACATTGCAGTGTCAAGACTGCCACGCCACTGCCGGGGATCTCTGATCCATGGCGGTTTAGGTGGTCCCAGGGTGGCCGACAGCCCTAGTTATAACAGGGCGGTTGGAAGACCGCCACCGTAATAAGCCCCATCAAAAATAATGGAAATAGGCACTTTAAATAAAACCCCATAGGGCATGATGTTAAATGATTTTTTTTTTAAATTGTTGCAAATATAAATAAATATGATTTACTGTTAAAAAATATATGAAAGTAATACATAATTATTTGAATAAAAAATTTTGTTACCCTGGTCTGAATTGAAAATTTGAAGGTAACAATATTTTTTATTAACTTGTAGCTATATTAATTTTCATGAATTATGTACATCACTTTTTTTAATAATTATTAATGCATAATATTTTTTCCATTAGGTAGGAATTTATTTTTTAATGTAAACTTCAGAAAATTAATTTTAATTTAATCTTTCCATTTTTTAAAGGTTGTTTTTATTTAGTTATTAGTGCTGTAGGATTTTTTCTTTAGTTCCACATTTAAATTAAATATATTACAATGCTTTCCATTACTGTTTAACATTAAAATCTTTTAATAGACTTTCAATTTTTTTAATTAAGTTACTGGTGCTGTAGCATTTTATAATTTTGTTCTACATTTAAAATAAAAATATAAAATTGATTTACATTAATATTTAATATAAAAAATATTTATTTACAAGGTAAATAAACGTTTTTTTAGTTTTCCCTAGTATAGTATAGTAGGTGTCTCTCTAGAAATAGTTTCCTTTTCTCTGATTTCCTTATACCCTGATCATTCTCCACACAGCAATAAATCTCACAGGAGTGTGCCACTGGCCCTTACTATGCCTCGCAGGAAGGGGCGAGGGTAATTTGTTTAACCCAAGCTCTTCGAATAACTGCGAAGCAGCCAGTATATTTTAGAGGTGGGTTAAATGCTCCTAATAAAATGTTTTGGGTGGGCATCCTTTTGTATTTATTATGTGACAGGAGGTTCGGTTGCCCCTTCACTTCATGGATCAGGACACCATGGCTCCACTTGTGTGCTTTTACCTGACAAACTGATGGCTTCTGGGAGTTGTGAACATGAGTTGCTTCCATTGCAAAAATCTGAGCGGACATGCTGGTGGAAGGCCAGACATAGAGACGTAGCGTGCTTGCGCAATGATGCGAGGAGGCAACCTTAGGCCTAACTGAAGTTGCTACAGTAAAAGCAGTGTTCTTTCTTTTCCCCATACCCTGTTCCCGAGCATGCATCTTGGTTTCCATTTTGCATTAATTTGCCTTTTTGTTCTTTTCAGACGCAGACAATTACTGCAGGAAGTGACGCAGGCACGCAGGAGCCACAAGTGGCCATGTTCTGTGGTGCGCTCAACATGCACATGAACCTAGAGAGTGGCAAGTGGGAGCCAGACGCCTTCGGCACTCAGAGCTGCTTTGGGAGTCAGGAGGAGATACTGAGCTACTGCCAGAAGGTAAGGAGATGCTCAGGGGTGGTATGTGGGTAAGGGAAATGGTCACAGCCACTCCCTTCACTACCAGAAGACGGAAGGGGCCATGAGCTACCACCGGGCATCCTCGCACTGCCGCAAGGCCAGCATTGGCTCCCTATGATCACTGCCAGTGGATAGGAGGGTTTGTGATCCAGTATTGTGCATCCTCACACCGCCACCAGGTCAACTCTAGGGCACCATGATCACTACAAACGCACTGGGGTAGCTAAGAGCGAGCGCCGGGTATCCTTGACTGCCACAAGGCCAGCATTGGCTTCCTTCGATCGCTGCGGATAGGAGGGTTTGTGATCCAGTATTGTGCATCCTCACACCGCCACCAGGTCAACTCTAGGGTCACCATGATCCCTACCAACGCACAGGGGTAGCTAAGAGCGAGCGCCGGGTATCCTCGACTGCCACAAGGCCAGCATTGATTGATTGTGTTAAGATCACCTCTTTCATATCCAGGGGAAGCAAGGGGTTGTGAGCAAGTGTCCTGCATCCTCCCACTCCATTGAGGACAGTATTAGGGTCTCCTTGAACAGCAGATAAGGGGAACAGTAGAATGCTCCCTCAGCTCTGGACAAGATGTACTGGTGACTCTGCAGCAAAACCAGGCAGAAATGGAAGTGGATTCTGCTCCCTCTGCATGAGCCCAGGTTTCTGCCAAGCAAATCACCCCAATAAATTCATCCCACATGACTCTATTATTTGACCCTAACATAGACTTTTCCTGCAGATCTATTACACTTTTTATCATCATATACATACAGTATATCTAATGTGTAGTATATATTACTATTGGAGTTCATTAAGGTAAAAAAGCCAGAGAATCCCACGATTTTCACCACAGGTGTAGAAATCCTGTAGATCCTATTAACATCATACCATTTTAACTACACCCTGTATTCTACAAACTATTGTAAACACACAGATTGGTCTATTTAAATCAAATGCAGAGACCCTAGTTTTTAAGATTAGTCTGCACTGAGTGAACTGTTAAGCTTTCCCCTCCCTCTTGCTTTCCACCAAGGACCTCCTTACAAATGTACACTGTCATTAATGAAGTAAAGCGGACCCCCTTGTGCTTATATCCCTAACCTGAAGAACAAGCGTATATAGTGCGCAGATGAATCGGTTTAGGGAGACCCAACTGTTCTCGTTCCATATCCAGTATACGCTTGGTTAAGAACAAATTGTGTTTTGCTATTAATTATAACGTTCACCAGAAGGAGACCCTGTTTATATCTAGCACAACTGTTTAACTCATCCAATATTATAATTTTCTTCGGTGAGGATCTAATGTTACCGTATAAGAATTACATATACTCCCTACGGTTAGTTATGAGAAGAGACTCACCTAGAGGGGGCACCCGGTCGTTCATTACTTTTAGATCCGAAGGGGAAGTGCAGTTGTTATGTAAGAGCAATGGTATCTAAATAAACAATCACAAAATAAGAGGAATGGAGGTTTTTTTTATGTTGACGATGACAAAGCGTTGATGCGACCAACAATTGTTGTATTGTTTATTGTATGTAAAAAAAATTTTTTTTAAAGAATTACATATACTCAACAATAGCACTTATAGGTATAATTCAAATGTAAATAAGGAAGGAAAGTGCTAAAATAACACATGGCATTTAATGTGATACTACAATAGTCAATTTGTTGACCACCATACACTTTTTTTTAATTTTTTTTTTACTAATTTTTATCATAATCATTCATGTAGATGACTGTCAAAATCATTTTATATCACATAGTTTGAAATCCAACTATGTGCGCTGTGACCTCTGTGAACAAACAACCACAAAATAAACAAATATAGAAAGGAAAAGTTGCCTGCGAGTTTCAGTTTGAATTTCAGATCTGGGCTATGTTTACTTTTGTTTGTTCTCGGTGTCGATGACATTTCGACCTGGAAGTATAGCCAGGTCTCATCAGGACAGAAAAATGGGTGGGACAGCTAAAATAAAAAAGTTAATATCTGAAAAGTTGATATAGAGTGTGATGGTCCCGAAAGCAATAAATGAGGAGTAGTAGTGAATACTACCTTGTGACTGGACTCCATAGTGAAAATTCACCGAGAATACACGTAATCACAAGTGATAGGCCCAAAGTACATGCTTGGAAGGCTGCGACAGTGGAATGGATTTCCAGAGAATACAAAATAGGTATCACTTAATGAAGGGGTGTGTTTTGAGCCTGCAAGAAGCAATGTAGCAGACAATACGTAATAGGACAACAAGGAGTTAATCAGGCTGGTATATCTAAATCAGAGGGCACCTAAGAGCGAGTACTATAGCGCTCACCCCTTAAGAAGGGATACAGTAGCAGTAATCCAGAGCAGACCCTGAATAGCGTTCTGGCGGCCGACGAAGTCCAGGGGGTAATTAAAGGTGAGGCGGGAGGGTCGTCACTGACAAAGGGTTACACGCTTGTGCGTAAAGGGCAATCGGGAGCGAGGCTTGGAGCGCGGATGTGCTCCAACCTTCGCTGCAGGAAACAAAGTGCTGCATGAAGGCCGTCACTGAGAACAAAAGTGATCAAAGCGAGGCTAAGACAGCAGATGCACTCTTGCTTTTGCTATAGAGAAACACATAGAACAGCACATGGGCTGTCGTTGGAGGAGCTGGGAGTGAGGCTGAAGGAGTGGATGTGTTCCAGCCCTCAAACATAGCTGCCAAGGTTTCAGATTGCTATGTGTGACATTTTTAATAATTTCAGGATAATTATGAGTGACATTTCAACGACTATGAGTGATACTTTCTTGCGAGCAAAAAATCAAGCAATGAAGACGAGGGAAACGTACAAATATCAGAAATTAGACCTATTTGAGCAATGAGAAACTCTAAGAAGATTTTAAAACTGCTGCAAACGCCTGTGTGGGTGACTCATAATTATAATGGAATTATCAAAATGTCACACATAAGCTTGGCTGCTATGAAAGAGGGCGGGCATCACTTCACATGACATAGCATTGAAGACCGTGCCCATTCTCCTGTCCTTGACACCGAGACCTCTTTACTTATTTCATAAAAGTGATAGGAAGCATGTGTTTTATTCTATTGCTATTTAATTGCTTCTCTTGTACAATGCTGATCATATAATAAACTTGTGAATTTTGGATGGCACAATGTATTGACGAATAAGTATAAAAAGGCGGGAAAAATGCAAATTAGGCAAAAATAAAAGATAAGGAGCATGGTGAAACAAGGAGAATAAAACAAATCACTTTTAAAGTGGTGTTTGTTGTACATGACGAGGTCACTTGGAGTGAGGTGAACAACAGACAGTAAGGCTGCCACTGCAGGGGCAACCTTATTCATAAGTGAATGCTGTAAGCAGGAATGTAAGGCTTGTTAAGTAACTACTAACACCAGCCTCAGAGGTCACCACTAGAAAACAATAAAAAGCGGACATCTAGAAAGCAGGTCACATGGCTCCGCTAAGAATTAACAGCAAAAAGAGCAAGGACTTGTGTTTAGACTGCAGAACCACAGGACTATACAACAGGATGTGAGAGGCCCTACCACAGAGCTCAGCTGCCTCGGGCCTATACCATAAATTAATTAGTCAGCTGACTCACGGACTCTGGCCCCCGAAGTCAGTAGTGGCATGTAAGCATGATTTCTGATTTCTGGGCAAGCCTCAGGAGAGGCTGTGAGACACACACAGCGATCACAGACAGGCAGGCTGTATTATTTTAAAATGTCACACCAGTAAAGTGAGCAGCCACAGTGTGATGGTCCAGCGCACCGAAGCTACACCGTTAACTTGTTTGCACTGTGAACTAAGAGATCAGCGCTTACTCTGCTATAGCAAACAAACTGTTATATGTCATTTTAAAAACAGACTTACTGCATATATAGTTTGCCGTTGGTTTCAGAACAAGCTTCCATGGCTCACCCTTCAGCGGAGCCTTCATATTCTCTCCCACGCAGTCAAGACAGTCCGCCTAGGTGCCTGCTCTCTGATCTCTCTGGAAAGTCCACTGTCTGAACAGATATCGACTTTTCCAGTTAGATACTGTCAGAGCTTATGGCGTTTCGCTCGTTAATGCGAGACAATATCTTCTTAATAGGTTTCTTTCTTGCTTGCATTCTGTTATTGCGGACCGCAAACCAGCAAGCGCCAAGCCGCGCCTTCCTCAATACTTCCCGCTTCCTGTCAGCAGGAAGTGACGTCCCCTGCGGCGCAATTAGCAACAATCTGTCTGGTCATTAGACACTACCTTGAATCATGACTGCAGGCTGCCATTCAGCCACGCTTTGGGGAATCTGATCTGAATCCATGGTACGTCTGGCATTGTAGTACAGTTGTTACTTTCTGTGTGAGACTGCCAGCACTGCCTTAGCTCCCAGTGCCAGAGACAACACCTACGGGAGCACAGCTGGCGCAGTGCACCCGCCACGGGCGGTGCGCTGCCTCTGCATTGGTGCTATCAGTGAAAGCTGAGTCGACACAACACAGATATGCGTGACAATGCATTTCAGTGCGGTAATGCGGATTACCACACTGAAATGCGGGAGTCTCACGCCCGTTGCGTGATACTTGGCAGGACTGCTCAGTTAGTATGTGACAAGAAGATTGAAATGCAGGATATGCGGGTCACAAAAATAAAATAAGTAACTACAGATAATATATATAGATATGTGCAAAAGATGATTGATATATATATATATATATATATATATATGAGAGAGAGAGAGAGAAGATAGCAGATGATAAAAGCAAAAATAATAATAATAATGAAAATATTAATCAAATGAAAAAAATCTTAAAACCTATAATGTAGGGGGGAATAATAGAGGAAAGAGTAACCTCTTAGTCAAGGCATGGGTTACATTTGTAGTCAGAGTTGGACAGCACAGTATATATACTGTTGAATACAAGCATAAGGTAAACACTTGTTATAGATATACATTGTTGATTACATAATTCAAATCAACGGAGGAAGATATCTTTAAGTCCTTTGAGGAGGATGATAGTCCATAGAAAGGGTACATGCTGTGCCAGTTCTGATGTTCAGTCATACAGTGAGGAGGCAAGTGCACGCCATTCCTCATTTGTATTCAAGCCATTTGTCAATGGAGTAACGGCGCGTAATCCATCTGCATTCCAATTCTTGTCAAATCAAAGCAACGTTTCCTCCTCTTTGTGGTGCGGGTGCTACATCGAGCCCTTGCCGCCGGATGTCATCAAATGAGTGGCCAGCTTCCATGAAATGAGGTACCAAAGGTGCCGAAGTGACACCACAACTGATCCTGTTTCTGTGTTGGCCAATCCATGTTTCAATTTGTCGTGTGGTTTGACCTATGTAGGCTAAAGGACACGAACGTCACCATTAACACTAAGACCTTTGTACATGGCAATATCAATGTGGAATCGAGACACTTTTCTGTAAGGCGTCCAATGTCATATACTGCATATGGTGTCCTTATAGTTCTTAAGGGATAAGCGCTATAGTACTCTCCCTTAGGGCGCCCTATGATTATAGATACCAGCCTGATTAACTCCTTGTTGTCCCATTATTTATTATCTTCTACACTGCTTCTTACAGGCTTAAAACATGTCCCATAAGTAAGCTATACATATTTTGTATCCGCTGGGAATCCATCCCACCATCATGGCCTTCCAAGCATGCTCCTTGGGTCTATAACTTGTGATAGTACGTATTCTCTGTGAATTTTCACAATGGAGTCCAGGCGCATATATTGCTTTGGAGATCACCACACATTATGACAAATTTTCAGATATTCACTTTTTTTTAAGATGTCCCACCCATCCTTCTGTCCTGATGAGACCTGGCTATCCTTTCAAGTCGAAACATCATTCACACAGAGAACAAACAAACGTAGCCAACATATAGTCCATTGGCTTGGTCGGGCTATATTTGAAATTCAACGTTGTTTGTTAAAAGAAACTCACATGTATCCTTTCCTTTCTGTATTGGTTTATTTTGGGGTTCTTTATTCACTGGGGTCACTGTGCACATAGTTTGATTTGAAACTACATGATAAAAAATGATTTGTGACAGTCATCTACCCCGAAATTGGTCTCAGGATTCTTGTTTCTGGTCGGTGGAGGACCTGGCCTGGCAGGCAGTTCGGGCTGGACTGTTCCCATGGAGAGCAGGGTCAAGACTGATTTTCATTTGGCTGGGTTCAAACTGGTCCAAACTGGAATGGCATGGTGAGCGAAATAAATGATGGATTTAGGCCCAGATCTCTGTACTGGGGGTGAATGTTTGACATTGTCCATCAATTGTTCTTTTTGTAACTTTCTAAAAGTGGCATTTTCAGAATTGTAACTTAAAACCCGACTTTACCATTAAGGAGGGTTTTAAATTATAATTCATTAGACACAAACTCAACATTTCTATCTGCTCCCAATTAAACATTACCACTTATTAAATGTAATAAGGGACCCCAATGTTATAGTAAGGGAGAGGTAAACCTCCCTGTAGTTTAAAACAAATTTAAGAGTTTTTCACTTCCAGGACATGTAAAAGTTAAAAGTACATGTCCAACTTTTTAAATACACTGCACCCTGCCCTATGGGCTGTTTAAGGCCTACCTTAGAGGTGACCTAAATTAAAATGAAGTTTTAGGCCTGGCAAAAGGTTTTTTTTGCCAGGAAGAAGTGGCAGATTAAAACTGCACACACAGGCTCTGCAGTGGCAGGCCTGAGGCGTGTTTAAAAGGCTAGTTAAGTGGGTGGCACAATCAGTGCCACAGGCCCCCTCGTACCATTTAATTTACAGGCCCCGTGTACATATTGTACCACTTTACTAGGGACTTACAAGTAAACTAAATGGGCCAATTGGGTGTAAGCCAATTTTACCATGTTTAAAGGAGAGAGCACAAGCACTTTAGCACTGGTTAGCAGTGGTAAGGTGTGCAGAGTCCTAAGGCCATCAAAAACTAAGTCCGCATAACAGGAGGATGGAAGGCAAAAGTTTTTGAGGAAACCACACGAAGGATGTCGGGTTTAACAACGTCTTTAATATCCATACTCCAAGCTAGTTTCAGATTTAGATAAGCCACACAACTCATTAAATACGCAGGTGATAAGTCTTCAACAAGCTTACGCTATATGTTCAACTATAGGACAGAAGCAAATGCAAGTAGAATTAGACCAAGCAGAACCTTTGACCTGAGTATTTTAGTTGAATGTTAACAGTTTAAGGAACCCAAAATAAGGATTCAACCAAAACAGGTGCTGTGGATTGTTGTGTTTTGCAGTCAGTTGTATGCAGCAATGCGGTCTAAGCCCATCTTGCATAGATTGGACACATAATAATGATTTATTTCAGTAGGCAAAGTAAAGGCATTATGATGTAAATAGGCACCCAAGGAAGCCTGGCACGTCAGACACAAATAAATGCCAAAAAGATCAGAGGGTGCCGATGGATGTGGCTTTGGGGCATATCTTGGGTAAAAATAATTCAGGGGGCGGGGTGACCTTCAGATTATTTAACAATGATGCTGCCATATACAGTTAAAATACATTATACGAAAAGCATTGCTTAAGGGGCAGTTGCGAGGCAGTGGGGTGTGGATTGTTAGGGATACTAAGTGACAGGAAACACAATACTTTGCCAAAAACCAACATTCTCGAAGACCTTAAAAACAGATGGGGAGGGAGGGAGGGAGGGAGAGAGAGGGAGGGAGAGAGAGGGAGGGAGGGAGGGAGGGAGAGAGAGGGAGGGAGGGAGGGAGAGAGAGGGAGGGAGAGAGGGAGAGAGGGAGGGAGGGAGAGAGGGAGAGAGGGAGAGAGGGGGAGAGGGATTGAGAGAGAGAGGGATTGAGAGAGAGAGGGATTGAGAGAGAGAGGGATTGAGAGAGAGAGAGAGAGAGGGATTGAGAGAGAGGGATTGAGAGAGAGAGGGATTGAGAGAGAGAGGGATTGAGAGAGAGAGGGATTGAGAGAGAGAGAGGGATTGAGAGAGAGAGGGATTGAGAGAGAGAGAGATTGAGAGAGAGAGAGATTGAGAGAGAGAGATTGAGAGAGAGAGATTGAGAGAGAGAGATTGAGAGAGAGAGATTGAGAGAGAGAGATTGAGAGAGAGAGAGAGATTGAGAGATTGAGAGAGATTGAGAGATTGAGAGAGATTGAGAGAGAGAGAGAGAGATTGAGATTGAGAGAGAGAGAGATTGAGATTGAGAGAGAGAGAGATTGAGATTGAGAGAGAGATTGAGATTGAGAGAGAGATTGAGAGAGAGAGAGATTGAGAGAGAGATTGAGAGAGATTGAGATTGAGATTGAGAGATTGAGAGAGATTGAGAGAGAGATTGAGAGAGAGAGATTGAGAGAGAGAGATTGAGAGAGAGATTGAGAGAGAGATTGAGAGAGAGATTGAGAGAGAGAGATTGAGAGAGAGATTGAGAGAGAGATTGAGAGAGAGATTGAGAGAGAGAGATATTGAGAGAGATATTGAGAGAGAGATTGAGAGAGAGATTGAGAGAGATTGAGAGAGATTGAGAGAGATTGAGAGAGATTGAGAGAGATTGAGAGAGAGAGATTGAGAGAGAGAGAGAGAGAGAGATTGAGAGAGAGAGAGATTGAGAGATTGAGAGAGAGAGAGATTGAGAGAGAGAGAGAGAGAGAGAGAGAGATTGAGAGATTGAGATTGAGGGGCCTATTTACAAGCCCCTTGCACTGCTGGTGCATCACTTTTAACCAGGACTGGCTTTAGCACTGGTGGTGCCCCGTGCAACGTTTATTGGCGCCGACCCCCACTACCTCCTCCTCGGATTCCCTCACTATCACCCTTTAACAGTGCCCCTCAAGTCTCCATAACCACTCTCTCTCTCATGCATTTCTTTTGTTTCATAGCACCAGTCGTACACATACACATTACAGAGACAAAGAATCGTGTGTAAATCAGTGTATAGGAAATGTTTCATTAGACAGAGGACTACAAGGTGTAGGAGTCGTATGTCCTCCATACTGGCTGAATATAGTTTAAGAGTGCGCTGTCTGGAGAAGCACAAACTCAGAACTTAAAACGTAACACCATGGTTGGGGGTTTGCTTTACTAATAAGAATTAATTTCTACCCAAGTGAACCCTTTTTGCAACATTAGGATAAAAAAAAAAAACTGGGGGAAGAAATCGTAACGCTCTAATCTATACCTTGCAGTTTGCATGAAGCTCTTTGATGATAGTTAATAGCTCACTGTTCTATATTATGATTTAAACTTATAAACTGAAAGTGACAAAAGGGTCTCTCAGACAGAAGCAGTAACACACTGACCTATTTCCATTAGATGCACTTTGTGATCTGCATGGTACACATGCTTTGCAGCAGACATTTTAATCTCCTGCGCAACTTTATGATGGGTTAAAACTTCCACTAGACAAAACTCCCGGCTCTCTGCAGCAGGTCCATTCATCACCAGAGTGATCTTGACGTTTTTATGGTTGCCTGAAAACTGCTGGAGGCAAGGAAGGCAGCAGCAGGTGCTTTTAAAACCATATTGTACTTGAAAACACTGCGCTGCCCCAAAGTCAGCGCACCGCCCTAGAGCCGGCCCTTCTTTTAACATGGGGAAAAAGGGATGTACTGGCGACGCAAGGGTGTTTGTAAGTAAGCCCCTGTTTTGTGTTTTCATCTGTGTGTGTACTTAAAAATCCAGACGAAATCACACACAGACCTTACCATATCCGACTGTGAGCCCCTGAACCAAACTGTTTACTACAGAATACATTTATTTGGAGGGTGCAACACCCCATACATCCTCCTTCAAGCAACACCCCTGCTGCCTCGGATGTTTCTGAGTGAGACCCTCTCCTGTTAGTTGTCATAGAGCGCCAAGATTGTAATAACTGGAAACCGCTATTCAGGCGCTCACTAACATCCACAGGTGTAATACCTAGATGTATTGCATCACTGGGAGAAGACGGACACGGTGCACCGATGTCTAAGAAAATCCCAGTATGCGCCCAAACACAAAACATTCCTTTTGATTCAAGCGCTATGAAGCGTGTACCTCTTTAAGCCTCGGCATCTCGTGTGCACACAAAGCTCGGGGTAGCCCTACCCAAACCAGGCACCTGACTCCTCGTGGACTAGCAGAGATGTGCGGATGGATATATTTATATGATTTTTGGCCTTCAACACGCCTGCCATAACAAGTGAGGCGGCAAAGCATCTTGGGAAATTCAAAAGCATCTTGAAAGGGATTAGTCTTAGGGGGTCATACATGATACCCCAGTGTTATATAATAAATATTACAGCTTTCATCGTTCAGCTCAGATAATGGTCCGAAAAGAAGGTAAATACTGCCAACTGTGCCCTTCTACACCAAAGGTGGATTGTGTCTTCTACAGACAAGGCCCAGGGGGCGCCCAACACATATATTCCCATATGGGACCAGTTAACCGGCTGCTTCTGGGCGCCCCTTCATTAAAATACAAAGAAATGGGACGAGTGGATGTTTAGTCCCTGGAGCCCGGCTTTGAAATTCTGTTCCTCTTGATATGCGTGTAGACAAAATACCTCAATTTTTTTTTTTAAAGTGTCCCTTCAACAATATTGTTTTCATAGTAGTTCATTTCCTGCTTAGAAGCTACCTTTAAAAGGGCTCTAAATGGAATGTATGGTTCTATAGCGCCAACAGGCTGTCTGTGAGTTTATTTGTGCTTTAACAAATAGCCATCTCATAAGAATAATTATTATAACCGGATACTTACCTGTAACAGAAAAACCTTCTTTAACCAACATTTATTTTTTTGTCATCACTGCAGCAAATCTCCGTGTTTCTCGTTATGTCAAGGCGCTGCCCCAGGGTTCAGACCCGCGCCACACAGAGCTCGTCCTTGCAGGAGTCCTCTGTGCCGGGGAATAGATAACTTGTGACGTGCATCGACTCTGGTTACGTCACCGGAACTAGACAGGAACTGCAGACATTGTATTTCTTTATTTTTCAAATGTACATAGTCGCAGTCCTCACCCTAAAGTGACAGGCCGCAAAGACATTTTTTAAAAAGGTAGTAAAAATAATATATTGGGACAAAAGCCCCCAGGTAGAACAAAATACAATACAAAATAACTATGAAGGACGTTCAGCTCAGCAGAAAAATAACCATTAAAATATCTAATGTACAATCTGTATTTCATCTGATGGTTGTATGTGACTATTTACTAATTGAAATATTGCCCAGCAAAAATAGCGCAGACGCGGTATGGACTACCACTATATTGTCACGGGAAGTATGCGTAGACTTAGTATTCTTCGGTCCACATCTACCGTCTTTGACTTTATAGTGGTAGGTGGCTTTTTGGATGCTGTATTTTTGCTGTCGCTATTTCGACCATAGCGTGGTGGTGTAACCACCCTCTGATGGCTCTAACCACTCTGGGAGCTTTCTGGAGTTGACCGTATGGGGCTCAGAAGGCCACCCCAACAGAGCTACGTTTGAGAGCCTTCTACGCAGGCAGAAGAGCAGGCCGAGGGCTGATTTCCACGGGATAGGCATTGCACCACTGGGAACTGTGCCTGGGAATGCCTGATTTATTCTCTGCAAGGCCAGGGATAGGATGCCGATGCGGCCTCGATCCAAGAGATGCTGGACCATCTGCCGCCTGGACCTTCTCTGACATCAAACAAGGGATGAGATTAATCAAGTGCCTTGAAGCTGACAGCTTGGACAGAGTCCTGCACCACAAGGTGAACCCATGCAGACAGAACAGGAGAATATGATCTTAATGAGCATGCACCGACTACCACACACGCAGCATGTATGGCTGAAGACTTACCTTTAGTCGCAGGACCCACTGTAGGCATAAAAACAAATATTAAAGAGCCGTGAATTTCAGATGAGGAAATTTAAACAATACTTAGTAAAAAAAATCAAAAAAAATCAAACAGATGTTCATATCCTACATTGTGAGAAAACTGTTGTCTTTACTCCTGCCTGTTGTATTCATTTGCAGTCTGCTCAGCTGCATTTCTAAGACTGGGTGCCACTGTCGTCTGCTCAGCTGCATTTCTAAGACTGGGTGCCACTGTCCAGCGCCCTTCCCTTGCTTCGAGTGCCTTCGCTCACTCCCTGATCCAAAAGAGCCATCATTGGGGTACAAAGAGCCCTTCACATCTAGGCCCTGGTGCCACTTCGCCTGATAGCAACATTCTGCTCTCACTTCTGTGATCACTCTGTCGCATCCTGTGAGACTAGGCTTTTTCAGCGGGTTTACCCCCAGACTTTTTGCTTTTTGGCAACTTGTTTTTGACCCTATTTATGTTGGTTTTATAACTCTGGGCACTTTACCACTGCTATTCAGTGCTAAAGTGCATATGCTCTCTGTAAATTGTTATTATGGATTGGTATTTCTATAATTGGCTTATTTTATTTACTACTAAGTCCGTAGTACAGTGCACTGTGTGTGCTAGGGCCTGTAAATCAAATGCTGCTAGTGAGGCTGCAGCACTTATTGTGCCACCCACACGAGCAGCCTTTCAAAGGGTTCTCAGACCTGCCACTGCAGTGTCTGCACGCAGTTTTTACTGCCATGTCGACCTGGCAAGGGCACCCACTTGCCAGGCCCTAACCTTCCCTTTTATTACATGTGAGTTACCCCTAAGGTAGGCCCAAGGTACCCCTGTGGATAGAGTGCAGCATATGTGAAAGGGAGGACTTGTACTGGTGTGTGTGGCATGTCCTGATAGGATAGAATTGGAGGTACTTTTTAACATCTTACAAGTATAACTTCCCATTGGGATGAGATAGAGAAATGGAGTTTAGTATGCCTGAACTCAGAGTGTAAAAATGCACCTTTTAGTAAAGATGATTGTTATATTGTCTGTTTAAAAATACCACTTTTAGAAAGTGGGTATTTTCTTGCTTAGCCATCCTGTGTGCCTCTTCTGGGTTGTGGATTGACTGTCTGGCTTTGGAGTGACAGGGGCTGGGGATGTGCATTCACTGTAGACAGCCACTGGGGAGGTCGAGGTGTGTCATGCCTTTCCTGGATGAGTCAGGGCTAGGCTGAAAAGACCTGGGCTGCATTCAGAGTAGTGGGAGGAGTTTCACTAGCACCTGAATAGGCCTGGTCTGCATTTAGAGTGGTGGGAGGAGATTTCCCTTGCACCTGAATGGGCCGGGTCTGCCTTGGGCAATGCTGTCTCCACCTCCTGCCGGGAAGCTGGTCCAAAGGGGACCGAACTGGTTTGGGCTGAGTACAGACAGTCTCTGCCCAAAAGAACAAAGAGAAACTGAGTATAAATATTGGGGCCCAGAACTTCAGATTACTGCTGAACTAAGGAACCTGCCAGAAAGAAGAGCTGGAAAAGCTGTCCGGAAGAACTGCCACTTTGCTGCATGCTCTGCTGTGTTGGCCTGCTGCTTGCTGCTTCTGTCTTAGGCAGGGAAAGGACTGGATTGCACTTTCATCATCCTGCTGTTAGAGTTTTCTCCAAGGATTTGAAGTTGAGCTTGTCTCCTGTTAGAAGTCTCAGGGTGATAAAGGGCTTCAGAGAACTCGCTTGGTCAAGGAACATGCCAAGAAGAGCTGGAAGAACTGCCAGGAGGAGTACCGCCCCTCTGCTGTGTTGTTGCTTTGCTTGGTTGGCCTGCAGTTGCTGCTTCTGCCTTGGGCAGTGAAAGGACTGGACTGAACTTTATTCTTTTGTTGCTGAATATCTCTAAGAGCTTGAAATAGAACTTGCCTCCTGTTCACAAAGTCTCAGGGACAGCAAAGATTTCACTTACCTCTGGGTACCGCCTCTGGAACTGTGGTTTTCAGTTGCCACAGAGGGGGAAACAGCCGACACAGTGATTGACACCACTGCTGGCTCTAGGTCCAGAAGGCACCGCAGAAGCCACTGCCGCACTCCACACCGCAGCCCTGGTCTCACTGATGCCGCTGGACGACCGTCACTGAGCTGTTACCTGCACAGCGACTTGAGGGTACTGTACGCCGCACCACTACGCTTCACATCGCAACTGCAATGGTTGCCACGACCGGCCCACACCGACGCGGTAAGCGGAACCAAAGGTACTGTTTACGAGTCTGCTAACACTAACTCCGGTACCCACCAACACGGTCGGCCAGAACTGTTGGATTCTGTTTTCAGCACTGCGGTAGGCCCGGACGGAGCTACCGGCTTCAAGGTTCTGCATTTTAAACTCATTCTTATAACGTGCATATTTTTGATTACTGTATGTTGGTCTTTTATCGTTTTGGTCTTTTTTGCACAGATAAATATTGGTTATTCTTCTAAAACTGGTGTGGTGTCCTTTTGTAGTGTTTTCACTGTATTACTGTTGGTTATGTGCAAAAGCTTTATACACTGCCTCTGAGATAAGCCTGACTGCTCGTGCCAAGCTTCCAAGGGGGTGAGCAGGGGTTATTTCAGTAGTGTATCACCATTATCCTGACTAGAAGGAAGGGGCCCTATTTGGACAAAGGTGCAAACCATTGCCAACTAGAGACCCCCATTTCTAATACATCCCTAGCTCTTATTCCCTACCCTGTTTTACCTTGCTTCTCTCCTCACTTGCACCTCCCCCTACCAGTCTCACTGCTAGCCTCTCATGTTCAGTCTCACTGCTGGCCTCTCACATCCATTCTTGCCGCTGGGCTCCTCCATCCAGCTTCGCCGCTGGCCTCTCCCATCCAATGTCCACTTTTGCCAGTGCCTCCCCATCCAGTCTCACCGCTGGCCTCTTGCGTCCAGTCTCACCGCTGGCCTCTTGCGTCCAGTCTCACCGCTGGCCTCTTGCGTCCAGTCTCACCGCTGGCCTCTTGCGTCCAGTCTCACCGCTGGCCTCTTGCGTCCAGTCTCACCGCTGGCCTCTTGCGTCCAGTCTCACCGCTGGCCTCTTGCGTCCAGTCTCACCGCTGGCCTCTTGCGTCCAGTCTCACCGCTGGCCTCCCGCGGCCAGTCTCACCGCTGGCCTCCCGCGGCCAGTCTCACCGCTGGCCTCCCGCGGCCAGTCTCACCGCTGGCCTCCGGCGGCCAGTCTCACCGCTGGCCTCCGGCGGCCAGTCTCACCGCTGGCCTCCGGCGGCCAGTCTCACCGCTGACCTCCGGCGGCCAGTCTCACCGCTGACCTCCGGCGGCCAGTCTCACCGCTGACCTCCGGCGGCCAGTCTCACCGCTGACCTCCGGCGGCCAGTCTCACCGCTGACCTCCGGCGGCCAGTCTCACCGCTGACCTCCGGCGGCCAGTCTCACCGCTGACCTCCGGCGGCCAGTCTCACCGCTGACCTCCGGCGGCCAGTCTCACCGCTGACCTCTGGCGGCCAGTCTCACCGCTGACCTCTGGCGGCCAGTCTCACCGCTGACCTCTGGCGGCCAGTCTCACCGCTGACCTCTGGCGGCCAGTCTCACCGCTGACCTCTGGCGGCCAGTCCCACTGCTGGCCCCTCGCGTCCTGTCTCATCACTGGACATCCATGCTATATTTTGTAGTGTGTCTGGATTCAAGCAAGTTATTATCAACATTATTGCACCACAGTCTGGGAATATTTGTTTGGGATAACTTTAACAAATCCCGAGAGAGAATGAAAAAAGACAACGATACATGCCATCAAAGTCTACCACCAAGCGAGAGGATGATGTTCACCTCTTGCTAGATTGAGTCCAGTCACTACCGCTCAAGGAAGCACCAAAGGAGTTCTACTCAAGGAGCCAAGCAGTTTGAGTGCAGTTTGTCATTCCAAAGATGGACTATATGCACCAAGACAGATGTGTTCAATGCAGCAACGGTGTAGTTTGTAATACTTGAATTCCGCCAAAGGATTTCTTTGCAGCTTTGTGACTGCATGCCCATGCATCACAAGCATCAGACTTTATCTTTAGGAATCAAGTCAGCTCAAGTGTGTCTAGTAATGTTGGCAGCACCTCCAAGGAGACAGACCATATATGTATATCCACATGTGATTGACAGGCTATATTAAAGAGGAATATGTTTCAACTATGGTAGGACAGCACAAACAAGCTGATCCAACTGCTGATGCAACTTAGATTTCACAGGCAATATTATCAAATAATTCAAAATACCATCTCAGTAAAAAACACATTCTGAGGCAAACTTCAATACTGCAAACCACTGTCCGCATCACCCACTCGGAGAATCTAGGCATTGCAGCATCGGCTTTCTCTTCTCCAGACGTCAGTCTCTATCAATGAGGATGGTAATAAAATGTATGGGATTCATGGTAAAATGCATTCAACAATCTAATATCGCATGCTCCAAATGCTGGTATTTCTTACAAATCGATGGGCACTGTCTTCAAGGTCCTGGGAAGATCTAGTGGTCGTGGCAAAAGCATTAAAAGTGGCGGACCTAGGCCAGTCAGAGAAAGAGGAGACCTTTCAAACAACCAGTAACAAATCCCTCTCATGCAGAGTGGGGCACACGTAGAGGCTGGCCAACATATCAAGTTCCCAGAGTGAAGGACCGCTCAGTTGGCACTGAAGGCTTTTCAAAGCCTGATACAAGGGATGATGGTTCAGATTCACACAGACAACACAGTGACCATGTTTTACCTCAACAAGCAATGTGGTACTAGGCCGTACCCACTTTCAATGCTAGCACAAAAGGCTAACATTTGGGAAATAAAGTGCCACTAAGGGTTACCCAACAAAATGGGACGGCAGAGGTGCTAAATCTGCCAAATCCTGACAGAAGAATTTTTTTTCTATTTGGATACACCATACATAGATTTGGTTGTGTTGCAAATTACTGAAGCTTCACATCTACGTATATACATCCCAATCTAAAGGGACTGCGCTGTCTCAAAAAGGCTGACTGCAGAACATTGCTTAAGCTTTTTCCCAAATTCCACACATGTCATTGGCAGTGAACAAGTGCGGGTAATCGTACATGAGGCTGATTCTAATAGCACCATGGTGGGCTCAACTCCCATCTAACATGGATAACAAGATGTGGAAATTGCCACCTTTTCCAAACATGCTCACTATGCAGGGAGAGAGAATTCAGCATAAAGACCCCAAGGGTCTCAACTTAGCAGCCAGGCTCCTGAAGTAATAAAGTTTGGATCATTTAATTTGCCAGATAAGTGTACAACACGATTAAAGGAAGCTAAAAGACCTGCAGCATTAGTGTGTTTACAAACAAACAAACATTTTTCTTGGTGCATTGCTAATAGTTCCTATTAGTTATTATTAATAAGTATCTAGCAGTCTCAGAATGAGCAAGTTATAACTGAATGCATTAAGGACAGCACTCTATGCGTCATTTAAAGTGCATTCATCAGTTGTCAGTCAGTCACACAGCTTTATTCGATCTTTTAAAACTGATCATAAAAGCACAATTATCTAAAATTCCAACACAATATATACACATGTATACACATTTAAAATAAGAATTAAACAATAGCAGTGAACCATATAAATTCATATAAAAACATTTAAATAAAAAAGCAGTTCTAAATTTAAAAACTAGTCAATTAATTGTTACAACTAAAATCTCGTCCCGCCTTTTTCCTCTTCCTAAAACAAGCCCACAAAAATGAGGCAACAGAACAACATACAAATGGGTCCCGTAGAGTTTTTAAAAAGTACATAGCCACCCGGCACTGCCTAAAATTGTGAATGTATGACGTTACTACGACATACAATCCCACGCAGAAGGTTACAACGCGGATGTTACATCGTCCGCGTTGTTACCACGCATGGTTTTACATCGCAAGTCGTTTCTACGACTTGCACTAGATGGCGCGCTGGACTTAGGAATAGTATAAATTACTATTCCTACTCCAGTTAGCGCAACAGTAGGGAATGTGTCAGGATAGGGAGTATAAATGTTGTCCTTTCCTCTATGTAGATCTTACAAAATAGTACAATATGTAGATCTGACTGTACTGCGTGATTGTTACAAGGACAGGGTGAGAGATCTGCTAATTTATATTTATTTTGAGGGTATCCCAGGAATAGCGGGATCATGTTCATGCGGAAACGCAAAAGAATAAATCTGTGCTGCGCATTGTTTATTCGTGATAAATACTGAAAACCTTCCCCCAAACTTGGTGGTACCAAATCATAAAGAATGGAGGAATGATAAGTGCGTTTCTTTTCTCTTCGAACATACTTAGATCTGTTAATAAATAGATCCGATATTCTTTCCTTTGAAACCCTATTACAGGACTCGGGGTCCTGAAATAATTCTCCCATCCCTAACGCTTTCAGATGGGTCTCTACATAATTTAACCATCCAATTTTTTTATAATAATCTAATTTACAACAGTCCTTAATAATAGTTTGAGTCAAATCCACTGTAGACCTCCACCATACTGATAGCCACAACAAGACTGGAGCCAGTCTTATGTTGTCGCTCAAATAAGGAAGCCCCAACTCACAATGTAGGACATAATTTGGGGCTGATTGCGGTAAGGTCACACGATTTTTAAAAAAGGAATCTTCTATTTGTTGTAGCGGTGCAACATTTGCCATGCCCCACACTCCTGCCCCATATATTGCAGCCGACTTTGTTTTTGCCGAATATATATTCTTAATTGCATCCAGTGGGCTACCTCCCAACTTCCTAGCAAATCTTTTTACTGCATTAACACTCCTTTGCATACCCTGTGCTCTTGCTGCCAATAATTTAGACCACGAGTGGTCTTTATCAAAAAGCACTCCAAGGTATGAGAAGGAGTCAACTATCTCAATTTTCTTGCCTGACAACTGGAAGTGGGGATGTCTCTCACCTCTTGCGGCTCCAGACACAATTATAAACGATTTCGAATCATTGACCTTTAGGTCACGGGAGGCCATAAAGGCGGAATAGGCTGTTATTAGCGTTTGTAGTGCTAAACCCGATCTGGCCATCAATACCGCGTCGTCAGCGTACGCCAAAATCGGAAGGGGGATACGATCAAATTTAGGCACATCTACCGGTAGGGCAGACAGGGAGGACTCTACCCAGTTAGTGTAGATTGAAAAAAGAAACTGGGCGAGAACACAACCCTGTCTTACTCCCTTTTCAATTTTAAAAAGGCGAGTGCACTCCCCCTTCCTGCCATACCTCACACAGGCAGTGGCATTGGCGTACAACTGACGTATGAAACCAATTATTGGTGGATCGATACCCATACTCTCCATCATGGACCATAACCTCGGGTGTGACACGCAGTCAAAGGCCGAGGTTAGGTCCATGAAAGCCATGTATAATTTACCAGCCTTTGCCTTAGTATATTTCCCTATAGTTAGGGAAAGGTTTAAGCACTGATCGACCGTCCCCATTCCTCTACGAAACCCATATTGTGCCTTCATAAAAATGTTGTGCGATTCGGCCCAGTCCTCCAGTCTGGCCAAGAGGACCCGTCCCATAAGTTTGGCAGTAGTGTCAAGGAGGGATATGGGGCGATAATTCTTTGGGGATCACCTATCCCCTTTTTTAAAAATGGGCACAATTAAACTCTGGTTCCAAGAAAGAGGCGGGCCTACTATCTGAATACTATTAAAAATGTTTGTAAGTAAAGGCACCCACATATTATAATCCTGCTGAAAGAGATCAATTGGAACTCCATCTGGCCCAGGCGCCTTGCCAGGGTGCAGGCTTCCAACGCCTTTTGTATCTCTAATACAGAGAAAGTTAACCCTCCCTGTGGTAAAATCTCTGGGGAGGATAATAGTGGAGTTGGGGGGATTGCTAAACCAAATATTCCTTCAAAGTGGCTCACCCATGCCTCTTCCTCTACATGCACATCTAATGTGGGATCATGGATATCTTTAAAATGTGGGGCGTTCACGATTTTCCAGAAGTCTTTACTACTGCCTGATATAGCTGCTTCCTCGAGATCTGCCCATGCCTGTGCCCTAAGATCTTTCTCCCTTGTCCTCCTCACTAATTTATAATCTTTACGTAACACACACACTACAGAACAATCTCTGGGGCAAGTATTTAGAGCTTTCACAAGGGCTTTTTTCGCTATTGTACAGGCTATATCAAACCACCCCACTTTAACGGTAGCATTAGGTGACTTAACCCGTGAGAGTACTGATTTTACTTTTTCCAGAAGAGCAATAAACTGGGTAACCAAGAATAGAGGTGATGAATTCTCTTCCAGACAGGCTAGTATTTCCTCCTTTATTTGAGCTATAATTTCGGGGCCTAAATTTAATCTTTGTACTTGTGACCACTTGAGCTGGTAACCATTTTTTCTGGACAAAATCACACCTTCTACAACCTTATTGTGCTCTTTAGGATCAGATAAAATACTTAGGTAAATAGATAACATGGCGTGATCACTATAAGGAGAAAATCGGGTACTCGTATGGACCACTTTCCCATGTAAATGTGCCGATGCTAAAATATGGTCTATAGTAGACTCATGAGTACCCCTTCTAAAAGTGGACTCTTGCCCTCCCCCTTCTGGTACATTTATTAAGGACAAGTTCCACTTATATAACAGACTGTTCAAAACATTACCATACTCATTGTGTGTGAAGTGTGAAAAGAAGTTATTGTCGGAATCCACTACTCCACATACCCTAGTGCCATTGAACTTACAGAGATGAGCATTAAAATCCCCCACCCATACAAGATTTACACTACCCCCATTTTTCCCATTGTACAATTTCTCAATCTCTAATGCTAGTGCATTCATCAGTTATATCTGCATACACCAGGGTCCTGAAAAATGGATTACTAATCAGCGTATTATCCATTAAAGCTTTTTATGGAGCACAGTATTTGAATCTACAATAATTTCAGTCTGCACATCTATTCTTACAGCTAAATTACTAGTATATTTCTGGTTGCAGGGTTCTTAAGGTCCCTGATAGGCAGGTTCATGGGGGCCTGAGTAGAAGGCTCATGGGATGCCCAGACAGAATGTCCTTTGGAGCTCTGTTCAGAAGGTTCCTGGTGAGATAGTTAATGGAGATTCATGGAGATTTAGACAAGGAGTTCTTAGGCCTGAGGATTTAGGGATCCTTCATTGGAGGGTTCTGCGGGTCCCAGAACTCAACTTATTGGCTGACTGGTCAGAGGTCCCAAGTCAACATTTTGTTGTAGCCATGGAATGGTTAGTTCAAGAATTCTAGGTCCAGGATTGATGGGGGTCCCAGGTTTGAGGGTCCCTTGGTTCCCAGGTCAGGGGATCAATATGATCCCAAGTTTCACGATGAAGGGCCTTGGTTACAGTATTAGTGGGGTGCCCAGTCAGAGGATTGGTGGGGTCCCAGATGGGAAGAGATGTGATGAGTTTTTCTTGGTTTTTAAGAATACTTTGCTGCTCACCAGGGATTGAAGGGTGAGGGGAAATGTGTGTTTTTCGCCTTAATGTTAAGTTTGATTTGTGATGTCCATCCATACAGCACGCATGGCTATCACTTTCTAATACCACATCTTAAATGTTCTACTTTTCTGTATCCCACTGTCTGAAAATGCCCATGTTGACCCCCACCTCCCTTCCTCCTCTGGCTGACTTGGTTTCTCGGATTCTGATTGAAATTTGCTTTTTCCTTCTCTAGGTCTATCCTGAGCTCCAGATAACCAGTGTGGCCGAGTCCGCTCAACCAGTCACCATCAGCAACTGGTGCAAGAATGGCAGGTCAAAGTGCAGAGTTCGCCAGCATATCGTGGTCCCATACAAGTGTTTGGGTGAGTAATGCTGCTGGTATAGAGGGAGCCTGGGTGTCAAACGAGTAGTGTGGATAAGGTAAGGGATCATTCAGGGGGTTCTGATCCTCACACATCAGCATGCCCTGGATAGTTAGTTTCAGTCAACACGAAAAACCTGTGAATCAAGAAGAGCCATCAATTTTGCTTTTCGTGCCTGAAGCAAATCTTGATCAAGTCATCCCTCATGCTTGCGAATAAAGTGGACGAGCCAATTCATGGTTAACTGTTATGTGCGAGATACACTTTCGATTGGTTCTCTGCAGTTTAAACCGCTTTTATTAGTCAGACCTCGGCTGCTATGGAATTATACTTCTTACAGTCCATTACCACTAAATGCTCTTTTTCCATCAAATTCTAGAAATTCAGAATCTTGGACTTCACCACTTTTGCATATTTCCAATGGTACTTGGTCACCGATAGCAGCTGCCATTTTATATCTAAGAGAGGGAGATTCTCATCTGTGGCATTATCTGCTTATGTGAGAATGTCTATGGATGAAGCAGAGATGAATAGATCAGCAAAGCCTTTAAAGATTTCAAAATTAATTAGCCTATTGTTTTTTGTCTAAACTTGGAGCCACGCCATGGTTTTAAGTAGTCAACCCGACACGTTTTTGTCAGATCATCTCCTTCTCAACTTTAATGGAAGCACTCTCTCCAACCCTTTACTTCTGGTTTGGATCCATTGGCGATAAATCTTTATTTCCGAAGAAAATATTTTTGGAATTATCCTGTTAAAGAATTTATCTGTACAAGTCAGAAACCTTTTTTAATATGTAAAGAGCTCGAATTGTTTGATGGGAGTTGTTGATCCAGTCCAATTTGCATTCTGGTCCTTGAAATCCTGTCTTTGTAATAGTAAACACAAAATTCTAAGCATCACAATGCAATGAAACGATAAGAACCAGATAAGCCACCTATACCCAGCTTGAGACAATTTAGAATATCTGAAAATTGGTCCACTTTACTGGCCGATACAGAGTTGGCGAGGCTACCTGGTTATTTGAAGGATGAGAAGCATTGAAGGCTGGAGCCAAAATGGAGTTAAAATGGATGAATGCTGATTTCAGAATTTAGGTCAAGCAAGATTAAGATAGGTAGTAAATTGGCACTTTCTACTAAAGACATCGATGCCTGGCACAGTCAGATAATATTGGCAAACTGTACCTCTAGATGCGAATTCCAGGAGGCTTTGACATAAATGCATCCTAGATTCTGCCTTATGAACAGGAGTTTTGTGAAAGCAAAAGTCATAATGCTTAATAAAGTTTAGTATCCAACTTACATATGCCTATTTCAAAGTGACTAGAAACTGTTTGGGTTTCTTTTGTAATATCCTGCATTGTTGAGCTCTCATCTGTGAAAGTCTTGCATTTAGTCTTAAATCATAAATGGAAACCCTTCATCTTGAACCTGTGCATAAAATTATAATAAATACTAATCTACTGCCTGCAAAGTTTGAATTTTTGTTGGCAGCAGTGGGAGTGTTTCAAGATGTTCTACCTTAAATGTCTGCAGATACGTTTCATATAGACCTACATAACTCCTCAATCTGAGTGAAGATATTTGCAACCTTTGAATAATACATATGTTCTTATCTGTAGAGCATTAACTTCATTTGTAGTGAGTTTATTCCATGTAAACCTGGTGTGAAAAGCAAGTGGAGAAAGCAGAGTGCAAGGTGCCATATATGTTAGACACAAAATGTATACCAATGAGCAACGTATGTTGTTAAAATTAAAAACTTTATAAGGCTCTGTAGTTGACTTAAGGTCGTGAACCGCAATTGCTCTAAGGTAGAAATAGCCAATGTAAATAATCTAAGAAGTTAATCTGAGCAATTATCAGGATTTCAGCCCTCTTAATATTGTTAGGCCTTCTTCAGGGCACTTGTTTTCATTATACTAATGAACATCATACGTCAGTCTTGGAGTACTTAGTGAAGACTTCTAGAAGCTCTGCTGCAGGAATCCATCTGGTGCAGGAGTTGGCAGCAATGGTGCTGCTCATGTGCAGACTCCAAAAATATCCTACAAGCATCTTTCTTGACTGCTGCAAGCGCTAGCTTCTGCTACAAAGTGCAAAGCAAAACGCTGACATGCCTGCATCGACTTTCTTAGGCTCTTTTCTACGGCTAAAATTTGGTCAAAGGCCTTGGGTATCACCAAGGAGTCAATTGAACTTTGATGCCACTTCTGCCAATCTGATGTTGTTTTCACAAAAAAAAGCAAAACAATTTACCTATCTTCAATAGCAATGTTTTTGTCGCCATCACATCATGCAGACAAACACCCTTTCAGTTCTTTTCATCAACAAGCACCAATTTGTAAATTTAAATGAAGTGCCTACAAGCAAATGGCTCTAATGTGTGACCTCTTGCCCAATCGCTGTGAATGGTCAATTTACAGACTTCAATACAGTCAGATGGAAGGGTGAGTGAGTGCAGTTCCTGCTTCTTGAATACTTTTGCCTCAAGTCTACTAAGACCACATCCAAAGTAATCACTAAAGATCAGCTCTAATTTAATAACAGACAAACCACCACGTCATCTGTGCTCTTCCCAAACTCATTAGGTCTAAAAATATAATCAACAAACTTTTTTCACGGTCTCTGGGGAAAACCATGCAAAACAATCTCTGAACGCAACAATTCAATATATATTGTGTGTACTACATAAATTATGTTGTCATTGGGTTTAATAATAAGATCACGGTCACATTAGCACCCAGTGGCATCTCTACTTATAATTTTTAGGGGGGAGGAAACAAGAGGCCACGGATAAAACATGTGGATCCACCCACAACAGGCAATCGTGAAGACTTTGCACACGTGTGTAATAGACCGGGGAAGAGGGAACTCTAGGTGGGATGACCTGTTTGAGCCCATCCCTAAAAGCCTTGATGACAGGGACTCTACACAATGAAGAGTGTTCCCTGATCTGCATATAAGCTGTAATAGTGATGTATGGAAATGTAAGCTAAACTTGACTTCTGCAGGTGGAGGAGGTAACAGACAGTATAATGGATTGCAGGTTTGACAGGGTCCAGTTGCTTTGGAATGTAGCAGTGGACAAATCATTTCCAGTTGGCAGAGTTACTAGCATATAAAGTGGGTCTGGGTGCTTCTTTGAGAATGTTCATGCATTCTTGAGGTAGATTTGGGTAACCAAACTTTAGAACCTCCACAACCAAATTGCTAGACTGAGCTGCCTGGGGTTCGGGGGTCTGATTCTGCCTTGGTTCTGTGTTTGAACGTCCAGCCTGTTTTGGAAACTTCTCAAGGAGAACAGTGAATATCTTGAAGGGTCGAGAACCAGGGTTGTCTGGCCCAAGTGGGAGCCACCAGGATGAGTGTGGGAGGTTTGGTGGAGCTTCTTGATATCGTATGGAAGGAGTGGGAGAGGAGGAAAATAATAGTAAAAAATCCCTGACCAGTTCATCAATAGAGCATTGCCCATGAACTGAGGATGCAGAAACATTGAGGCAAAGTTTTAGCATTTTGTGCTGTGGGTAAGAGGTCAACCTTGTGGACCCCCCGTGACAGAAACACAGGAGTAGGATTTGCAGGTGGAGTTCCCACTTGTGGACTTGTTGCTGCATCCTGCTGAGCAGGTCTGCAAAGTTGTTGTCCACTCCTGGTTGGTACTCTGCCAGGAGGGTAATCCGATGGTGAATCATCAAAATGCTAAATTCTGTGTTCCAGTGTGGGGAGTGTGTGCCATCTTGTTTCTTCAGATAGTACATGGAAGTCATGTTGTCCATCTTAACAAGGGCTTCTTTGTGCTGGATTTCCTGAAGGAAAGCCTTGAGAACTAACTTTATGGCCAGAAGCTCAAGGTGATTGAAGACCCCGCTGTTATGGTGACTGCATGCCATGAACTGTTAATTATTGGAGATACTCTCCCTTTCCTGAAAGTGAAGCATTTGTGGTGATGGGCACTTGTGCAATGGGGTCCATGAAAGGCCAGTGAAGAGTGATGGGTGATGGTCTGCATCAACACTAGATCTTCCTAGTGACCCTCCAGCTGTGACTATTGTGCTGATCCAGCGCGGCTAAAATAAATTGTTCCTTATGACACTGATCCAGAAACACTTACTCCTCCTTAGTCATATAATACCTAATGTCGGTGGGGCCCATAGCACTGCATACATACATTCACTCAATTTTCTGGATTAAAACGCTAAGGAAAATGAGCTGCTGGAGGAACGGGATACCTTGTTAAAAATGACAGAATTATACCTTATACATTATATACATTAATTTAGGATCCTGTTGGTTCTAGACATCAAGGTATTCCGCTATTCGGTCGATGGACCAACTAGTAGAATCAGTTGATGGCGATTAAGTCCAGCTCAATCACAATTAAAACCTTTAACATTTATTAATAATACTTTTGATTTATTTAAAGAACCACAGACTCATTTAGAGTTAGAATGTAATTTTATCTAAATTCTCAGAGCAAAATAAGTTAAAATTCTTTATTAGACAAATACATTTAGAAATATCAATAAGCATTTAAGAAAGATTTTAGAATAAAGATAAAAAAAATACTCATTACCCTTGGCCATAGGGCGATGACCAGAATGGTTCACCAAAGAAAGAAAGATGAACCGCAGGTCACAGGATAGGACTCCCAAACTGACTGACTGTCCCGCTAACCTCCTCGGACGCAATCTCCTCCCGGGCAAACTCCCGCAACGGTCTCGTTCCTTCCCCAGTCAAAGTCCAAAGTTCAAAATGACAGAGTCTCTCGCAGCATCAAGGTGGAAAAATGAACAAGCAAGTTTTTTTCACAACGCAAAAGCAGACTCTCTTATACCCTATTCTCTGGCTCACTACACTTGAAAGTTGCAATCCTTAGGGGCAGAAATCACGCTAATTGGTCCATTGGAGGGGTGGTGATGGTCACCTCGTCGCCCTGCTTGTTCGAACCGGTTTGGGGACAATAATGCATACAATAACTCTCGTGATTCGCAAATGTCCAAAGTTAATTCAATTTGTTAATATTCTTTGTAACAACTCCGATGGTCATGCATTAGTTCATTCTCTGTCGCTCGATGTTCCCATCCGGTTCCCATGCATCTATGCTGAACTCTTGGCACGATCCTCGTTACAGGTCAGACTGGCCTTGACAACTCTCACTCCGAGCACAGGCCGCATACATGTGACTGGAGCTTTCACTCTACCCATGTGTGGGGGCCATTTTATTCAGCGCACACACCTCGTCCTTCTCCAGCGGCCATTTTCGAAGCATGGCCTAGCAGGCCCGAACGAAACTATCATAAGAACAAACACAACAGAAATTAAAACATAGAAAATAAGCCTTTCTGTTTACCACCCGCCATTCTAAAAACCTGTGTTAAATGTTACCTAGCAGAAGCGACATTTAAAGCCATTTTACTTACCATATGCATTCTTTGCCACAGTACAATTCTACTACACAACACAAATCATGCAATTCACTCTATTTATTACGCAAATCACAATGCTATTGTTATTTTACTTCACATTTATGAATAAATTAGAATTTGCGATGCCAGCAAGTTGCCCACGTGTAATGTCTAATAAAAGGTGCATTTGTTGATTAGTTCATGCATTTCAAACGGTTAGTGCCATTAATTGTTATGGGGTCATTAACTTCCAAGGGTACAAATAAATTATTTTGTTTCCCCTGCTCCATCAATTCCCGCCTTTGGTGATTTTTAACATCACCACTAAAACCTATCCTTACAAAATGTTATCAGAAAATTTGTTTCTTGTCCACTTGCATTTGTTATCTTAGACAATTGTGTTCTTTTCATCTTGTCTTTTAGACCTTTTGTACATGTTCTCTTTAAACTCTTCCAATTCAATCTCTCCCATTTCCCGTTCTCTTGTGTCTCTTTCCTTATTTTTCTCATTTTCTCTTTTTGCTCTATTTTGTCTTTCTCTTTTTAATACACACATATGCTAATCTTAATATTAATATTATTACTATTACAAAGGTCACTGGAATTAGTATTTTCACAATTAAAGAACTACCTATTTCAGTGAACCATTTCTTTATTGAGGAAAAACCCTTACCAAGTTTCTCCCAAGCACCTTCAACCTCCAGTGGGGCAATTTCTTTATGCAAATCAGTAATGTTCTTTATATACTTCTGTATATTCTGACTTTTGTCTGGAATGTAAGTGCAACAATGTTGTACCTTCAGCATTCCACAGACTCCTCCCTCTTTTGTCAAAAGAATGTCAAGGGCAAGTCGATTTTGCATTACCATAGCTCTCATGGCAACCATTTCGGTATTTACCATCAAGAACCCTCCAGCAGTATTCATTGATAAACGATCCACTACTGTAGACAATTTCCGAATCTTGTACGCATTCAAAGATATACCCACTGCTGGTATCAATGCTCCAAAAATGTCACCTATTATCTCTGAGAAGCTTTCCCTTCTCCTACGGGTTAATGGTTTACCTATCTCGTGAATTCCTTTCGTTCCTCTTTCCACATGAAAAATCTTTGGAAAGACCAGACCTAAATAGCATGTTCCATACCAATGGTCCGGCAACCTATAATATGCTCGGTTTCCACAAATATAATAGATCCCTGGAAATACTGGATCTTTTCCTCCTTTGAATCCCCATCCCCCAAAAATTTTGTATGTATCTCGGCACTCACTAGAACCCACGAAATAGTTATCATACATAGTGTTATCTCTACTAAGACACAATTTTCCCTGTTGGGGCCAATCTAAACTCATAGCTGCATTCGTTTCGCTCTTGTCATAACCTCCCTCTTCAAACGCCCAAGGTGGGGTGTGTGTCTTTTCTCCCGTTGCTTTTCTTTGAAACTTAACCCTTCTGTCTTCTACCATGTCTAAAAAAAATCTTTTCTTCCTTCCTTAACCTACAAGTAAGATTGTCTAAATGCATATTCTAATGTTAATTCTTTCATTTCTAAGAAAAATTCTCCAAAAATCTTTGCATGTTTCACCTTATTTAGTTCAGGGACTACGGGAACTTTAGCAAAAACAGCATCTATGTCAATATAATAATACTCTAATTTACCTGTTTTATAAAATAAACTAGCTAAAACACTACATGTTATTCCATACGTCAAAGGAAGGTGATGATACGTCACACCTTCTGTCACAGACGCAGGTAACTGCATACATACATAACAATCTCGAACATCCATTGTCTCTACATATTCATACAAAAGTTTTGTAAAGACATTCTTGGAAAAATCAGTTATTGACTTATCCCTATGAAATTCTACACTATCTATCAATGTTGCTGTGTTCTTTATGTTAGATTTCTTGTCACTATTCGTGTCATTTGTGATTGCAGAGGTGTTTTCTCCAACTAATCTAAGTGGAATTATTATTGCTAAAATAAACCAAATAAGCATTAGAAAACCTGTACAATAAAAACACATTTTACACCATCTACGGAAAAACCCACATCTAGATCTTTTATTCTCAGTGTCTACCATATTTAAAATATAATCTAAATATATGTACAGAAAATGTGTTTCCACACCTCAAAATGACTTTTCTGCCGTTTTATCCTTTCTTTTTATTGTTCACTGTAACCAATCGCCTTTGGCAGACTTTTGGTCCTTCAGAAATTTTCTTTGTTTTTATCAGTTTGTGTGTCTAGTCCGGTTTTCTTTTCTCCTCTTCAGGATGGGCGCAGTTCACTCTCACCCACTTGTTCACAGTCTTTGTCTGGGTTTTCGTGACTGCTATCCACTTCGTTTGTCAGGCTGTGCTATGTATACCCATTCAGGAGACTTGTATTTCAGGTTAGGTCTTTTCACTCTTTTTGGTCTCTAGAACAGTCTTTTATTTGTTTCTCTTTGTCTTTTCTGACTTATTTCATTTACTTGTTCTGCATTGTCTTGGTTCAAATTTATTATCTTATATCTGTCTTTTGATTTCGTTGGGCCAATTGCCTCCTTTTCTTGGCCTTTTCAGTTCGTTCTCCTTTTCTCCTCGTTCTGCTCTCCAAGTTCTCTTTCTTGGTCCTATTCTTTGCCTTATTTCTTCTTCAGTTTCTGTCTCAGATCTCACTTCACTTTCTCTAACTTTAAACTTTATGATCTCAGTCTCTTTGTCTGAATTTGAATCTCCTTGGGTCTCTTCTGCTTGTAATTCTGAATCTAATCCTCCTCGTGTTTCTTCTGCGACTTCCTTAATCTCTCTATCTGAATCCTCTTGAGTTACTTCTATAATTTCCGGAGGAATTTTCCCAAAGCTTGTACTTGGCTGTTCACCGTCACTGTCTATTGGTTCGGTTTCTCCTGTTTCATTATCAGTTCTTTGTTTTTCAGATTCTTCTGTTTGTCTTTCACTGGTCTCAGGTTGGTCTACTTCAGATGCCGAACTGGTATCTGATATTTCCAGATGTCGACTTACAGGTCGAGCTTCAGGATCTGGAACTCTGATGGTATGACTGGCATGAATCCAATTTTTCACACCTGCACACTTTACTGCAGTTGTTGTCACCAGAATCACTTGTCGTGGCTAATCCCAGCGTGGAACCAAGCAATTTCTTCTTCTGTGAACCTTTATGCGGATCTAGTCTTCAGGACTCAGATCATGAGCTGGTTTTCTCTAAAGAGTGGTCGCATCCAGCCCAACCTGATGAAACACAGAATGCACCACATCAGCCAATCCTTTGCAATAGTCCAGTATGAGATCATCGGTTATAGTCAGCAGTTTGTTGACAGGTACGTATGCATGTCTCATTGCTCGTCCCATTATTATCTCATGAGGACTCAGACCTGTTTTTCTGTCAGGTATGCTTCTTATGCTCATCGAAAAGAACAATTGATGGACAGAATGCAGAACAATGTCATACATTCACCCCAGTACAGTGATCTGGGCCCAAATCCATTGTTTTTTTGCTCACCATGCCATTCCAGTTTGGACCCAGCCGTATGCAAATCAGTCTTGACCCTGCGTCCAATGGGAACAGTCCAGCCCGAACTGCCAGGCCAGGTCCTCCCTGGACTGGAAACAAGCATCCAAGGACCGGTTTCGGGCTTTCAGCCCTCATCAGCCAGGATAGCTTGACTCCAGTGGCATGGAGCTGTGTCCAAACTGGGGTGTCGTAGTGGGCAAAAGAACGATGGATTTAACCCAGATCTTTTGACTGGGGGAGAATGTTTGCATTGTCAGCATTCCATCCATCATTTGTTTGCTGTAACACTTTTCGCCCTAAGTGGGATGGGTATGCCCAGACGTGGGTCCCTTGCTCACTGTGCCACTGGATTCAAGCTAGCCTGGCTGAAGAAGGGTGACATACCCTGACACCGGTCCCAGGCTGCTTGTTTCCGGTCCAGGGAGGACCTGGCAGTTCGGTCTGGACTGTTCCCATGGGGCACAGGGTCAAGACTGATTTGCATATGGCTGTGTCCAAACTGGGGTGGCGTAGTGGGCAAAAGAACGATGGATTTAACCCAGATCTTTTGACTGGGGGAGAATGTTTGCATTGTCAGCATTCCGTCCATCATTTGTTTGCTGTAACACTTTTCGCTCTAAGTGGGATGGGTATGCCCAGACGTGGGTCCCTTGCTCACTGTGCCACTGGATTCAAGCTAGCCTGGCTGAAGAAGGGTGACAGACCCTGAAACCGGTCCCAGGCTGCTTGTTTCCGGTCCAGGGAGGACCTGGCCTGGCAGTTCGGTCTGGACTGTTCCCATGGGGCACAGGTTCAAGACTGATTTGCATATGGCTGTGTCCAAACTGGGGTGGCGTAGTGGGCAAAAGAACAATGGATTTAACCCAGATCTTTTGACTGGGGGAGAATGTTTGCATTGTCAGCATTCCGTCCATCATTTGTTTGCTGTAACAATCTTATGCTCATCAGCACCAGTGGTAAGGCATCGGGCCATTTGAGTCCTGTGGCTTGACACATTTTCCCTAACCTATTCTTTATTGTGCCATTTACTTGTTCTACCACTCCAGAAGCCTCTGGTCTGTAGGCACAATGCAGCTTTTGTTGGATGTCTAGTGCTTCACATATTAACTGAATGATTTCATTCTGAAAATGCATTCCTCTATCTGTTTAGATCGTTACTGGAAAGCCATATCTAGTAATGAATTCTCTCAGCAGGAGCTTAGTCACTCTAACTCCATCATTCCTTCTTGTCTGATAGGCCTCCACCCAACGAGAAAACAAACAGACGACCACCAGGACATACCTCAATCTGTTACTCGGGGGCATTTCTATAAAATCCAATTGCATTCTGGTAAAAGGACCTCCTTCACGTCCTATAGTTCCCAAACTCACCACTGTCTTCCTTCCAGGATTTATCTGTTGGCATATAAGACATCTTTGGCAAAGGCTTTCAGCTATAGCCCCTAACTTTGGGTTATACCAGGTCTGTTTGAAAAGTCTGATCATGGCATCCCTACCTATGTGTGCCTGTCCATGGTACATCCGTGCCATGTTGGAGATCGTGCTATCAGGCATAACTGGTCTTTCATCCCTGTAAACCCAAACTTCATCTTCCTCTCTCCGTCTGCAACCTGCTTTTATCCAACCGTCTTTTTCCTCATCACCTGCCTCTTCCTGCAATTGTTTTACCTCTTCCCATGTTTCAACTGGGTTAGTAAACAGCAAGGGACATGAAACAACTTCTTTTTCCCTTCTCCGATTCATTGAGGTCATATTTCTGGCACAATATTAAGCTAATTCATCAGCAAAATTGTTACCTACTGCAATGTAATCAGTTCCATTTTTGTGAGCAGTGCATTTTACCACCGCAATTTGTTTGGGCAGCTGTATCGCCTCAAGCAACTTCTTCACAAATTCACCATTCCTAATAGGAGACCCTGAGGAAGTCGGGAATCCCCTCTGGGACCAGATTTGTCCAAAATCATGGACCACTCCGAAGCCATACTGGCTATCCGCGATCATAGTAATTCGGAAATTCCTTCCCAGTTTGCAAGCTCGAATCAGAGCAATCAGCTCAGCAACTTGGGCTGAACGTATTCCTCTCAAACAAGATGCTTCCATTATGGTTGCCACCGTACATACAGCATACGCAGCACTTAAAACTCCTTCATTTGTCCTCAGGCATGATCCGTCCACAAACATCACATAATCTGATTCTTTTAGAGGTTCGTCTTTAATGTCAGATCGGGGCTTTGTGCAAAATTCAAGCACGTCCAAACAGTTATGATCAATTTCATCTTTGACCTCTGCATTTACTGCATCTGGCAGTGAAGTGGAAGGATTCACACTTGTGCATCTTACAATGGTTACATTGTCTGCACCCCAGATCACTTTTTCATACCTAGTCAGCCGACTATGTGTCATGAATTGGGTTTTTGTTCGGGTCAGAAGGATTTCAACAGAATGTGGGACATATACTCTCAAAGGATATCCCATCACAATACCTTCACTCTGTTCCAGACTCACACAAGTAGCAGCTACTGCTTTCAGACATCCAGGCAACGCTTTTGCTACCGGGTCTAAAACAGCTGAAAAATATGCTATTGGTCGTTTCATTCTTCCATGCCTCTGCACCAATACAGAAAGTGCACATCCATCTCTCTCACTACAATACAACTCAAATTCTTTTTCATAATCAGGCATTCCCAATGCTGGTGCCTCACACAAACTTGTTCTCAGCTGCTCGAAAGCTTCCATTTCTTCCTCATTCAACCCAATCGGATTTTTGACATCACTCTTTGTCAATCTCTGTAAAGGTTTTGCAATCAATGAAAATCCACTTATCCACTCTCGACAATAACCAACCATTCCAAGGAACATTCTGACTTCTCTTTGTGTCAGTGGGGCTCTCATTCCTTTAATAATCTTTATTCTTTCTGTTGTCACTTTTCTCATCCCTTTCTCAATTTTATGATCCAAGTACTGTACTTCCTGTTGACAAAATTGCAGTTTTGATGGGGACACCTTGTGTCCTCCTTCTGCCAAATGATTCAGTAAAGCAATTGTGTCCGTAACACATGCTTCTCTGGTCTTTGATGCCACAAATAGGTCATCAATATATTGGACCATCACAGATTTTTCAGGCATTTTCAAACTTTCTAAGGATTTCTTCAAAATTTGATTAAAAATAGGACTTTCAGTATACCCTTGAGGAATTCGACACCATGCCAAAATACGCTCTCCGAACCGGAACGCAAATAATGGCTGGCTGTCAGGGTGCAAGGGAATAGAAAAGAATGCATGGCACAAATCAATAACTGTGTACCATTCTGCATCATGAGGAATCTGATACAGTATTACAGCAGGGTTTGGCACAATTGGGCAACAAGAAATAACAATTTTGTTTACCTTTCTCAAATCTTGTACTATTCTATATGTTCCATTTGGCTTTTTCAATCCCATGATAGGAGAATTACATGGGCTGCTCATTATTTCTCTCAAAATTCCCTGTTCAATCATCTTATTAATTACTGGGGTTATTCCTTCAATAATTTCTGGTGTCAGTTTGTACTGCGGGGTATTTGGGTAATTCGTTCCTTCTTTTACTGTGATTTTTACAGGATCAACTTCTCTCATTAATCCAATATCTTCACCTGTGAAATCCCATACATCAGTCCTGACTGTTCCTTTCAATTCAATAGGGATTTTCTCTGCATCAAACACAGGAAACATCTGATTCATTCCTGGTTCCAGTTCTGCCATTGTCATTTTATACAGAACATTCTCATCTGGCATCTGGAAAGCAATACCATCTGGAGTACAGTAGATGGTACAATTAATTTGGAAAGCAGATTGCGTCCTAATAAATTTACAGGACTACAATCACACACCACAAAGCGGTGCATCTCTTTGAATGGACCAATTTCCACCTCTATTGGTTTTGTAAGAGGGGTTTTAATCTGCCTGTTTGAAACACCTACAACTTGGATATATTCTCCTGAGAGAGGAAGCTTTGGAATTTCCACTGATCTAACAGTAGAAAGGGTAGCACCAGTGTCCACAAGGAATGTAACATTTACACCATTCACTTTTCCATCCACAAATGGACCTGACTGATCTACCTCTAGAGTTGCGCCAAGCACGCACTCCTCTCCTAGGCACCGTCCTAAACTTTCATCCGAGTCATCTCCATCCTGCCGTAACCAATATTGTGAAATAACAGCTGCGCGCGGCAATTTCGTTACCTGCTCTCCTTCGTAGAATCCTGCCTCTGTACTGTATCTCTGAGGATTTACACTCTTTGGAAGAGGTGGTTGCGGCACCTGATACTGTTGAGTAACTACCTGCAGCTGTTGGTAACTCACCTCATTCTGCACCTGTGGATTTAATGGTTGATTCTCGGTATTAACTCTCGGAGGTAATTTACACTCGTTTCTCCAGTGCCCTAATTTTCCGCAATTATGACATGGCCATTTCTTTTTAGCTTCTTCTATACTCATCTGACCTTTTCCCTTACCAATATTCGGTTTGGACTTGGTCTGTCCGGCGTCACTAGACTGATTATTCATTTGAGCTTCTTGCTTTTCTGCAACCTTTACTTGTGCCCACATTGCCTTTTCCTTGAGTTTACGCTGTCTACACTCAATATCGTCACTGCAATATTTTGCATACCATAGTACCTCATCTACTGTGCTATTCTGCCAACATAACATATGCTGCTTAATCATCTCACTTATCTCAGGTCTCAATCCATACACAAATCTGTACACAAAATGACTCGTATCTTTTTCACTCAAATTCTGATAACCACTATATTGCTTGAAAACCAAAAGCAACCTCCCGTAGTAGGCATGTACAGATTCCTTACTCTCCTGAGTTGTTCTATCAATCTTTACCCAGTCCGTTTCTTTTGGTAGAATCTTATTTTTCAGAAATGTGATTGCCTGTTCATATTTTCTCATTACTTCTGAACCTGGGGCTCCTGTTTTTGCATCTCTAGGATATTCTTCCTTCGGCCAATCAATCGTAATTTTACACTCTGTCCATAAATCTGCAGGAACAACAATCTCAAACAATCCATCCAAATCTTCCCACAATACTTTTGAAACCTTTACAAACCTTTCTACCTGTCTATACCAATCTACAGGCTTTTCTCTCAATCTTGGAAAATCATTTGAAAATGACAATATATCTTGTCTGGACCATGGGACGTGTACATAGCTTCCTCCTGGAGTTTCTCTCATTGGATATTCCATTACCGTCGGTTCTTTCTCTTTTACTGGAAAAGCCAATGATGCTTTATCTGTTGTTTCCTCTTTTCTCCTTATCCACCTACTTCTCCACTTGTCTACATCTCCCCATTTTCGCAACAAAACAATCAGTTCTTTTATCTGTGTTAATTGCCCTGAAGTGTTCAGATTTTCTATGTCCTTTTCACTAAAATCTACCCTGTACGGTTTCTGCAATCCCCTAATTTTTGCAAACTCTACTCCTAGTTCATTCGCTGTTTCTTCCAATTTCTCATGCAAGTTCCTAGCTCTCCAAGTGATGCTTTTACACATAAACATTAACTCATCATCTTGATAAGACTTCAATCGATCTGTACCGATAGTTCCTAGAATCAATTCCTCCATATCTATCTTTAATCTGACCACATCCAAAGGTTGTGGTTCAGCATCTTTTTTCTGCAAGCTCCTCACCCAATCATTTAATTCCTCTGCAGTCGGACCCACAGGGATTTTATTTACTTCTGCCCAATTTACACTTCTCTCCCGGGTTTCAGTTGCTGACTCAGCTCCCATAGGAATCTTATTTATCGGACTCTCATTAATTGTCAAATTTTCAGGTGGACTTGACCTAAATGTACCAGCAGAATCTCTTGCCTCTCTATTTTCTGGAATTATCCCTTCTCTTACTTTTTGCATACTAGAATTAAATGGAATTGTCAAGGAATGTTCATCTATCTTTTGATTTTCAAATACCGGGATTACTGGCCCTATCGTTACTGGCACAGTCACAGCTTCCATATTCTTTGTCAGTTCTCTTATCTTTTCAGTCAACTCTCTTGTGGTTCTGGCTAGTTCAGCTGTATTACCATTATCATGTTTCACAGTCTGTGGTGTTTCTAGTTTATCCAATGGGCTATTCATTTCAGAAAATTGTTCAGGACTTTGATTTCTTACAGTTTCCATTGGCGGTGCATTTGGAGTCACCACCGCAGAATTCTGTTGATATGGAGGAGGTCTTTTATTTAAAATATCCTCCAGCAACTCATCCTCTGTGTCGCTAGCTCCATATCCATATCTCTCTGATACTGCATGCTTCTTTTTCTCCGTACACTTTCTCCCTGTAAATTCTTCAACTCTTCTGATAGGAAACATACCATCTGTCATGTTAGCATACCGCCATCGCCTCATCCTGTCTTCATGATTCAAACCCCATACTCTTCCATGAATTAAACTATAATTCTTTGCACCTCTGTGTCTTTCCCTTTCGTGCATCTCATCTTCCCATTCACCTAAGGCTTCGAACTGTGTCGGTCTAGGTCTCGGTTCAAGTTTCATAATTTTCTCGCTCAGATTTCGAAGTTCAGCCATGCTAAACGAACCATTTTCTGGAAATGCCAATACTCCATCGTCTTTCGTATATTTCACCCAATTTTCCAACCAAATGCAAGTATGATAGCCATATTTCATCATCATATAAGATGCTGGCGTTTTCGGCGGAGGAACTACTTCTCCTTCTCTTGTGGAACAAATTAATAGCATGGGAGGTTGATTTAAACCTTTTACATTTTATTATTGCCCTGCACTCGGATACATGGGTCAGGGTGAAGCTGGCTCATGATAATACACTATCTCCAAAAATGGATACCACTAACGGTCTTAAACAAGGCTGTGTCCTTGCGCCTTTATTATTCTCCTTGTACATTGCAGATATCGACTCGATGTTAAGTTCAGATATGGGTATGGCACCTAAATTAGGGGATAAAAAAATACCATACCTAGCATATGCCGACGATTTAGTAATTTTATCCTTAACTCCTAATGGATTACAGCATCAACTGAACCAACTAGACATGTACAACAAAATGAATGGTTTGATAGCTAACTTATCTAAAACAAAAATTGTTACGTTTGGACGGTCTACACAATCAAAAACGTGGACTTTAGGAGACAATCCAATCGAGGTAGTGGACCAATATAACTACCTCAGCATAACATTCGACAAAAAGTTATTATGGTTAAACCATATGGTCTGCAAACGTGTAAAATCTATAACTATTACAAAATCAATTGCGAGATTTATGAAACTGTGCGGAGGGAATGCAATTATCCCATCTCTAAAAGCTTTACAGATGAAAATGATTCCGTTTCTATTGTATGCATCTCCTGCCATGAACAAGAAAGTCATTTGTGATCTTGAAAAATGTTTCATGAAAAGCGTACGTACCATACTCCATTTACGACGGGCTACTCCACATTGTATGATACGGTTGGAATTTGGCCTAAAATCTCTGGAAATGCTGCATAAGATCAGTTGTGTTAACTACATTATCGATTGTGCTAAGGCCGATTCATGTACATTGAAACATCTAATAATGGAGGAACTCCGGAGTAATAAAGTAAGAGATCTGCAACTTTCTATTATAATGATGGAAATAGACTCTTATGAACTGCCTGATATTCAGGAGATGGGACGAATGACCAGGGATGTGCGGCAAAAACTAATAGAACGCCTCCGCACGACTCATCCTGGACATCCCCCGACACAGCCACATCACCGTGCACCTGAAAGACCTGCACTGGCTCCCCGTCAGCAAGAGAATCACGTTCAGACTCCTCACCCACGCACACAAGGCCCTCCACGACCTGGGCCCAAAGTACCTCAACGACCGCATGACCTTCTACACGCCCACACGCCAGCTACGATCAACCAGCCACGCCCTCGCCACCGTACCACGCATCCGCAGAACCACCGCCGGAGGAAGATCCTTCTCCTACCTGGCAGCCAAGACCTGGAACTCCCTCCCCACTCACCTTCGGCGAACCCAGGACCATCTCTCCTTCAGGAAGCAGCTCAAGACCTGGCTGTTCGAGCAGTAACTTACCCCCTCCCCCAGCGCCTTGAGACCCTCCCGGGTGAGTAGCGCGCTCTATAAATGCCGTGATTGATTGATTGATTGATTGAATAGGTAAAACATTAAGGCTAACACAGTGGAATTCAGATCGCCTACAAGCCGGGAAATACAAACACACAGACTTAATAATTGACACATATACCTTGCAGGCTCAAGAATACTTGGGATGGAATGTGATCAGCTACATTAAATGGAAATACGTAAGGTTTAGACAACTCTATTCCGATAGGGGAGTTTGAAGGGACTTGGAATAAGGCGCTTAAAGATACTCAGGGATGTCGGCTTTGTGGAACCGGCAAGGAAACTCTTGAACATTTAATATGCATCTGCCCGAGACTTTTGCCCACACGGAGGTTATATTTACGCCCCATGTTTAATAATGCCAAAATAAGAACAACTACAGAGGCTATACGTTATTGTTTTAGGCTCACAGGGGAAAGTGCAATTAGAAGGATGGTACAGTTTTTAGAACATGCTTATGAATGACTGAATGAATGAATGACAATTTGTTGAGCGCGATAGCTACCCTTAGGCGTCCTTAGGCGTTATAAAACATTACTCGACTAGATGATTTTTATCGGCTCTGTATATAGATGCAAAGACGGGTATTACGACCTATGTATATCTTCATTTTAGGATACTACGCATGGTAAATATGTGATTGTTTTATTCTATTTTTATGCCTGCTTATTTTCTATTTATTGTAATCAAATGATTAATGCAATAAAGTATTTTTACTACTACTACTTCTCTTGTCACAACCTTCTTATCTTTCTTAAAGAAATTTTTAAGCTTCGCAAACCATGACGGTTTCTCTCTATCATATTCATTATAATAAGCCATATTTCACTGTTCTTTTGCCGAAGCAAATTCACGCAATTTTCACCACTCGGTTCTTTCTACCGCTCGGCTTATTCAGACCTATCCCAGCGCGTCTCACACCAACGCACCAATCAGGAAACCCTTCGTTCTTCCACAACTGGCCAATACCAGCGCGGTTCTTGTTGATTTCAGTTCTACTCCTGCTTCTACTGACCCCTCCTTTACAAAAATTATCGGCAGTTTTCTTAACTTTTCTTTATCAACTAAATCGATTAGTTACAACGTAAAACACATTACCATTGTCTGTTTCTCTAAACAAAAGAGATAGTTTATTCCAACTTACAAGAAATACTGTTTCGTTCGATAAGTGTAGCACTTCCCTCTACCTTACCCTTCTCTCAAGCAAGAGGTAAACCCGTTTCTCTGGGGATAAAACACATGTGGAGACTATACTGCTCCTGAGAATTAAGGCCAAAGTTTCACAAGAAAACCTGCTGCTATTTCACTCGAACGCAATTCATACGTGAAATTTCCCTAACATAACACAATACTGTGTTATCACCAATTTTGAAATCAGACGATGTACAATTCCATGTGACTTCTCTTGCCACACGTGTCCACTTCCTACTTCCCGGAAGCTTCAAAATTCTTGACTACACATCACGTAATACGAACTCAACATAGAGTGTTAGACATGAAAAATCAATAATCAATCACCAAACTAATCTATAGTAACCATAACTCTGCTACCAAGAAATCTGATCCAGCGCGGCTAAAATACATTTTTCCTTATGACACTGATCCAGAAACACTTACTCCTCCTTAGTCATATAATACCTAATGTCGGTGGGGCACATAGCACCGCATACATACATTCACTCAATTTTCTGGATTAAAACGCTAAAGAAAATGAGCTGCTGGAGGAACGGGATACCTTGTTAAAAATGACAGAATTATACCTTATACATTATATACATTAATTTAGGATCCTGTCGGTTCTAAACATCAAGGTACTCCGCTATTCGGTCGATGGACGAATTAGTAGAATCAGTTGATGGTGATTAAGTCCAGCTCAATCACAATTAAAACCTTTAACATTTATTAATAATACTTTTGATTTATTTAAAGATCCACAGACTCATTTAGAGTTAGAATGTAATTTTATCTAAATTCTCAGAGCAAAATAAGTAAAATTCTTTATTAGACAAATACATTTAGAAATATCAATAAGCATTTAAGAAAGATTTTAGAATAAAGATTAAAAAAAAATACTCATTACCCTTGGCCATAGGGCGATGACAAGAATGGTTCACCAAAGAAAGAAAGATGAACCGCAGGTCACAGGATAGGACTCCTAAACTGACTGACTGTCCCGCTAACCTCCTCGGACGCAATCTCCTCCCGGGCAAACTCCCGCAACGGTCTCGTTCCTTCCCCAGTCAAAGTCCAAAGTTCAAAATGACAGAGTCTCTCGCAGCATCAAGGTGGAAAAATGAACAAGCAAGTTTTTTTCACAACGCAAGAGCAGACTCTCTTATACCCTATTCTCTTGCTCACTACACTTGAAAGTTGCAATCCTTAGGGGCAGAAATCACGCTAATTGGTCCATTGGAGGGGTGGTGATGGTCACCTCGTCGCCCTGCTTGTTCGAACCGGTTTGGGGACAATAACGCATACAATAACTCTCGTGATTCGCAAATGTCCAAAGTTAATTCAATTTGTTAATATTCTTTGTAACAACTCCGATTGTCATGCATTAGTTCATTCTCTGTCGCTCGATGTTCCCATCCGGTTCCCATGCATCTATGCTGAACTCTTGGCACGATCCTTGTTACAGGTCAGACTGGCCTTGACATCTCTCACTCCGAGCACAGGCCGCATACACGTGACTGGAGCTTTCACTCTACCCATGCGTGGGGGCCATTTTATTCAGCGCACACACCTCGTCCTTCTCCAGCGGCCATTTTCGAAGCATGGCCTAGCAGGCCCGAACGAAACTATCATAAGAACAAACACAACAGAAATTAAAACATAGAAAATAAGCCTTTCTGTTTACCACCCGCCATTCTAAAAACCCTTGTTAAATGTTACCTAGCAGAAGCGACATTTAAAGCCATTTTACTTACCATCTGCATTCTTTGCCACAGTACAATTCTACTACACAACACAAATCACGCAATTGACTCTATTTATTACGCAAATCACAATACTAATGTTATTTTACGTCACATTTATGAATAAATTAGAATTTGCGATGCCAGCAAGTTGCCCACGTGTAATGTCTAATAAAAGGTGCATTTGTTGATTAGTTCATGCATTTCAAACGGTTAGTGCCATTAATTGTTATGGGGTCATTAACTTCCAAGGGGTACAAATAAATGATTTTGTTTCCCCTGCTGTAGGAGATGCATGTTGTAGGAGATGCATGTGCCATCTGGCTGTGAGTTGGCAATCTAGCTGAAAAAGAGCTAGCATCCCCTGAATGCCTACACTCTGGGTTGGCTGGGGTGCACTTTGCGGGTAACTGAGTTGAGAAAGGCCCCAAAGAAGAGCTGAATCTGAAGGGCCTGGAGATGGAATTTGGTAGCATTTATGGTAAATACCAACCTGTGATGGAGAGAAATAGTGGCCTGGGTGAGTGTCAGATCGAGTGCAGTCATGAAGTTACAGTAACGGGATGACATCCTGCAGAGTAGTCATGTGGAAGTGTTCTGAGAGAATGTACTTGTTGAGGAGCCAGAGGTCTAGAATGGGCCTTAGGGACCCATCATTTTTGGGGATTAAAAATTATAGAGAGGGAAACCCTTGCTGTCATGATACTGGTTCTATGGCGACCTTGTGGATGAGCGCCTGAACTTTCTTTTGCAGAAGGTGCTGGTATTACGGGCCAAGGGTGTGTTTGTGGTGTGGGATATTTGTTGGTGTCGAGGTGAGTTTGTGGCAGTAGCCATGCTCGCCGATGGTAAGAACCCACCGGTTGGAGATGATTTCTTCCCAGCACAGAAAAAACCCTGAAGGCTCCCCCAGACAGGTTTTGTGTGTTCAGGGAGTTCGAGAGGCAAGTAACATCATGGATAGTGGCTTTAGAGATTAGTTTCCCCTCATGGAATAACTCCCCCGCCCCCCCCTTCCTGTGCTCTGTCGTAGTGGGGGGACAGAAAGGCTTACGGAATTGGCAATGCATTATGGGTGCGCAGCATGTACTGCAATCTTCTTAACCACAGCGTCAACCTGCATGCTTTTCTTATCCGGAGCGGGGTGCCACCCTTGGCCTGTGCTGCTGCGCGCTTGTTTTTTTGTTTCAGGTATAACTGTTGCAGCATTTGACAAATCTTCACAAAACTTTTCAAAAAAAGTTCAGCACCTGAGTTCCTTCCTGGAAAGTTTTAGGGTGATCTGTCAGGCAGAGGCTGAGGAAAAATGAGGGGTGGGGTGGCGGGGATCCCAAAACACAATTTCCCCATACAATTTCTGTGGGGATTTTGAACAGTGCTACAGCCAAAACAACTAAATGGAATTGCACCAAATTTGCCAAAAAGCTAGATCTTTACCCAGAAAGTGTGTTTTTGTGATTTGGTGTGGAACATTTGAGAAATTAGGGTTCACTATATATATCAGCATGGTTGGGTATCCCACAGGAGTGACTCGGGCAAGCAACTTCAAATAACAGAGCAATCTGTTTGGACGAGGGAGCTTTTCCCCCCTTCAGCCAGCTTACTCCCACAAGTTTCATGGGCGCTCGAGTTCTGGCTGGTCAAAATATGAAGAGAAATATTGCGGCTGCCTTTACAGGACATAGGAACTCATTCCCTGTGTCCTGAAAATAAGGTGTAATGGGGCAGGGAAGGGGTACCCTGACATCCTAGACCTTTTTCGGGGGAGGGGAGAGGATTCAAGAGTCCAGCAGGATCTAAAATCAATAAAAAAAATTAAAAAATCTAGTGGGGTGGGTGTCCCGTGGGGCAGGCCAGACACTGTGGCCAACCCCACTTTTGGGCGGAGTATGAGCTGCCCCCGTGAAGTTGGACGCAGGCCTGCGGTCAACTGCACGCCGCATGGCCATAGGCTATGCACGGCGGGGCAGATGGCCTCCCATGGGGGTTGTATGTAGGGCCTGGCCTACAGACAACCCTGCCACATGCATTGCCTTCAGCATAATTTGTTTTTGCATAATTACACAACTTTTTGGGAAAACTATGCGTAAATTAGCAAAATGAGCATTCAGCACTGTATTTTAGCATGAAATGCATCCTCTTGTGCACTTTAGATGCGAGAATGTATTTTGCATGAAAAAATGGTGCAAAAAAAAAGCACTGCTTCGATCAGTCACTTATGCATTGTCATTTCCGTTGTTCTTCTAAAAAGGAGAAGTAAAGAAATGAAATAGACCCTATCGAAGGAGAAGAAGGGGAATTAAAGGACTTACCCACTTCCCTGAAGCACACTTAGGGACACATTTATCAGTTTTTTCTCAGTACAACGCAGCAAGCCACCTTGCTGTGCTGCCCTGCGTGAAAGGGCAGGAATGCGACGTATTTAACATCTTACAGTGCATTCCTAGTTTTTCATATGCTGGCATACTCTTGGCTGCCTAGCACCAATGGAGGCACCCTTGCTCCATGGTGCAAGGGTGCCTGCGTTGTAAGCAGAATTGTTTTTTGTGTAGGAAGGGACGCCTTCCTGCACAAAAACAATCCTCTGGTGCATTTTTCTCTTACTGGGTGTGCTGCATAATCCCGCACACACAAAGGGGCCGATTCCGATTCGGGCCGGAAATCTCTCCGACCGAGCCGGACCCGGAGAGATTACCGACCGAATCGGACCCTAGCAGCCCGACCGAACGAGTACGATGCGCACGTATGCCATCCGACTCGATTCGGTCGGACTCCCATTGAAGTCAATGGGAGCCTGTCGTACAACGCGTACGCGGGCTCCCATTGACTCAATGGGTGCGAGGCGAACAAGGGCGCCCCCTACAGCGCGTACGCGGCGAAGCGACTCGCGCCGTACATGCACAGGTAAGGGGGACCCATGGGTCCCCCCTGTGTGCGACTTGCGCGAACGCATACAGGGGGGTCCGACACGGACCCCCACAGTGCGGCTCCGACTGCTTCTTCGAGCCGGACGGCGCGAGTCGGACTGCTCGCGGCGCGCATCGTACTTGCCCGGCCGGTGAACGTCTCCATTGCGCGGTGCGAGGCGCATCCGAGCGAGTCGGTCGGTGCGGTTAGGACGGGCGTACGAGTCGGTCGGGGAATTCGCACGCGCTCGCATCGTATTCGTTCGCCCGGACGCACGTATGAATCGGTCGGGAAAGAGGGCTCCGAATCGGATCCGGTTAAGCCGAATCCGATTCGGTGCCCTACCGGCCGAGATCGGAATCGGCCCCAAAGTGTTAAAAACTAGGAGAAATCAAGATATTTCTCGTTGTTATTCATCACCTGGGGATGCATAGCATTTTGAGGCATTCCCAGGTTTGCCAGTAATACTAAATCTGGGAATGCACCTAAATCCATGGGTGGGTGTGTGGGAACACCCACGCTCCACCCACGGAACACCTCTTTGGGGCAGAGTAACCTAATGCAGCAATTTCCGTTGCGTTGCTCTAGATTTATCAAGCCATTCAGGGCCACACAAGGTGGCCTTGCATGGCTTGATAAATCTGACTTTGATGTTGCGTTGCATCATCCTTGCACCCCCTTGTGTGGCGCAAGGGCGATGCACACAATGATAAATATGCCTCTTATTTTCTGGTGGGTGTGCATGTGATCTGGAAAAATGTCACAACATGCAATGCAGCCAACAACATAAGTGGGCTAACCCACTGTACGATGCTGTACACAATCAAAACAGGAAGCAGAAAGTTGATGGCACTCAGGCAGACCAATGGCAGAACAGAGCTGACCCAACGTTACTCTGTGTATGGCTATTCATGTGTTTTTATGACTTTTTATACACAAAGTATGGCAGACAACTAAGTCCGGCACGCCCTCCTAATATTCTAGCAAGTCTAGACCATATTTGTCGTAGAGGGTAACCAATAGCAAGAGCCTTGCCTATTACTGTAATCTGAGATTATGTGTAAAAAAATACTTGTGTACAGCAGTGTTTCCCAAACTGTGGGTCGTGACCTACTGGTGAGTCGCAAGCTGATTTTTGGTGGTTTGGTAATGTTTCAGTATTATATAAAGATGCCTTTAATTTCTGTGTTTATCTTATCTCGTTGTGGTGCTTCAAAGACAGCGGTCAATGTCAGGCTATGTCTTCTGACAAATTGCTGCTTATTCTTTTTTACATGGGAATTGCTGCTATCTTTTCTTTCTCTGACTACAACGTGGGAGGAGGTTTTAAAGTGAATTGTGTGACAATCTTCCTGGAGTACAGGAAGTGTGAAAGGAAGGGTGTAGAATGTCATTTGTTTGCAGCACACAACAAAATGTACTTAGCTGTAAATGAACTATATGCATTCAGCAGGTAGGAAAGCAAAAATGAAGCACATTTTTTTGTAATTCTAAAGTTTGGTGGAAACAGAGATTTTAATAGAATCAAGACACTTTACTTGGTGATGCACAAATGATAAATATTCACAGAAACCCGTCTTCTACACTTTATCATTCGTGTGTTATATATTTGTATCGATAAAAGTGCATATTTGTGAAAAATAGTGGCTATTTCAATGAGAAATGTGCTATCTGTAAATTACAGTGCGCTACCTTCAGCTACATTAAAACATCACCCGCCTCATGTCCCAAAAAGGTAGGTAGGTCTCAAGTTTCTCGTTGTGGTTCTAAAAAGTTTAGGAAGTACTGGTCTACAGGCTTTAACCATGAATTAGCACACTGTAATACCATCCACCTTTAAAGTCCGATGAGCTTTAAAATATGCTTTTCACAATGAATAAGAAGGGCCCACTGCCTTTGTTGTAACTATTCACAATAAACAGATCAGAACTATGGAGTCTGACATAACTGTTGCCAAAGAAGCTGTCTGGCATATGGCCTTTATCATTGGCTTATCACCATAACCAACCCAGGCCTACTGTATTGCACGTATGCCTTGCCAAAAAAAAACCCTCAGGCATACCATCAGAAAAGTACAAACACATAAACTAAGAGTTGACAAAACAATGTACAACCCCTCCTAAAAGAGCCTTACACGAATTATCATAGTGCAAATCTTTTAGCACCAGAAAGGAGGCAAAGGAGATGGCGCCAAATCCTGCCTCCTATCTTTCTTTTTTTTGTAGTTTTATATTGCGCGAACTTGACCGGAAGGTAACAGAGCGCTTTACATGAGCACCAGTTGCGTTGCAGACACATTCGTATTTGTTAGGCACGAGGAGTGATTTGCCCAGAATCGCAGGATGGTGAGCGTCCCTGCCGAGACTCGAATCCAGCTCCCCAGCTTCGAGGTCGACCGCTCTAATCAGGAGGTCACATCCTCTCCCCATCTCTTCCTCTGGAAGATTCCAAGAAACGCAATGCCTGCCTACATTCTTTAACACAGAGTGATAACAAGTCACCCATGAAGGCCTACTGGCTTTAACAAAATATTTTAATTATAAATGTCAGCCCACTGCCTTTTTCGTAACTTTTCATAATAAACAGGTCAGTCTTATACATTTGTGTGTTGGCTTTTCACCACTACCAACTTAGTACTGCTGTAACAAGCATAAGCTTTCCCACAAGGCAAAGAGTGCAATGCAAACACTCTTTTTCAGTGGAAGCTCACAACTCCTATCCAATCAAATGCTGTGCTTAAGCGTATTAAATATGTGGGTGGAGCCAAAGCACTCTCTCAGTAGTACTTCCTAAAGTTCTTTTTCTGTTGATCATTATCAAGTGAGACCTAAAAACATTTCACATACACTCGAGACATATTCTTAATAGCATTTGTTCAAGGGTGCCTTCACTTTAACCACGCTTATTCTGGTCTCCATAATAATTTCACAGCAGGGTAAATCCCTCAGATGAGATGGTGGAAAGTAAAAATGGTCTTTTCACTTCCCTAGAGAGTACACAGTGCTTAGATTGAAATTCCTTGTGATAATGAGCATAGCCGCTACAGAACTCCCTCAGAGGCTGTCTTCGGTGCCACATGGGGGCTACGGTTAACCTCCCCACTGAGGCCTGTCAGATGAATATTCAGGATTTTTCCATGGTCGGCTACAGTCCACCTACCCGTTCCTTGAAGGGGAGGGTTTAGATGTCCTTCCCAGTTGTATGATAAATCAGTTGCTCTCATAGACTGTGGGAAGAAAACAGAAAGCTTCGAGCTGTCATTTAGTCCAATCAGCAAGGGCTTGTGTGTTTTCTTTCCCAGACCCAGTGAGTGTCTGTGTGGCCTATTTTCGTCTCGGTCAGAGGGTGCATGGTGTATTTTCGGCTGACAGTAAATGTGTGCTCTGTTTTCTGCCTACAGTCAATGAGTGAGTATTGTGTTTTCTGTTTCCTCCCTGCGGTCGGTTACGTGAGTGCGTGTCCTCTTGTCTCTCCACAGTCAGTGAGCATGTGGCTTCTTTCTCTCCGCCTCGTAGTCAGTGTAGACTGTTCACTACTCACAGTTAATGTGAATTGACTTTTCTCTCCACTGTTAGTGAGTGTATGGTCTGACATATATACATGCTCAGAGTAAATTGCCATTTTCTCCATAGTTAGCTTGTCATTATTTTCTCGCCACAGTCAGTGAGTGCATGGTCTATTTTCTTACCATAGTTAGTGAGTAATTGTCTGTTTTCTGGCCTCAGTCAGTGAGTGCATGGTCCATTTTCTCCCCACTGTCAGTGAACGGTCTGTTTCTTCCTCAGTCTGGGAGCATATGGTCGGGTTTCTCCCCATTCAGGGTTGGTATTATCTGTTTTTTCACCAGCAGTCAGCAAGTATATGCTCAGCTTTCACTCCACAGTCATTGATTGTTTGGTCTGTTTTCTTTTCACAGTTGACCAGTACGTGAGCGAGGCACTTTTAGTTCCCGATAAGTGCAAGTTCCTCCACCAGGAGAAGATGGACGTATGCGAGACCCATATGTTCTGGCACAGTGTCGCACGAGAGGTAAGTACCAACTGGCTCTGGGTGCAGAGAGGTAAGGACAATACTGGTACTAACTGAGGAGAAGGAAGTGCAAGGCTAGTGCTGAGCGGGGAAAGATGTACGACAGAGCGGTATGTAGTGAGGGAAGAGGGTGACATTGGGATGGTGGAGGAGGTAAGGTCAAAGCCAGCAAAGGGTTGGCCAAGGTGAGAACAATGCTGGCACAGTTTGTGGAGAACAAAAAGAGTGTCTGCTGGCACGAATGTCCTTTGCTTGGCTTTGTGGAACTGTGGCACCCTGCCCTTGTACTTTTCTGACAGCCCTCTGTTTTGTTTTTTTACCCCCAGTGAGCTCAACAGTCATGTCCCACTGTAGGCCCTCCTGTGTAAATGATTGAGGCATCAGATCTGGGCTCTGATGTCTAAGGAGTACTGAGAGTGTAGACCTCATGGTGAAAGTGGCTCCTGCCCTCTCTACCCAGGCTGAATGAGCCTGACCGAGATGACGCATAATCTCTAGTCAGGGGCACAGACCTCTTGACATGTGCCACTGTGGTTAACTGCCTACCAGTTGATACTGTGTAAAATCTGGATTGGCTCCCAAAACTGGTGTCTTTTTGCCTTCGTCTTGTCTGGGACTTGCATGAAGAGTGCTTGCACCAAGTGTGGAGTTTACTCACTGCACCTGAACTAGTGACTGCTGATGGCCATTGGACTCCGCGTGGAAGTGCTGTACAAGATGGTGGTCTCCAATCTGCTGAGCTGGTGCTGTCTATTGGTGAACATAGACACCAGCATATGCACATCTCCTGTACCCCTCCCTAGATAAACCAGGTAATCCTGGTGGGGGATTTTGTCAGTGTCTTTTGCACCCCTTTGCTTTGAGGGCCTTGCTTTTAAAGGAAGAGGCCAGAATGAAAGCCACCCACCCCATTTCCTGTGCATGAACATCATTCCCTTGTGCACTGGCCTTCCTGTCTGGAACCATTCCATATGTACGTAAGCCAGCGTAACACTGGCTTTGGCAAGGACAGCAGGCAGCATGCCTAGGACACTGGGCATCACACAATAAACCTGGAAGCTGGGTCTGGTGGCTCAGTGGACTAATGCGTCCACTGCAGGGACCTGTGTTCGACCTCATAGTCACAGGTTCAAATCCTGGCGCGTCCACTCAGCCTTTCATCCGTCATAGGTCGGGGTAACAGTTGGGTAACAAACATCTGTTATTCAGCGCCAACATGCCTCCGGGTGAATGTGCACTTTACAAATACACGTTATGTTATGCCCCACACTCCAGCATTACAGGACCCTCAAGAAATTCACAAGAAACAGCCCTCCTGATTGGCCAGACCTGGCCACCATGGAAGGTTAAGTACTGGAATTCCTTGGTCATTGAGTCATTTGACGGATTCCACTTATTACCAAAGTGTTCCTATACACCAGTGTTGGAGAGTAGAGACAGAAGAGCCAGGAGGGAACTGCTGAAGGGCTGGCACTTTCCATGCCAACTGGGCATAGGTCTCCACAGTCTTTGAAGACACCCTGCTTGCTGCGTCAGTGAAAATAAGAAATAACCTACTTGTGATCAGAAGCGGAAGTAGAGGTAGTCCGTCCTTATTCGGGACATGTTCATTGCAGTTTTCTAGCTATAGCAGTTCCAGAATTTTCACTCAATAAAATATTCCCTTGTCTATGCTAGTGGCCAACTAGCCGGTGGACTCTCAAGTCCCTGTTGAGGGTTCCCTGGCTGTTCCAGACTACGAAAAAATCGTGATTTTAGCCAGCGGTTCATGAGGTTCTGGGCCCTGCCCCTCCCAATCTAGTGTAAAGCAACCAGAATTAGGCACCCTAGCCTACCAGAGAACCTGGTCTCCAATCCTGAGCCCAGTCACTATTGGACTCTGGACTCCGGTCAACTCCATAGGACATGGTAGGTGACACTAGAATATTACCCCCATCCCCTTCGCTATTCCTGAACATCACCGGAAAGTGTCCCTGGAAGCTTCTATAAGAAGCCATACACTTTTTCACTTTATTAAGTCTTATCTTCAGCATCAGACTGCGTCTGACTTTCTAACCTTGCACCGACTCTTGGAGTAATCTTCGACTGCTTGACCCCATATCTAAGGGATTCAAGAGCTAAAGGGGAGTTCTAGATCATTCAGTCTGAGTGCCACAGTGCGTTGGTCCCAGGATCCCAGGGGTGAGCTATAGTAGTCTTAACAGTTATTTCCTTCACCACCCTGGAACCCCAGGAAAAGGCATCACAGTGCCTCTGGCATGCGTTAGTGGTGGTCTGCTCAGACAGCATGGTATAGCGCTACAGCCAGGGTGGTGAGGCAGTGGTAAAGGTTTCTACTAGGATGGGATAGTGGTAAGGGTGGTGTTCATGTAACATTCTGACTGGTAAGGATGAAGCTGAGGTCAGGATATGTGGAAGGAGGTAAGGATGAGGCTGACAGGGGGTGGAGAGCAAGTAAGGGTGAAGTCAATATATTCTGAAGGAGGCAAGAATGAGGCTGCAGGGCTGGGGAGTAAGTAAGGGTGAAGTCAATATATTCTGAAGGCGGTATGGGTGAGGCTGGCAGTGGGTTAGAGAGTAGATAAGGGTACCCCAGTTCAGGAAGGACCTCAAGACCTGGCTCTTCCAATGACCCAGCACTTAGACAGATCTGCATCCCACCTCCCCCCAGCGCCTTGAGACCCTCACGGGTGAGTAGTTGTGTGATTTACCACCCCTTGATTGATTGATAAGGGTGAGGTCCAGATAAGCGGAAGGAGGTACGCGTGAGGCTGCAGGAGGGGGGGGGGGGGGAAATGGCAGGATCTGGGGATTAAGTAAAGGTGATGCTAAAAGTGAGAGTCTAGTGACCTATATGACCGGTTCAGACTATTTTTGAATTGACAGCCATCTTCAGTTTGCATGCTGGTGCTTTTTGAGCTCATACTAGCAAGGTTAGAAGTGCAACTAAATGTCCCAGAACCACAATGTCCTCTTGGCTAAATAGCCTGGGTCGATTGAAGGCCTCACTCATGACTCAGTGCCATCTGGCATTCTTTTTTAGGTTTTTTTCCCCATGAAATTCAAATTGGAAGAATGCCGATGCACAATCGAAGAGCAAATCTAGCACATTGCTCGTGGTATGTTGCACAGCGGATAATAAGATATCTGCGCCCACTTTACCATGCATTCGTGTAATCGACTCTTCGAGTTGAGTAAGGACAAGAATAACCTCTGCATCCTTTTTTCAGGAAGAAAAGCTCATTCTACACTGATATATAGGATGATTTCACTTTTGTCCCAGTTTGAGAATTCAGGTACTTATCAGCATTCCACAGAAAGCCAAGACACCTGATTGAGCAAGACCACTGACTCATTGTCAGCGAAATTGCTCTCCCTCCCTCGCAGCTCCACCATCAAGTGAGGCCTTCCCCCGAGCCCCTGCACTCTCGAGTGTTGGTGTTCGAGGCCCTCCTCCACCCGCATGTTTTACCTGCGCCTCATCCCTGGTGGTCCAGTGGACCTCTGTCTCTCGCTCCGCTCTTTCTCTCCGTTTTCACTCGTTTTTTACTGATTTCAATCTTCCCCTTTTACTCTCCTTCTGTCTTTCCTCCGTTTTCACTAGTTTTTTACTGATTTCAATATCCCCCTTTTACTCTCCTTCTGTCTTTCCTCCGTTTTCACTCGTTTTTTACTGATTTCAATCTCCCCCTTTCACTCTCCCTCTGTCTCTCCTCCGTTTTCACTCGTTTTTTCACTGCTTTAATCTCCCCCTCTCACTCTCCTTCATGTCTCTCCTCCACTTTTCTTGCACTTTTCACTGCCTTATTTCCACTCTTTCCTCTCTTTTTGCCTTTTTCTGCCCATTTTTCCCTGCCGCTGCTGCCCCCGCGGCCCCTCCCCCCGGCACGACCAACGCGACCGGCCCAATCCAGCTCCCCTCCCCACCTCCCAGCTGTCCAGTCCTCCCCGACCCCTACTTAATGGCGGCCGCTGTGCGGCCGCGCCACTGGCGCGCTGAAGGCGCACCAAAGGCAAGCCCGTCTGCGCCCGTCCGCGACCCGACCACGACCAGCGCCAGGAACCCTGGACCTCCGCATCGCCAACGCTACGACCCAGCGGCACTCCACGCTCTCAACCCAAGCCGCAACACCAACTGCAAGCTAGCATCACCAGCCGTCACCCACGGACCCTTCAGCTGTCACCGCTGCCGGCACACCTGCAGCACCGCCAAGACCACAGACCCGGCGCAACCCGCCCGCAAAACCACAACCGAACCGAAGACCCTGCAATGCATCCTCCTCAACGTCCGATCCCTCCACAAACACGCCACCGAAATCTGGGACCTCCTCGACAGCACCACCCCGGACATAGCGTTCTTCACCGAAACATGGTCCAACACCACCTCGGGACCGGACATCGCCATCGCCATTCCCCAAGGATACAAGATCTCCAGGAAGGACCGCCCCACCCGCCCGGGAGGAGGAATCGCCATCGTCCACAAATCCACCCTCCGCCTGAGCACACTCCCCGACGAGCCCACAGACCTGATGGAACACCTTCACTTCAAGATACTGGCCAGCCCTACCACCACCCTCCGAGGAACCCTCATCTACCGACCCCCTGGACCCCGCGGACTTTTCGCCAACTCCATCACGGACATCATCTCCCCGCATGCCATTGCGTCCACCAACTACACCCTACTGGGAGACCTCAACCTCCACCTCGACAACCAACTGGACCCCAGCACCACATCCCTCCTAGACAACCTCCACAACATTGGACTCCGCCAGATCGTGACCGAACCCACGCACTCAGCAGGACACACCCTCGACCCCCTCTTCACAACAGGAAACTCCATCACCTTCAGCCACACCACCGAACTCCCATGGACTGACCATTGATGCGTCCACTTCACCTTCAGAACACCCACCAAACACAGACACCAGCACCTGCTCCCACGAAGAAACTGGACCAGAATCACCGACGACCAGCTAACCTCATCACTCAGCAACTCTACCCCAACCATCGCGGAAAACGACGTCCCCAACACCGCAGCCCGAACACTGCACAGATGGATCTCCGACAGCGCCAACACTATAGCCCCCCTCAAGAAAAACAACAACACCCACGCCAAGAAAGCCAGATGGTTTACCACCGAACTTCAAGAGTCCAGACGCACTTGCCGCCGCCTCGAAAAGGCATGGAGGAACACCAAATCCACAGAAGCCCACAACAACTTCAAAGCCGCCACCAACGCCCACCACCAACTCATCAGAAAAACGAGGAAAAAAGCGATTGAAGACAGAATCTCCACTCACGCACACAACAGCAAAGAACTCTTCAACATCAAGGAGTTCGCCCAACCCACCAGCGAGTCCACCGACATCCCTCCCTCACAAGACCTCTGCGACAAACTCAGCACCTTTTTCCACCACAAAATCAAGAGCATCTACGACAACTTCGACGAAGACACCCAACACACTGAACCCTCACCAACCACCCCCGACACCCTGAAGCCAGCGATCGACAACTGGACAGCCCTCACCACCGAAGACACACTGAAGACGATGAAGTCAATCCACTCCGCGGCCCCCACGGACCCCTGCCCCCACCACATTTTCAACAGAGCCGCCGACACCATCGCACCCATGCTCTGCCACACCATCAACCACTCCCTGGCAACCGCCTCGTTACCCGATGACTGGAAACACGCCGAGGTCAACCCCCTCCTGAAGAAACCCTCGGCGGACCCCACCGACCTCAAAAACTACAGACCCATCTCCCTGCTCCCGTTCCCAGCGAAAGTCATCGAGAAAGCCATCAACAGCCAACTCGCCACATTCATCGAAGAGCACAACATCCTCGACTCCTCCCAATCCGGCTTCAGAAAAAACCACAGTACGGAAACCGCCCTCCTCGCCGCAACAGACGACATCCGCACCCTACTAGACAAAGGAGAAACAGCAGCCCTCATCCTCCTCGACCTCTCAGCGGCGTTCGACACTGTATCTCACCGCACCCTAATACGCAGACCCCACGACGCAGGGATCCAAGACGAGGCCCTCGACTGGAACCGCTCCTTCCTCTCCGGCAGAACGCAGCGGGTCAGACACCCCCACCCCCCTCCCCACCCCCCCTTTCCTCTCGGACCCTACACCAACCACCTGCGGAGTCCCCCAGGGGTCCTCCCTCAGCCCTACGCTCTTCAACGTCTACATGGCTCCGCTCGCCCCCATCGTCAGAACCTACGGACTCAACATTGTGTCATACGCAGACGACACCCAACTCATCCTCTCCCTATCCAACGAACCCAATACCGCCAGAAACAACTTTCGAGAAGGCATGGAAGTCGTCGCCAAATGGATGAAAAACAGCTGCCTACAACTAAACACCAACAAAACAGAAGTACTCATCATGGGCCCAAACCCCGACGCCTGGAACGACACCTGGTGGCTCCTCGCCCTCGGAAGCCCACCCACCCCGACATACCACGCACGCAACCTGGGAATCATCCTGGACTACGAGCTCAAAATGGACCGCCAGATCAACTCCGTTTCGCCCTCCTACTTCCACACCCTCCGCCACCTACGTAAGTCCTTCAAATGGATTCCCCTCGAACACAGAAAGACCGTCACTCGCGCCCTGGTCACCAGCAGACTCGACTACGGCAACGCACTCTACGCCGGAATAAACAAAAACCTCACCCGCAAGCTACAGAACATCCAGAACGCCGCCGCAAGACTGGTCCTCGACCTGCCAAGACACTGCCACATCTCCCAGCACCTGCGCACACTCCACTGGCTCCCCATCGAAGCTAGAGTCACCTTCAAGATGCTCACCCACGCTCACAAGGCCCTCCACGACACCGGACCAGCATACCTGAACAGCTGACTCAAATTCCACGCACCCCAGAGGACCCTACGATCAGCCCAGCTCTCCTACGCCGTGGTCCCCCGCACCAGAAAGACCAGGTCGGGAGGCCGCTCCTTCTCCTTCCTCACGGCCAGAGCCTCCTGGAACGCCCTTCCGCTCCACCTCAGACAGACAACATCGCTCCCCATCTTCGCAAGAAACCTCAAAACCTGGCTCTTCGACAGACCCCCCCTTGATGGACTGGAACCTGCTAACCCCCCCCTCCCCCAGCGCCTTGAGACCCCTACGGGTGAGTAGTCGCGCTTAACAAACGCCTCATTGATTGATTTAAGTTTACATTAGGATTTTTACTGTCTCAATGAGAGTGTCCCCAGGTTGCTTAAAAGGCCCTGGAATGGATCGCCCTGACTCTGACCCTCCTTTTCACGTGCAAGCCCAACCTTACTTAAAGTGTATTCAGAGGTACAATATAGGGGTGGGTGAAATATTCCATTCCTCCTGCGGCATTGGCGGAATTTTGCCAAATCCATATTACTCTTGTAACGTGGAGTTCTGGCCAAATTCCACCAATTGCCCGTGGTGGAATTTTTTGTCGCACATGGCTCCAGAATGGTACGTTGGCGAGCACAATCGATATTTGGCGTCCCCTAGTGCGATTTCAAGTCGCTAGGAGGACATCTGGCAAAATATTTCTACCGCCGGCAGTCACAACGGTTCACAGTCAGAAGGCTGCTATTCCAGTAGAAAATCTACTAGTGTGCAGCAAAATCAACTCCAGTAGCGGCACCCTCTTGTGAACCACCCGTTGCTATTCACTACTGGCTTTTAAATCGCAGCGCGACATGCCTATTTCCACTTGTTGATGGAACTCCGCGGAATCTTGCAGAGGTTTTATGTAACTCCGTGGAATTCCGCAGAGTTAAAATCCGTGAGTTCCGTACGCCCCTTGTACAATCCTGGTTTAATACCCAGAATAATGTACGGTAGCCATGATTGATTAACTTACTCATGACCAAAGTTAAGTAGCTATGACTGACTAACTTACAAAGTACCTTTATTGTAGTGGTTGCTAGCCCACGAGGGTCTCTAGGCACTCATCGTGCTGTATCATAATCGAGTCCCCCAGAGTTTAATTCAGAGATTGTATTTTTCCAAAGGTTGCACCCTGAATGGCCAGCGACACCAATACAAACTACGTATTGTCATGTCCACCTTCATCGCAGTCTGCAGTTGTTCAAGTCGGAAGATGTGGGAATGGTTTGGCCAAGTGGGTGAGGGGCTCTGGTCTGGGTGTTGCTTCTTTTTGAAGGGGAGCTAAACCGGCTCCATAGAGCTTTGGGCGTAAATGAGCCTGCTTGTCAAGGTGTTGGCAGTGTCTATCATTTCACTCAGTGCTGAATATTGTGAAATCATCTGAGGGGACACTCGCCTTAGCACATTCTTTGTTCAAAGTATTCAGCTACAGGTTATCTCTGTTATTCCCCATTCAGACCCATCTCCAGTGTTCTGTGATTTCTAATCCCTTTCCCTGCTGAGGTGCCTTTTGGGGTAAGAAGTCAATTGGGAATGAAGGTTTGTGTTTCTCACATACAGAGCAAGTGTGTCGGAGCACATTGGGTGGGAGGAGGGCGACCAGTGGATGGGCAGTAGCCCTGGACAATGGATAGGTCTGGGTGGACAGCAGGGTGGAGTCAGACTTGGATACAGCCTGAATAGAGGCCCAGGCGAGTCATTCTGTGAGACAGGGTGGCAGGTCACAATGATGAGCAAGGCAGTCAGTCAAGGTCTTAGGTCTTGTGTAAGGAAGAAGTAAACCGCTGAGGGCTGGAGCGCACATGGTCAGTCGAGACACGAGTTGTGTGGTCCACAGTAGGACCACTAGAAGTGCATTAACCTAATCCACCAGCTTTAATGCACTGGCCAAAATCTCATGTAGTGTTTTCAACTCTGATTGTAGGGCTGAAAGGCAGAAGTGGAGGTCCCAGGCAGCCTGGTGTTTGACCCCCACTTTCACCTTACCAGCTGCTCCAAATGTGTAATGGACGCCTCTGGGGTCCCTCCTTCCTAGAATAGCGCCGAGAGGACTCTGGGAAAGGCTCCCTGGTATTTGACTGAGCGCCTCTGCCTTCTGCTTGTTCCTGACCCTCGTGGTTTGCCAGAGGCCTGATGCTCTCTCTCTTTCTCCACAGGCCTGTGGCTCAGAGTTGCTGGAGCTCCACAGCTACGGGATGCTGCTCACTTGTGGCACAAGTGGTTTCAGCGGTGTGCCCGACAGGTTCCGTGGGGTGGAATACGTCTGCTGTCCTTCCCGCCCCCTCTCTGCGAAGGCCGAAGAGGTGGCTCCAGCCACGGAAAGACCCTACAGTGTGAAGGAACTGTCCAAAGAGAGGTAAGGTTGGGAGTATTCAGGGCCGGACTGGCAGTATCCGGCATCGGGCGTTTCCCCAGGAGGCTGGAAGGGTAGGGGCTGGTTTTGCAGTGGTGGGGGCCAGTTTTGTTACTGGTGGCTGGTTTTGTTACTGGGGGGCGGCTTTGCAGTGCTGCTACAATATCGCCCCCAGTAGCAAGAGCAGCGTCCAAGCGTTTCCAGCCTCCCGGGGCCAGGCCGTGGTTCCCCAGGGCTAGTCCTAGGTAATTGCCAGGGCTGCTTTGGGTTCCCAGTCCGGCCCTGGGAGTATTAAAGCATCTACAGGGCACCGCTGGGATATTATTGTATAACTGACTAGAAGCTGCTGCTAGGACGCTGGCACTGCCGGAGTCCTGTGGTACCGACAGGGTACTGATGGAGGAATCTCACACTGCTGGTGGATAGCTCACACTCTGGAGTGTATGCAACTCACTCTGCACTGCTAGAGAGAGTGTGCACTGCTGGAGAAAGTTTATGCTGCTGGTAGAAAACTCACTCACTGCTGGAGTCGTATTGTTCGGCTTTCTGGGCACTGCTGGGGGAAGCTCACACTGCTGCAGTGGTGTATTGGCAGGACACTGCTGTAGGAAGTCCTGAAGTCCTGCCTGGCACTGCTGGGAAAACCTCACCCTGCTGGAATCCTATTGTGAGTGGCTGGGCACTGCTGGGAGCAGCCTTCACTACTGCAGGCCTGTATGCTGGCCACCAGTGCTTTGTTTTCTGTGATTTTTAAGACTATACTTACAATATAAATTGCAGAACTACAAGTCCCAGAATGCATTTGTTGTCTTATTAGCCAGAGTTATATAAAGGTGTCACACATATCGTGCAGACACCTGGCAGCTGTCACGTATATCCCACACCTGGACTACAAGAGCTCTAACTCAAGCCTGTCACTCACAAGTGATACTGACTCCTGCATTGGTAGTGGTCAGTAACAGTTGAAAAAACATATTATTTGAGGACTACCTTAGATGTGGTTTGGAGGTTTCTCCTCCAAGAAATAGTTTTGCAGATGAGCAACAAATTGCACAAAATCTTCAAGCACTTACTGACAAGTGGTCTTCACTCAGAAGACATTTTTGATATCATATGTCAGAAACTGAGTCTTTCAGATTACAAAACAAATTTGTATAAAAAAATCTGTGAAAATAGAAGAAACATTCTAAAGGGACCTGGAGTTAACGTCCTAGTAATCCCCCCACATTGGGGAACTACTGAGGTGTAAGTACTTTGAGAGTACTAGCATATGCGCTAGTACCCCTGGTAGTGTCTTCCAACAGCTGTCCTATGACTTGTAGGCCAGGAGGTGGCGGGAGAGGAGACACCAAGGGAGCATTGCACCGACTGCCCCTGTGTAGAGCCTGGCCATAGCTGTCCTATGACTTGTAGGCCTGGAGGTGGCGGGAGAGGAGACACCAAGGGAGCATTGCACCGACTGCCCCTGTGTAGAGCCAGGCCATAGCTGTCCTATGACTTGTAGGCCTGGAGGTGGCGGGAGAGGAGACACCAAGGGAGCATTGCACCGACTGCCCCTGTGTAGAGCCTGGCCATAGCTTATAGGCCCAAGTTTGGAAAAGAACGCTTCCAGCCAGTGCTGCTGCCAGATTCCCCCCTGGTGAAGGAGAGGGAGTGGTGTACCCAGTCAGACTCTCTGAAGGACTAGTGGGGCAGTGGTATACTCACTCTGTCCCATCTCTGCTGGTCTTTAGCAGGCTTCACCATCTCAGAAAATCTCTCAACTTCCCGATAGGCCTGTTAGTCCCCGAAACATCTCACAGTTTGCGAGCATTTCATACCTTCTTCCCTGAGCATGTGTTTCTTTGCCTCTCGCTTTATTCTCTTAGTGAACACAATGAAGTCTGAAACCTAGGATTATTTTTAATCGACATTGTAGATGACGTAAGATGGCAAATCCCATGGATAAAAACCTGCTCGGTGGTAATGTATTTTGCTTTCACTTCTCCATTTGTAGCAGAAGTATCCAACAGAAGTGCAAGGGGGAGGGGGCCTGCTGCCTCTCATCCCAGCACAGTTCACCCCATTGCATCCTGGTAAATGCAGTACGCTTACTTTCAAAGTTGCTGTAGTTTTTCACCATAGTTGGTGCAGGTAGTGCTGTTATCTCTAGACACATGTTTCTGGGTTTAGCCCTTCATCAGTAGAGAGCAGAAGTGGTCTGCAGCCTTCTGAAGACCACTATCGTGGGAATTCTCCTTATCAACAAGTTCTCTTACATCAGGCAGTTGTCCGAGCCAGTGGCGTAACAAAAGCCCCCGAAGCGCCTGCGGTGCGGGGCGAGGGGCCTGATCTCCAGGGGGGCCCCCACAGCAAAAGTGGTAGGTGGTGGACCAGCGAGACGGGGGCCCCCTCTATGTACTTTGCAGGGGGGCTCAAGTTTCATTATGCCACTGGTCCGAGCTCTCGTAATTCTTTCCATTCAGTGTCTTCTCTGCTCTCTACCATTGCCTTCTGGGATATCAAGCTTATAGCAGGACTTAGCTCCAGGATTATATGCACCCAAGATGCAGAGCCAATATCCCATACATCGATGGTTGTATGACCACATGCATAACTATCTCCTCCCCATTCACTCTACTCCACATATAAGCTTTGCTCAGGGCTACTGGAAGTATGATATTCTGTATCTGTGGGGCTATCTGAATATTTAGGTATTTGCCACACTTGCCACATAATCAATCTTCTCATAATTTACAGATTTAAACAAAACATTTTTTTCTTGCTCAAATGGATTAGAAGTTATTAAAAAGCTCTACCACAGATGTTGGTGGACAGTGGCAGGCCTTTCGCTGTGCCGTGGCATGCCACCTTTCAATTTATGATTGCTGTACCTGATAGGATACTAAAACATTTGTCCAGATTGTGTCAACGTGTACAAATGGCAACATCTAAGTAATACTTGCACAAAATGTGTAGCATTATGCCACATAATTTGCCTATTCTTACTTTATACTTTAGTCAACACTGCTGCATAATTTGCTCCTCCCGGCTGCATAAGTAAAGCAGCCTGGCTTACCTACATGATAGCAACAACACAATTATAGTGAGCCTCCGATCACGCATGATACCAAAACACATATCAGTTGGCCGTACTTCACCTTTAGAACCATATAATATTTCAGCATTGCCCTTTCTAGGCTTTTTGCCAATTTATATTAAGAATGTGCTTTCAAAGGATCCGTTTGGCCCATTTGCTACAAAATGTTCCCAGGGAGAGAACCCTGATCCTTCTGAAAGGAGGTATTTACTTTGTAGGTATGAGTGTGGTAAGCAAAGATACATTAACAGATGCAAAACCAAACTTAAAGACATGGGGAGATTTTTAATGATGCCAGTACCTCTGAAATGCTGGAAAGATTGGGACGGGGTCAGCCACATTCCTGGTAGTTGACTAAGCCTGACCTCAGGAAGTAACCATCGTGCCTGTGGTCCGGCCCACATATGCGGCATCAAAAACATTTGGGAAACTAGGTGACTGATTTAACACTATTGCAGAGACCGAAACTGCCCAGCATTTTCGTTTCACTCCTTTTACAGTAATTATTTTGGGGTCTGTCATGCAGTGCGTAATTTATAAAAGAGTAAGTGCCCAGAGCCTTCTCGAGAGGTCTTTGCAGCTTGCACCACCCATTGCCACTGCCAATGGCAGCACTGACACAACTACTAGCCATCGTACGCCTACAAGTGGGACAATTCAGACTATTCCAGGCCACCCAAAGCTTTAAGAATGGCAATGGCAGCAAGTATTATAAGTTTATAATGTATATTGATTTATTAAACACTGTTGTCAAAATCCCAAAATTAGACAGACAGCGCCACCATGTGGCAGACTGTCAACGCCGGTGCTGAGAATTAAGTGCTGGTGACGAGCACCGAAAACCACCTGCTCAAATTAAGCCCTGCTATTGCATGCATGCAAGAAAATCGAATTTAACAGCATTTCCACTGCTGAAGGGAAGGGCAATAGAAGCTACATCTACCAGAGTACTTTTAAGGTTTCTACTGTTTCCAAAATCCAATTGAAGTCCCGAGGTTTAGCAGCATCAACCTATTTGAGATTCGCATGTTCAGTATGATTCTGCCATCTAGTGGTCGATACCTGAAAAACACACCCTCTTTTTAGGTAACCTTGAAAGAGTTGAGATAGAGCACCAACAATAAAGGGGCCCTTCAATTGTTTTTCTTCTGGTAACATTTGTTGTATTTTCAAAGGTAGGATGTCATTGGGGCATTTCGTCTGACAAACATCTGCTCTTTATTTTGACACAGAGTTGTCTCTTGTTTTCCTTTTGCCTGCATAGTCCAGGAATGTTCTAATTTGAACATAACCACGCTGAATTAGTGTGTGAGGGTAAAGGCCACAGTATGTTGAAAGTTTTCCAACACAGAGGTAAATAAATATTTGTTAGTTTCACAAACTAACCTTCTATTTATTACCAAAAATCGCAGAAGCATGTTAACCTCACAGGATTCAACATGAACTCATTAGGCCTGAGTCACAAAGCCATAAATGTAGCTGAAACTTACACGTGCCAATGGCTTGACTTACAATTGCAAGTTCACTTTGAAATTCGCAAACGTGAATGTGTGCCTGTAAAGAGATTTACTCATGCGTAGGAACATCCTAGTATGATGAAATATTGCACATGAGTAAACCATGTCTCAGCAGTGAGTGGGTACCACGAGAGCTATTGGCTTTGCCATGTTGTACAGCAGCGCAGCTGCTATGCAGCATGGCTGAACATTCGTAGCACTATGATGCTGCATCGCTCCACCAGACGCGGAGTTCCATCGAAATATCTGCATTAGAACTGAAGTAGGTGGCGGCAGAGTGAGAAAGGTGTACAGCAAGAATGGTGTCAAGACTGTTTACCCCCAATCTAAGTAAACAAACATTCTGGGGGAAAACGAGGGTAAATCCTGTATTCTTCCAAATAATGGAGTCCAAATTTTAACTCCACATAAGCGAGTGCGTGACAAGACTCCAGAGTATCTTTGCATAATTAGGATGAATCTTGAGAAGTGTATGCAAAAAGAGCCAAGAAATATATTGGGTTCCATTTCATAGAGTCCAAACTGCAGAAGTCTGCAAGATGAATCCACAGGGCTGTGATCTGATTATGTGGCTATGACCTAATTATGTGGGGAGAGGATTTTGTGTAATGGCCAGAGCTGGCGACTGTGGAGCTGGGGAGCAAGGTTCAAGACTCCGCGTCGGCTCAACATCCTGTTATTGTGGACAAATCACATAATCACCCTTTGCCTGTAAACAATGAATGTGTCCTCGTGTAATGTAACTGGTGCTAATGGAAAGTGCTACGATAACCTCGGGTCAAGTTTGAGCTATATAAAACAGCAAAAAATGTATGTTTCTAGTCACTGGCAAAGTTTACAATACAATACGAAGTCTGCAGTCAAGAAATAGAAAGAGACAAAGCAAATAATCGAACTCAGGTGATTGGAACCAACAGTGCAAATTGCCTCGAGTTTGGTAGGGTAGACACCTGAAGGGATGGGGGAGCAGGGACACCACAAAAGATAGGAGGAATCCCAGTGAGCACCAAACAGAAGATGGTGGATGAGACAAGGCATTGAAGCCTCAAGATGGGAACTCCGAACCACCTTGACAGCCCTCTGCTCATCCCGGAACACAGAAAACAAATAGCAAGGCCTGCAAGCAGGTCATCCCTCCCACCCCGCAGTCTCCCATTCAAAAATGCGAATACCGTTCGGGTACAAGAAATACGGGCATAAGTTGGGGCTGTAAAACAAGGGAGTAATTGTTGACCGCAGAGACAGGATGCTAAAAAGAATTACTTGCAGAAATCGTCAGAGCGCATATTCGTAGCATGTGTTGGCTGCAGATACACATGCTGTGCACACTCCTGCCATCTAGTGTTTGGCCTGGATTCTGCAAGTTGTTGTTCTCGAGGAAGTCTTTTATGGTCTACATCGTGCATCGTATCTCCTCCTCGAGGCAATGCGCATGGCCTACGCCTCTTTTGTTAGATTGTTTTTTTCTGCCATTGGGCTCGGACGGACTGCGTCGGAGCTCTGTAATTTTTGATGCTCATGCGGCCTTCAAACAATCAAAGGATCCAGCAGATCGAAGATCGCCAACGGCGAGTGAGACGCGGCTCCAATACACATTGGAACCGTGTATAATCGCGCAAAAGCACCAGACTTCCACATCCTCACCATCCACACCCGTCAAGAGTGTTCGTCTCCTGGTAATGGAGGCGACAAAGGGAAGTTTATTCAGATGGTGCCCTAGGTGCGAGGCCAAATACACTTGCTCAGACACTCTCATGGTCTGTAACCTGTGTTTGTCACCTGAGCACAAAGAACAGGACAACACAGCGTGTAACCTCTTCAAAAACAAGAAAACGATGTGAGTAGATGAGTCCGACGCGTAGCACATAGCATGGAGATGGCAGCCGAGGCATAGTTCTCATACGAAGGATCACACAGCGAGGGTGAGATCGATGCAGAAATACCAGTTACCAGACAAATACCAAATACCAGACAAATATGTCATCGCCAGCCCCCACTATGTCGCCTCCAATGAATCCAGTGGGGAAGCAGTCGGACATGCAGGTCGGAGACGATGAGCAGCAGACTCCGTTACCAGGGTCGGGGCCCAAGATGAAGGCGATGTCAAGGGCCGTGAGTACAATTAACCCACCCCACATAAATAAGTTGTTGGAAAATGAGGCATTAGTTGTGAGTCCTGCACAAATAATGGGTCTACATTTGTTCTTCACTGGGAACCAAACACCCCATTGTAGCACTTGACTCTCAGAGGGTAGCTTTGCAGAGCAGTCTGAGGCTCAAGGGAGGTGGTATGGGCTAGTAATTACCATTTACAGGTGCGCAGAAATAACACTCAATAATTGATTGTCCAGTCTGTACTTTTCTTTATAAAAAAGGAAGTACATTTATTACACACACTACTCAATACTATGCATCAATTTACAAACATACATAGCTGATGGAAATACTTCTTGACATTGCGTAACATTCCTACCCCTCCTGCGGGGGGGGTCTAGTACCACCACTCACATGTATGAACATCATCTTGCCCCCAAATGCAGTGGGTTGACCATAACCTGGAGCGAGGACCCTTCCCCCTGGCACCACCCCTGTGGCGACCCACCCCATTATCTTAACAAGCATTTATAATGGGAACACCTGCCATAGTGACACATAACCCTGACTGAGAGCATCTCATACTGACCATACAGTATACACACTGAAATCACAGTGGCTGACAGTCTGGTTGTTCACCTAATGCAGTAGCAAGAATACATGTCTAAGCAACACTTAGAATGACTGGTACTTATCATATCTGATCACATGAACAATGCAAGTATCAATCTGTGGTTTCCTGCCAGAGTACCAATCTGTGGTCCCCTGCCAGAGTACCAATCTGTGGTCCCCTGCCAGAGTACCAATCTGTGGTCCCCTGCCAGAGTACCACTCTGTGGTCCCCTGCCAGAATACCAATCTTTGGTCCCCTGCCAGAGTACCAATCTGTGGTCCCCTGGCAGAGTACCAATGTACCAATCTGTAGACCCCTGGCACAGAACCAATCTGTGGTCCCCTGGCAGAGTACCAATGTACCAATCTGTGCTCCCATGGCAGAGTACCAATCTGTGGTCCCCTGGCAGAGTACCAATCTGTGGTCCCCTGCCAGAATACCCATCTGTGGTCCCCTGCCAGAATGCCAATTTGTGGTCCCCTGCCAGAGTACCAATCTCTGGTCCCTTGGCAGAGTACCAATGTACCAATCTTTGGTCCCCTGGCAGAGTACCAATGTACCAATCTGTGGTCCCCTGGCAGAGTACCAATCTGTGGTCCCCTGCCAGAACGCCAATCTGTGGTCCCCTGCCAGAGTACCAATCTGTGGTCCCCTGGCAGAGTACCAATGTACCAATCTTTGGTCCCTTGGCAGAATACCAATGTACCAATCTTTGGTCCCCTGGCACAGTATCAATCTGAGGTCCCCTGGCAGAGTACCAATCTGTAGTCCCCTGTCAGAGTACCAATGTACCAATCTTTGGTCCCCTGGCAGAGTACCAATGTACCAATCTTTGGTCCCCTGGCAGAGTACCAATGTACCAATCTTTGGTCCCCTGGCAGAGTACCAATGTACCAATCTGTGGTCCCCTGGCAGAGTACCAATCTGAGGTCCCCTGGCAGAGTACCAATCTGTGGTCCCCTGGCAGAGTACCAATCTGTGGTCCCCTGGCAGAGTACCAATCTGTGGTCCCCTGGCAGAGTACCAATCTGTGGTCCCCTGGCAGAGTACCAATGTACCAATCTTTGGTCCCCTGGCAGAGTACCAATGTACCAATATTTGGTCCCCTGGCACAGTATCAATCTGTGGTCCCCTAGCAGAGTACCAATGTACCAATCTGTGGTGCCCTGGCAGAGTACTAATGTATCAATCTGTGGTCCCCTGGCAGAGTATCAATCTGTGGTCCCCAGGCAGAGTACCAATCTGAGGTCCCTTGCCAGAATGCCAATTTGTGGTCCCCTGCCAGAGTACCAATCTCTGGTCCCTTGGCAGAGTACCAATGTACCAATCTTTGGTCCCCTGGCAGAGTACCAATGTACCAATCTTTGGTCCCCTGGCAGAGTACCAATGTACCAATCTGTGGTCCCCTGCCAGAATACCAATCTGTGGTCCCCTGCCAGAATACCAATCTGTGGTCCCCTTCCAGAATACCAATCTGTGGTCCCCTTCCAGAATACCAATCTTTGGTCCCCTGACAGAATACCAATGTACCAATCTGTGGTCCCCTGCCAGAATACCAATCTGTGGTCCCCTGCCAGAATACCAATCTGTGGTCCCCTTCCAGAATACCAATCTGTGGTCCCCTTCCAGAATACCAATCTTTGGTCCCCTGACAGAATACCAATGTACCAATCTGTGGTCCCCTGCCAGAATACCAATCTGTGGTCCCCTGCCAGAATACCAATCTGTGGTCCCCTGCCAGAATACCAATTTGTGGTCCCCTTCCAGAATACCAATCTGTGGTCCCCTTCCAGAATACCAATCTGTGGTCCCCTGCCAGAATACCAATCTTTGGTCCCCTGACAGAATACCAATGTACCAATCTTTGGTCCCCTGGCACAGTATAAATCTGTGGTCCCCTGGCAGAGTACCAATGTACCAATCTGTGGTCCCCTGGCAGAGTACCAATGTACCAATCTGTGGTCCCCTGGCAGAGTACCAATGTACCAATCTGTGGTTCCCTGGCAGAGTACCAATGTACCAATCTGTGGTCCCCTGGCAGAGTACCAATGTACCAATCTTTGGTCCCCTGGCAGAGTACCAATGTACCAATCTGTGGTCCCTTGGCAGAGTACCAATCTGTGGTCCCTTGGCAGAGTACCAATCTGTGGTCCCTTGGCAGAGTACCAATCTGTGGTCCCCTGGCAGAGTACCAAAGTACCAATCTTTGGTCCCCTGGCAGAGTACCAAAGTACCAATCTTTGGTCCCCTGGCAGAGTACCAATGTACCAATCTTTGGTCCCCTGGCAGAGTACCAATGTACCAATCTTTGGTCCCCTGGCAGAGTACCAATGTACCAATCTTTGGTCCCCTGGCAGAGTACCAATGTACCAATCTTTGGTCCCCTGGCAGAGTACCAATGTACCAATCTTTGGTCCCCTGGCAGAGTACCAATGTACCAATCTTTGGTCCCCTGGCAGAGTACCAATGTACCAATCTTTGGTCCCCTGGCACAGTACCAATGTACCAATCTTTGGTCCCCTGGCAGAGTACCAATGTACCAATCTTTGGTCCCCTGGCAGAGTACCAATGTACCAATCTTTGGTCCCCTGGCAGAGTACCAATGTACCAATCTTTGGTCCCCTGGCAGAGTACCAATGTACCAATCTTTGGTCCCCTGGCAGAGTACCAATGTACCAATCTTTGGTCCCCTGGCAGAGTACCAATGTACCAATCTTTGGTCCCCTGGCACAGTACCAATGTACCAATCTTTGGTCCCCTGGCACAGTACCAATGTACCAATCTTTGGTCCCCTGGCACAGTACCAATCTTCGGTCCCCTGGCACAGTACCAATCTGTGGTCCCCTGGCAGAGTATCAATCTGTGGTCCCCTGGCAGCGTTCCAAACAGTGGTCCCCTGTCAGAGTACCAATGTACTAATCTTTGGTCCCCTGGCAGAGTACCAATGTACCAATCTGGTACATTGGTACTCTGCCAGGGGATCAAAGATTGGTACATTGTTACTCTGCAAGGGGACCACATATTGGCACTGTACCAGGGGACCAAAGATTGGTACATTGGTACACTGCCAGGGGACCAAAGATTGGTACCTTGGTACTCTGCCAGGGGACCACAGATTAGTACTCTGCCAGGGGACCACAGATTTGTACATTGGTACTCTGCCAGGGGACCACAATCTGTGGTCCCCTGGCAGAGTACAAATCTGTGGTCCCCTGGCAGAGTACCAATGTACCAATCTTTGGACCCCTGGTAGAGTACCAATGTACCAATCTTTGGTCCCCTGGCACAGTACCAATCTGTGGTCCCCTTGCAGAGTACCAATGTACCAATCTGTGGTCCCCTGGCAGAGTACCAATCTGTGGTCCCCTGGCAGAGTACCAATCTGTGGTCCCCTGGCAGAGTACCGATCTGTGGTCCCCTGGCAGAGTACCAATGTACCAATCTGTGTTCCCCTGGCAGAGTACTAATCTGTGGTCCCCTGGCAGAGTACCAATCTGTGGTCCTCTGGCACAGTACCGATCTGTGGTCCCCTGGCAGAGTACCAACGTACCAATCTGTGGTCCCCTGGCAGAGTACCAATCTGTGGTCCCCTGGCAGAGTACCAATCTGTGGTCCCCTGGCAGAGTACCAATCTGTGGTCCCCTGGCAGAGTATCAATCTGTGGTCTCCTGGCAGAGTACCAATGTACCAATCTTTGGCCCCCTGGCAGAGCACCAATGTACCAATCTGTGGTCCCCTGGCAGAGTACCAATGTACCAATCTGTGGTCCCCTGGCAGAGTACCAATGTACCAATCTGTGGTCCCCTGGCAGAGTACCAATGTACCAATCTGTGGTCCCTTGGCAGAGTACCAATCTGTGGTCCCCTGGCAGAGTACCAAAGTACCAATCTGTGGTCCCCTGGCAGAGTACCAAAGTACCAATCTGTGGTCCCCTGGCAGAGTACCAAAGTACCAATCTGTGGTCCCCTGGCAGAGTACCAAAGTACCAATCTGTGGTCCCCTGGCAGAGTACCAAAGTACCAATCTGTGGTCCCCTGGCAGAGTACCAATGTACCAATCTGTGGTCCCCTGGCAGAGTACCAATGTACCAATCTTTGGTCCCCTGGCAGAGTACCAATGTAAAAATCTTTGGTCCCCTGGCAGAGTACCAATGTACCAATCTTCGGTCCCCTGGCACAGTAGCAATCTGTGGTCCCCTGGCAGAGTACTAATGTACCAATCTGTGGTCCCCTAGCAGAGTATCAATCTGTGGTCCCCTGGCAGAGTACCAATGTACCAATTTTTGGTCCCCTGGCAGAGTATAAATCTTTGGTCCCCTGGCACAGTACCAATCTGTGGTCCCCTGGCAGAGTACCAATCTGTGGTCCCCTGGCAGCGTTCCAAACAGTGGTCCCCTGTCAGAGTACCAATGTACTAATCTTTGGTCCCCTGGCAGAGTACCAATGTACCAATCTGGTACATTGGTACTCTGCCAGGATCAAGATTGGTACATTGTTACTCTGCAAGGGGACCACATATTGGCACTGTACCAGGGGACCAAAGATTGGTACATTGGTACACTGCCAGGGGACCAAAGATGTACATTGGTACTCTGCCAGGGGACCACAGATAGTACTCTGCCAGGGGACCACAGATTGTACATTGGTACTCTGCCAGGGGACCACAATCTGTGGTCCCCTGGCAGAGTACCAATCTGTGGTCCCCTGGCAGAGTACCAATCTGTGGTCCCCTGGCAGAGTACCAATCTGTGGTCCCCTGGCAGAGTACCAATCTGTGGTCCCCTGGCAGAGTACCAATCTGTGGTCCCCTGGCAGAGTATCAATCTGTGGTCCCCTGGCAGAGTACCAATGTACCAATCTGTGGTCCCCTGGCAGAGTACCAATGTACCAATCTGTGGTCCCCTGGCAGAGTACCAATGTACCAATCTGTGGTCCCCTGGCAGAGTACCAATGTACCAATCTTTGGTCCCCTGGCAGAGTACCAATGTACCAATCTGTGGTCCCTTGGCAGAGTACCAATCTGTGGTCCCTTGGCAGAGTACCAATCTGTGGTCCCCTGGCAGAGTACCAAAGTACCAATCTTTGGTCCCCTGGCAGAGTACCAAAGTACCAATCTTTGGTCCCCTGGCAGAGTACCAAAGTACCAATCTTTGGTCCCCTGGCAGAGTACCAAAGTACCAATCTTTGGTCCCCTGGCAGAGTACCAAAGTACCAATCTTTGGTCCCCTGGCAGAGTACTAATGTAAAAATCTTTGGTCCCCTGGCAGAGTACCAATGTACCAATCTTCGGTCCCCTGGCACAGTAGCAATCTGTGGTCCCCTGGCAGAGTACTAATGTACCAATCTGTGGTCCCCTGGCAGAGTACTAATCTGTGGTCCCCTGGCAGAGTACCAATCTGTGGTCCTCTGGCACAGTACCGATCTGTGGTCCCCTGGCAGAGTACCAATCTGTGGTCCCCTGGCAGAGTACCAATCTGTGGTCCCCTGGCAGAGTACCAATCTGTGGTCCCCTGGCAGAGTACCAATCTGTGGTCCCCTGGCAGAGTATCAATCTGTGGTCCCCTGGCAGAGTACCAATGTACCAATCTTTGGTCCCCTGGCAGAGTATAAATCTTTGGTCCCCCTGGCACAGTACCAATCTGTGGTCTCCTGGCAGAGTACCAATGTACCAATCTTTGGCCCCCTGGCAGAGCACCAATGTACCAATCTGTGGTCCCCTGGCAGAGTACCAATGTACCAATCTGTGGTCCCCTGGCAGAGTACCAATGTACCAATCTGTGGTCCCCTGGCAGAGTACCAATGTACCAATCTGTGGTCCCTTGGCAGAGTACCAATCTGTGGTCCCCTGGCAGAGTACCAAAGTACCAATCTGTGGTCCCCTGGCAGAGTACCAAAGTACCAATCTGTGGTCCCCTGGCAGAGTACCAAAGTACCAATCTGTGGTCCCCTGGCAGAGTACCAAAGTACCAATCTGTGGTCCCCTGGCAGAGTACCAAAGTACCAATCTGTGGTCCCCTGGCAGAGTACCAAATACCAATCTGTGGTCCCCTGGCAGAGTACCAATGTACCAATCTTTGGTCCCCTGGCAGAGTACCAATGTAAAAATCTTTGGTCCCCTGGCAGAGTACCAATGTACCAATCTTCGGTCCCCTGGCACAGTAGCAATCTGTGGTCCCCTGGCAGAGTACTAATGTACCAATCTGTGGTCCCCTAGCAGAGTATCAATCTGTGGTCCCCTGGCAGAGTACCAATGTACCAATTTTTGGTCCCCTGGCAGAGTATAAATCTTTGGTCCCCTGGCACAGTACCAATCTGTGGTCCCCTGGCAGAGTACCAATCTGTGGTCCCCTGGCAGCGTTCCAAACAGTGGTCCCCTGTCAGAGTACCAATGTACTAATCTTTGGTCCCCTGGCAGAGTACCAATGTACCAATCTGGTACATTGGTACTCTGCCAGGGGATCAAAGATTGGTACATTGTTACTCTGCAAGGGGACCACATATTGGCACTGTACCAGGGGACCAAAGATTGGTACATTGGTACACTGCCAGGGGACCAAAGATTGGTACATTGGTACTCTGCCAGGGGACCACAGATTAGTACTCTGCCAGGGGACCACAGATTTGTACATTGGTACTCTGCCAGGGGACCACAATCTGTGGTCCCCTGGCAGAGTACCAATCTGTGGTCCCCTGGCAGAGTACCAATCTGTGGTCCCCTGGCAGAGTACCAATCTGTGGTCCCCTGGCAGAGTACCAATCTGTGGTCCCCTGGCAGAGTACCAATCTGTGGTCACCTGGCAGAGTATCAATCTGTGGTCCCCTGGCAGAGTACCAATGTACCAATCTGTGGTCCCCTGGCAGAGTACCAATGTACCAATCTGTGGTCCCCTGGCAGAGTACCAATGTACCAATCTGTGGTCCCCTGGCAGAGTACCAATGTACCAATCTTTGGTCCCCTGGCAGAGTACCAATGTACCAATCTGTGGTCCCTTGGCAGAGTACCAATCTTTGGTCCCCTGGCAGAGTACTAATGTAAAAATCTTTGGTCCCCTGGCAGAGTACCAATGTACCAATCTTCGGTCCCCTGGCACAGTAGCAATCTGTGGTCCCCTGGCAGAGTACTAATGTACCAATCTGTGGTCCCCTGGCAGAGTATCAATCTGTGGTCCCCTGGCAGAGTACCAATGTACCAATTTTTGGTCCCCTGGCAGAGTATAAATCTTTGGTCCCCTGGCACAGTACCAATCTGTGGTCCCCTGGCAGAGTACCAATCTGTGGTCCCCTGGCAGCGTTCCAAACAGTGGTCCCCTGGCAGAGTATCAATCTGTGGTCCCCTGGCAGAGTATAAATCTGTGGTCCTCTGGCACAGTACCGATCTGTGGTCCCCTGGCAGAGTACCAACGTACCAATCTGTGGTCCCCTGGCAGAGTACCAATGTACCAATCTGTGGTCCTCTGGCACAGTACCAATCTGTGGTCCCCTGGCAGAGTACCAATCTGTGGTCCCCTGGCAGAGTACCAATCTGTGGTCCCCTGGCAGAGTACCAATCTGTGGTCCCCTGGCAGAGTACCAATCTGTGGTCCCCTGGCAGAGAATCAATCTGTGGTCCCCTGGCAGAGTACCAATGTACCAATCTTTGGTCCCCTGGCAGAGTATAAATCTTTGGTCCCCCTGGCACAGTACCAATCTGTGGTCTCCTGGCAGAGTACCAATGTACCAATCTGTGGTCCCCTGGCAGCGTTCCAAACAGTGGTCCCCTGGCAGAGTACCAATGTACCAATCTTTGGTCCCCTGGCAGAGCACCAATGCACCAATCTGTGGTCCCCTGGCACAGTATCAATCTGTGGGCCCCTGGCAGAGTACCAATGTAGCAATATGGTACATTGGTACTCTGCCAGGGGATCAAAGATTGGTACATTGTTACTCTGCAAGGGGACCACAGATTGGCACTCTCCCAGGGGACCAAAGATTGGTACATTGGTACTCTGCCAGGGGACCAAAGATTGGTACATTGGTACTCTGACAGGGGACCACAATCTGTGGTCACCTGGTAGAGTACCAATCTGTGGTCCCCTGGCAGCGTTCCAATCTGTGGTCCCCTGGCAGCGTTCCAATCTGTGGTCCCCTGGCAGCGTTCCCATCTGTGGTCCACTGGAAGAGTACCAATCTGTGGTTCTGGATCAGTTCTTATTTGATCGTAACAATCACCGGACTATCCATGCAAGTCTTTTCCGTTCTGATCAAGTAGTTAAAGTTGTTATTTTTGTTAGAATGCGGGTCCCTGTCAGCTCCATTTAGTGCTGTCCTTTGGCAGGACTGTGATAAGTTCTCTCTACATGCTCTGTGGGTGTTGCCTTTTTGGTCCTGATTAAGTAGATCTGTTGACATTTAGTTGGAGCTATCCTGCTTCGAATTCTACGTGGGGGAAGGCTAGGCTATATGGTCCCCATAAATTATGGTATTTTTGGTTGTGTTTTTCAAATCTTTGTTAGTGTGATAGGTTGCTCCGGTTGTTCTTTTCCTCTGCTGTTGAGTTTCTCTTCAGGTAGCTTCTATATCTGTCAACCCTTGGGTTGTGTAAAGACCTCTGTTGAGTTCTTGAAGGAGGTGCATATTTGTCCTTGGTCTGCTATCACCATGCCATATTGTTGTTTGCATGTTGGCTGCCCCTGGCCCCTTCCTCCCCTAGCATCCCGTTTGTCATGCTTGTTTAATTACTATGCATATATAGATTCTGTGTTTGGACTTATCCGCCCAAACTGCCTGAGCTGATTCTAGCATCCAGTTCTTGTGCATTGCCAGTTTCTTGGTTGTGGCCTCTGGTTAAGTATAGAGACGCAATGGGGTTTGATCCAGTAAGGTCTGATAGGTGAAAAGAGAACAATATCACAACATAAAATCATATCAAATACCCCACAAGGCTAATGATGAAAGATAATTAAATAAGCACAACTTAAACTCTCAAGCACTTTAGATTGATGTGTATCTCATTTATCAATTTGTTATTTTTTAACTGTTTTCCATTTTATGATCTGTTCCATTAGGTACAAACAATATACAAACAAAATACAAATTTACATGGGTCAACACAAAACATGACACAAAACATGCAATAGGTTATTTGGAAACACAATATTGAATGAAAGCACGTGAGTTCTTGGCAATGAGTCCAAACTAGTCCACATTTATCTTTTTAGTGCCCCTTAAACAAAATAACTGGGGTTATGTGGTCATATTTCCTTCCCACACTCAGCCTGTTCCAAAACAAATTTATAGTCCTTTTCGAACTATTGGATACTTTTCAGCCATAGCCAATGTTCTTTTATTTATTTATTTATTTATTTATTTTTATTTGACTCATTTATATGGCGCACGAATCATCCCCAGGGGGATCTCTCGGCGCCCGAGAAGGAGGCAGATGTAAAGTAAAATATAATATTCGTTCATTAGAATAGCCAGGTCTTAAACAACTTTTTGAAATGTGGGAGGTTTGGGCAGGCACGGATATGTTCTGGGAGCTCATTCCAATGTTTGAGGGCCAGGTAAGAGAACGCACGACCCCCCATTTTGACTTTCCTTATTCTCCTGCTACAAAGCAGGCTGCGATTACTGGACCTAAGTTGTCGTCCAGGTTGATAGCGTTCAATTTTATTAGTCAGATAAGCCAGGCCCGTGCCGTGCAGGGACTTAAAGACCAAGCAAAGTAACTTAAAGATGGCTCGTTTCCTTACAGGAAGCCAATGTAAATGGCGAAGGAGAGGGAGGGAAGGGGTTCGTGCTGGTTTGTTAAGGGCAAGACGGGCTGCAGTATTTTGCACCACCTGCAGCTTAGATAACAGGTCTTCCCTAATTCCTACCAACAAGGAATTGCCGTAATCCAGGCGACTGATAAGCGACTGAATGAGAGTCTTTCTGGCATTCAATGGAATCCAGGGAAAGATCTTTCTGAGTAACCGCATGGTCCCATAACAGGTCCCTGCAAGAATTTTTACCTGCTCTTCCATTGAAAGCTTATTATCTATTCTAACCCCTAAGTTCTTAGCCCACCCTCTTGGGGCGGGTGCTTCTCCTAATTCTGACGGCCACCAGTCAGCAGTCCACAGCTGTTCTGCCTTGCCAAACAACAAAATCGCCGTTTTAGAGGAGTTAAGTTGCAGAAAGTTCTTCCTCATCCAGCTAGCAATGCTCGTCATACAAGTTATAAACTTAGCTTTGGTTTCTGCGGGGTTGTTCTCTATGTGTACTATCAGCTGCGTATCATCAGCATAGGATATGGTGTCAAACCCGTAATTTCTGATTATTGAGGCCAAGGGGGCAACATATAGATTGAACTGCGTGGGGCTCAATATAGAGCCTTGTGGAACCCCCTTGTCCACCACAGCTGTATGTGACACAAATGAGTCCAACTGGACACATTGTGTTCTGTCTGACAGATAACTCCGAATCCAATCAAAGGCCAGACCTCTGACACCAATCTCTCGAAGCCTGTTCAACAGGATACGATGAGAGATGGTGTCAAAGGCTGCAGACAGGTCAAGCAGTACTAGCATAACTGGAGAGTCCTTAACCAGTGACATCCTTATTGATGTGGTACTCCTTCATGAATCCCCAGGAGAAAATGCCGACGCGCTTCGACCTCGGCCAAGAGTGAATCGTTTTAGTTTACGCGTTCAATGGACGGAATAGTTTTCAAAGTCCCGCTTCTGTTAGTGATGCACGATACCGCAGTGTGTCGGTACGCGACTACCTGGAAATCACAGTCTGGTGAAACTCCGGTTGAAGACCTCCTACCAGCGGTTGTATAACAAGACATTTATGTGACGGCCACACACATGGTGTGCGGATGTGCACTTCAGAACGGCTGAACGAGTTAGTTAGTTTTTTGCCCTGATGATGACCTCCCAAAAAAGCTTGTAATTTGCCCCAATACTGTATGAGGTCGAAACGCATTGGCATTTTCTCCTGGGGATTCATAAAGGAGTACCACCTCAATATAAGAACATTGGCTATGCCTGAAAAGTATCCAATAGTTCGAAAAGGACTATAATTTTGTTTTGGAACAGGCTGAGTGTGGGAAGGAAACATTGACCACATAACCCCAGTTATTTTGTTTAAGGGGCACTAAAAAGATAAATGTGGGCTAGTTTGGACTCATTGCCAACAACTTATGTGCTTTCATTCGATATTGTGTTTCCAAATAACCTATTGCATGTTTTGTGTCCTGTTTTGTGTTGACCCACGTAAATTTGTATTTTGTTTGTATATTGTTTGTACCTAATGGAAAAGATTATCATAAAATGGAAAACAGTGAAAAAAATAACATAAAGTGATAAATGAGAGAAACGCTCAAGCACTTCAGATTGATGTGTAAGTTGTGCTTATTTAATTAACCTTCATCATTGGCCTTGTGGGGTATTTGATATGATTGTATGCTCTGGTTAAGTATAGCTTTTCTCTGTCTAGTATTTCCTTTTCAGTACTTTTCCTAAAGGCTTTTTTTTTAAAAAGTCTCCTTGATTTGTCTTGTATTCCTGAAAAATATTACTTTTTCTCCTCAAAACTGCCTTGTATGCAGCCCACTAGACTTGAATGATCCTCACTGCCCAGCATTAGTTTTCCCTGAATATCTTTTTGGTTTCTAAGCTGTGTGTTTGTCATGGTGTTTGTCTGTTATCAGGAAAGATGTGAGCTTACCCAGTGCCCACTGGCTATAGTCAATGTCCTTCATCTGATAAATCCTAGCTGGCTGTTTGTCTCGCCCACTTTGTGTGGATAAGACCATCTCTACACTTGAACTTTTCTTCTGTGTGGAGGAGTAGAAAGGATGCTGTTCTTTCACATGGGCTAAAATATCCCTGACTCCTTTCACTGCTGTTGCCTCCATTGTGTCGCTCTTGGTCTTGTGATCGTTATCTTTGCTGAAAATAAATTGTAGTTCTTCCACTGCCTTGACTAATAGACCCTTACATAAATCTGTTTTTATTCAATTCAAAATGCACATTTCTTATGTGACGAGTAGCAGACCTTGCCTGAATCTCTCAAGGACTTGTCGCTCTTGTCTCATCATTTCAGTTTCCACATGAAGGCGTTTCTAAATCCAGCTCGGAGGTCTTTCCCTTCTGCTGTAGTTTGCCGCTGGGCAAGTGTGAATTCAACTTCTCTCTGGAATTGACCCCTTTTTTTAAGCATTGTATTTCTTGTAGGGGTCGCCACTGTAGGCCATTTTGTATTGCATATTTAGCTATTGCTTATTCAGCTTCTGTTTGCCTCTTGGTGTAGGTGATTCTTTCTCTTATTTACCTTTCCATTGTACTTCCTCATCTTCTTCACTCAGGGATATTTCAGTATATCATAAGTGTGACTTTGTTTTGTTTTTCAAGGTCCTCGCTAAAACATTCATCCATTATTTCTTGTGCCTCGATCCCCTTCCCCATGTCATGTCAATTAGCGCAGACTGATAACTGCAATTACCCTGCCTCTTTCCTCATTTTGTGCGCATCTTCTCTCTTCTCATTTCTTTCTGCCTCTCCTCTTCTAAAAACCTGCAAATTATTTGATATTCAGCTTTCGCTGACGCGTGTGGATCCCCACTGCCTGCCTCCGCAAATACCTGCATTTTGCTTTGTCGAAAATATACTGCTGTTTACGTCTCTGAAACTCTATGAATAATACTGCTACTATTTGTCATTGTATTTTATTCATTATTTTCCCCTTGTTTCACTATGGTTCTATCTTGGTGTCAAATGTAGGATCTGGGTTAAATCAATATGCGGTGACTGCTTCGGGATTACGGTGTTGGTATCCTGTGCACCTATTCACCTGTAAAGAGCTTGGGCTGGATATTTTACCGCCTGTAGGATCATTTTTCTGATTAAGTTCTCCACATTTTGATATCTCTTAATTCCTTTTGAAGTTGTTGTGAATTGTTACTGTTCCAGGATCTCCTTTCTCAGCCATCATTGTTTTGCTCCCCGAGAGGCAGTCTAAAGTCCATCTCTCAAACTCTAGCTGTGGGTGCCCTCTTCTAATTCACATTCTTATTTCAACTCATTTCCAACCAAAGTTTGTTCTGTTTCTTACACTGAGGATTTCTGGATTAAATTCCTATTTTCGTGTCTTGTAAACGTTCCAAAGGTTGATTGGGGCTGAGCGGTTTACTTATTTTTTTAATTCTTCAGACTTGTACTAGAACATCAGCCTCCCCTTTCCCACATTTCCATCTGTAGTAGTCCCTGTCTTCCATTCTGTGACCTGATCCTTCTCGCGGTGGTGATTTCAATGCTCATTCTGATGAGGAGTCTGTCCACTGACTTTGATCACTTCCCGCAGTGGAGTGATTGTTTGTTGCTTGTGAGGGCTGGTAGTTCATTGGGCTGTGCTCATTCTGTTCAGCCCGAACAGTCTTTCTTCTATTCGATTCCTATTAGAACCTCCCTTCTGTGTTCTCGATGAATTGTCCAAACCAGTCTCAGGCACTCATTATTTGACTCCATCAGTATCATTGTTTCCCTTCTCGTTGCTGAGTTGCATGATGCTCCTTAATCTTCCACAGCCCCTACTTTCCACTGTGTCCTTGTCTCTCCCCCTAATGTTTTATTACAGTCTGTTTTTTGGGGGGGTTTTTTGTTGGCTATGGGACGTCTTACATTTATTTCTTCATGCGCTGGCCTTCCTTGAGTATTGGATCCTAGATTCTCAGCCCATCAAGCCCTTCCCCTCCTATACTCTCTCCTACTATGACTATTATGCTCTTGTGTCGTCAACTGTTTGGGGTCTGTGTGGGTTCTAGTCGCTGGTCCTGTCCCAGGATGGTTAGCTGGCCTCCGCATGTTGTATTTACTAATGTCAGCGTGTTCGATCTCTGGTTTGCCAACTCGTCACTGCTCTGCCACCACCTGGAGATATCCCTACCTCCCTCTGGATAATTTGTGTTCGGTTCACGCTACAAACAGCCCTTGATCGGTGCTTAATTTGAGCCGGTGGTTTCCAGTGCTCAGCACTGGCACTTAATCATCAACACCAGCACTTTTCATGAGCACCAGTTAAGGACATATTCATTTATGGTAGGCATGGGAAGATTAAGTGATTTGCCCAGAATCACAGTATGCTGAGTCGACGCCGAGACTCGAACCTGGTTCCCCAGCACTGAAGTCGGTGGCTCTGGCCATTACGCCACATCCTCCCCCCACTTTCATGGTTAGTAGTTGGCTCTGTTTTGGGTGGCGCTAATAGGAGATATGAGCTGGTGCAAGCTGCCTCCTGACCAGAGCCCCGGCACTTATGTTTTTTTACAAATTAACCACTGCCCTTGATGCTTCTCTCCTAACCTCTGTAAGCCTGGTTGTCTAGTCTGAATGCAGATTTTTGCTGTTCTACAGGGTTGTTTATCCCTCTTTTTTCCTCACTGCCACCGTTACAGTCCTGACCCTTCCTCTAGCTCTCTCTGTAGTAGTCTGGGTCATTGTCTAGTGGGGAGCGCCAGTTGCTTCCATTTCTATCTTCTCAGTTGCAGGTTGCATCTAAGTACATCTAGATATAAGACGTGTAAACACAATAAGTAATTCTGACCTCCTAAATCTTTCGGGTTGGCCAGGAATTGTTTGGTTGCTGCCCTTGTCGCCACTGTTTACTGCAGGCCTGGTCTGCTAACTTGTCCTTTTGCCTGGTATGTGGCCCCACCACATATCAGGCAAAACGGCTCTGAGTTAAACGCTCACTATTGACATGTATAGTGATGGGCAGTTTACAAGTTTGTATCCAAGCAAGGCCAACTCAGCCTAACATCCTTCCGAGGCTAGTGAATGGAGTACCACCAAATTGTGTAATAATAATGCCAGTTTTTACAACACTTGGGATTTATCTATATAAGGTCTTTAGCGCTATATATTAAAGCACGTTGGGCCTCATATGGGGTGGGAAAGCACAACTTAAATCTCCTAGTTAAACAATTCCCCTTCAAGAAGCTGGGCCACATCTAGCTTTATCTCCAAATAACTGTTTGCTATCACCTTGAGGGTGGAAATTCGACCTCTTTGGTGCAGCCACTTCTTTTATTAGGAGGTAATACTGTGGCAAGTCTTAGGACTTCCAGAGTTCTTTGCACAAGAGCTGCCCCCAGCAGCATGTTATCTCCCCCTCTTCTTTATATTTCTAAATCTCAATACATTGATGTTAATCCTTCTGGACATGTTTGATGTCTTCCCATTTCAGCTGACATCTTTGGTTCGATTCAGCTGTTCAGATGCGCTTCTAGTATGTGGCCTTGGGACAGTTCATCATGTTTGGAATTGCAGCCCGAAAGGACTCCTTGAAGTTCTGCCATGGATTCTATCACATTTGTTTTGTTGCAGGATATCAGCAGACACTCATAGCTGCCAAGGTTTCACATTGCCATGTGTGAAATTTTCATAATTTCAATGTTATTAAGAGTGACATTTGGACGAGAATGAGTGACACTTTTCGTGAGCAAAATTAAGCAATGGTGACGAGGGAAACATATAAATATCACAAATTACAACTATTTGCGCAATGAGACACTATACTAGCTCCTTAGTGCGCCCCTGCTTCCCTGTGTAGCAGGAGGTAAAATGTCTGGCAGGCATTTACTGCACTGTGTGATGTGGACATCAGTGAAGTTTGAATGGGAGCTTCTGAAGGCTGTGAAAGGCCTATTGGCAGCGCTACTGTGCACACTCCAACTGAGAGAGACAAGGAGGCGGAAAGACATGGATTGATTGAGTGACACTGGGACACAGATACAGTAACAGACGCATATTTACAGACACTGGGATTTATAGAGATAGACACAGGGGCATAAAGACATGGGTGGACTTCCACTACAACTTAATGCAGACACAGGGTAGAAAGGCACAGGGCACTCACACCAAAACGTAGGGAGACATTAATGGGGCATAAAGGAATGGGTGAATTGGCACTGACAATTAATTACAAACACAATGCAGAAAGATGGAAACTGAAACTTTGAGAGACTTAGAGAGACTGAAAACGGGATAAAAGGCTTAAGAAAATGAATGTGACCTTGTGGGGGTTGTGAAAAGTGACGACATGATGCCATAATCAACTGCATGACTATTTATTGCACAAGCCCAGTAACACGAGCCGTTTTTTAATCATCACGCAGTACTCCCGAGGCTAATGTTTACCCAAAGTCACCAGTTAATAATGCTACAAAAAGTCACAAAAAAAGACATGATTGTTTACTAGAGACACAACCAAACACTTCACAAAGTTAGAGAATCGCAAATCTTAAAGCAGTCCGCTTTATTGCTTACCTGACTGGAAAGCGGAGTTCAAACTGTCTGTAGCTACCGGAAATGGTTTAGGACAGGCAGTGGAGCGTCTAATCGGCAGCCCCTGCTCTCTTACACTACCTCTGCCCTCTCTCGACCTCTCCTCGGGGCCCGACTTTGTCCATTACTCTGAGGCCTGGTCTGTACTACCTGTCACGGTGCAGCGCTGCACCCAGTCCCTCCATGCGCCTCCTGGGACTGCTTCTCTGCCGCGTAGGGGTTTCTAGTTTTAGACTCTTCGCCATAGCTAACCCCTGGCAACAGCTGGGCTCAGCACCGGCCCCCTACCATCGCACGAGGAGGGTGATGGCTGCCGTGATGGACTGCTACTCCGGGATACACATGGAGTAGGCTTCCGGTCCCAAGTTGCAGCCCTGCCAAGTATCACGCATCAGGCGTTCGACTAACGCATTTCAGTGTGGTGGTCCGCATCACCGCACTGAAATGCAAAGTCACGCATTTAAAGCGCCTCCTCGACTGTCAAGCGCAGCGCTTTAATTAGCATTTAGCACCACTGTGTTACCAAATTAGCAAGCTAGTGGTAGCGCGATCTGCTGCTTGGGGCATGACTCAGCTGAGCTAGGTTTGTCTACAATGTTACACCACGGCATTCAGCACTGACATCACGAGTCAGTCTGATTTTGCGCAATGGCTTCTGCCCAGACGAGGGATAGTCACGTATCACAGACCCACCTACATGTGGGTCACCTGACCTGCGGCGTGCGAGCAGTGCACAGTTTAAAGTTTTAAACAGCGCAGGCAGCCGCTCCTGCTGGCGCCATGCTGTTACATTATGGGTTCCTATCTTGGTAGAAACCGGAAATAAAGCTGTCCCACAAGCAGCTCCTCATTGCGCCGTTAGCCTGGACAGCTGTCTGAGGTGCACCGCAGTCACTGTTCATCTCATTGGTTTGTGAACCTTTAACGTTTTGGCTGACACTGCTTTGTTCTGCGGCCCACCCCTTAACTTTAGGGCCAATGCACCAATAGGGGGCCCTTTCGCTAGCTTCCCCACCTTATCTGTGATTTCCTCTGAACTCTTCTAATATATATATATATATAAGCAAGCAAGTGCTCCGAAGTTGGCCTATTGCGTAACTGGCCTCGTTTTTGTTAACTGATTTGATCTGTGCTCAAGATTCCTCATTCCTTTCCAGAGTGGACTGCTTCACCCCAATTCCCATGTGACTAAGATGCAGTGCTTAATTTGAGCCAGTGGTTTCCGGTGCTCCGCACCGGCACTTAATTGTGATAGTCCACCACATGGTGGCGCTGTCTGTCAAATTTTAAGATGAGCACAACAGTGTTTGATAAGTCAATGTACACTAAAATGAATAATACCTGCCGCTCATACTATTATTTTAGCTTTATGTGGCCTGGAATAGTCTGAATTGTCACACCTGTAGGAGTGCAATGGTTAGTAGTGGTGTTAGTGCTTTCAATGCCAGTGCTGGCAGGGGCAATGGACGGTGTAGGCTGTAGTGGCCTCCCGAGAAGGGCCCTGGCACTTACCTTTTTTACAAATTAAGCACTGCTTAGATGGACCACAGTTATGTTGTGTAGATCCTCCCCATTACAGCTTTCTGTAGAGGTCTTGCCTTGTTACCATATTCCTCACTCTCCTTTTAGTCACTTCACTTACCTTCAGCCAGAGAATACCCTGCAGTCCCCTAATTGTTTTGTTATGGATGGAGTTTGGGACACTGACCTACTTGTCTCCAACCCCTCTGTGTGACGACAAGAGACCGACAATATCTAAATGTTGGCAGAGGGGCCCCCAGCTCTCTTATGTTCCCCACTTTGGTTGCTGCTGCATCCTACCTTCCTGCTCAATCATTTTTCCTCCCCTACGCTGTCATTTGCAGCTGTTTTGCTTCTAAATCTATCCTCTAGCCATGATTGCAGGCCTTCTGGTCTGTGCACCTTGAGTCACACAACTCATTTCACAAAATCAACTATTGTCCGAGCTTGACGGTTGTCTCCCCTGACTGGTTCTCGTCGCTTCGATTTATAAGAGCTGCATTCTGTATAAATGGCTGGCTGCAGTGCCTTCGAACTGTAGAGAAACAGCCCTTTTGGCTGCCGCGCCTTACTTTTGGTAGAACCACCACCATCTTCACCTTCATTTCTTTTGTGGGTGTTGGGGGCATCATCCAGGGCTCAGTTTGAATGTCCAGTTGGGGCATGGATAGCTCTTGCATACATGCATTTCTGGAGGAAGTCTGACCCAGTGTTGCTATTAAAGTCTTGTGTTGTCTGTCACTCTGTAGTCAAGGTACATAAACACAATTAAATACCAACATACCATGTAACATTTACCCTTCAGAGGAAGGCCATGGAGCCTTCCAAGACTAGGGTGATGTGTTTAATCACCCCGGTAGCGATTATCAACCTGGTATCCCATGGCAAGCGTCCCTAATAGGGACCCAAGAGAACCTAAGAAGCTCTGCCAGGAAAGGCTCCCTTGAGTAGGTTGTTACCAAGATCCAAGTTCTGAACACTTGTGAAAACCGATTCTCAAGGGACAAGATCTTCCATCCACCAAAGGAGCGGCTGGTAATTTATAGCTTCTGCAAATGCCTGATTATGTATCAACATAAATAGTGGCTTAATTATATATCAGGTTCCTGGTTGTCATTTTTTAAAACATATATATATATATATATTTCCGTCTAGGTCTATCTGTATATCGTTTTCCTCATCTTGCTGGTATTTATGCGTATTTCTTCGCTTGTGAAAAATAAAGTTGTAACTAGCATATTTCCACTTAAATTGCTAAATGTAACTTTGATGGCTGTAGGATTTTAGTCTGCTGAGTAACTATGTACAACGTTAGAATACACCTGCCTGAAAGAAATAGCGTCTGTGGTGCCAGCACTTGTACGTATCTCCGTTTCTTTTAAGGTTCACTAGAAATGGCATCCTTTTATTTAAACTCTCTGTGCTGTCAGTGCACACAATTGTTGGCCTGTCAGTCGTGAGTGACTGCAATGCACACAACTGTTGGCCTGTCAGTCGTAAGTGGCTGCAATGCACACAACTGTTGGCCCGTCAGTCGTGACTGGCTGCAATACACACAACTATTGACCTGTCAGTAGTGAAGTGCTGCAATAGACACAACTATTGGCCCGTCAGTCATGAGTGGCTGCAATGCACACAACTGTTGGCCTGTCAGTCGTAAGTGGCTGCAATGCACACAACTGTTTGCCTTTCAGTCATGAGTGGCTGCAATGAACACAATTGTTTGCGTGTCAGCCGTGAGTGGCTACAATGCACACAAATGTTGGCCTGTCATTACTGAGTGGCTGCAATGCACACACTATTGGCCCGTCAGTCATGAGTGGCTGCAATGCACACAACTGTTGGCCTGTCAGTCGTGAGTGGCTGCAATGCACACAACTGTTGGCCTTTCAACCGTGAGTGACTGCAGTGCAAACAACTATTGGCCTTTCAATCGTGAGTGGCTGCAATACACACAACTGTTGGCCCATCGGTTGTGAGTGGCGTCAATGTACACAACTGTTGGCCCATCAGTTGTGAGGGGTTGCAATGCACACAACTATTGGCCTTTCAGTGGTGAGGGGCTGCAATGCACACAACTGTTGGCCCATCAGTCGTGACTGGTTGCAGTGCACACAACTATTTGCCTTTCAGTCGTGAGTAGCTGCAATTTACACAACTGTTGGCCTGTCAGTCGTGAGTGGCTGCATGGGAAGACCACACAGAAACCCCTGCTTATTTCATTTAAAAAAATCTAGCTAGTGAAACAGATTGTTTGGTGTATGTGAGTGATAACCGTCAAACACCGGCAAAGACAGAAAACTGTGAGGTTTAACCATCAACCATAAGGACAGCGTGTGAAGTGCTGCTGTCTGTGTTTGGTCCGCTGGGTGAATATCATATATGACGCAGAGCTCCTGGTGAGCGAGATGAAATCCTCCCATGCATTTTATTGTCACCTGCACGGTGGACAAGGGAGATGCCGAGCTTCTGATAGAGCTGTCCAGGAAGCTCGGTGCACCCCTTCAATTATGCGGGAGACCGTGCGGCTGCACCAAAGGACCATGGCACAGGATGACCGTCTGCCATCTCTATGATGACCCAATGAGAGCAACCATTGCCGAGGTTGGGGAACTGAGCCAAGACCCTGCAGTCAAGGTCTCTCAAGGTGAGGAAGCATCTCCTGGATCACCCCTAGACCGTGTGTTGTACCCCGACGAGAGCTACTGCTCTGAGGGGCCAGAGTTGCTCCCCTGAGAGTTGTATGCTCCCTGCCCCACACTGATTTGAAACCTGCTGCCGCATGATCTTTCTCGAAGGCAGTCAGTTCTGTAGACCACATTCCCCCCTCCTCTGGTGCGTCTCCCAGTAAGGGTACTGGTGTTCAAGGTGTCGGGTATTCTCTTGAGCTCTTCTTCTTCTTCTTCTTTTTTTTTTTTTTCTTTTTAAACTTTTTATTTGCAAAAAATAAACTTGTTGGTCATTACACACAGGGATTCATGATTAGTACGGTGTTGCATTCACAGATTCGTATACCAATATACCTCATTTTGATGTTACAGCACACAAGATGGCCACAATACATAAATCATTACGGCGTTAACGGTTCTTCAAGGGAGGGGACCAAGGGGGGTTCTCTTGGGCTCTTAGGGTAGTCTGTGTTCACTGGGCAGTATCCTGTGTGAGCACTGTCATTTACCTGTTCCAGCGCGATTAGGGGAGTTATAGCCAGGGCCTACCGGTACTAGCACCCTCTGATTGGATGACCAAGTTACTCCCTTCGGTCACTTTGACTCTCAAAGGGGACTGAACTCCGGCCATCAAGGCTTACTCTAGAGGGTGGTTCTAGGCAAGGAACTCAAATACACAACAGTAAATAACTCAGACTCAACGTCCTGTCCGAGCTCTTACTACTAAAGGAAATTTTTTATTTTTTTAGTTTGCTATGTTGTCAGCACCTATAGCGCTTGCAATTATTGTAGTGTCACCTTAGTGCTTTTTAGGTCTAGCCTAGAGACTGCTTTAGCTGCTTCTCCAGCCTCATGTTTTGCAAACAAAATTCTAACACATACATATATACATACATACATTGCATGTAGGGTGTACCAGCAACAGGGAACAGATACCGATCTGTCCCTTTGTGGTTGTATTTGGACACAGACTGACTCCTTTGAGGTAGCTGCAGACCAGGGACGACGCAGCCTTACTACACACACTCCTAGAAGGCCTCTCTGCAGCTCCTCGGCCTTGCATGTTGAAGTTACTTCTTGGGGCCATTCTAGTCAACAGTCAACTGAGCTAGGCCTGGCTGATAGGTTCTCGCGTGTCACAGGTGGCTCACTCCCTCGAGACATTCTCGACACACGCTTCAGACAGGCAGGCGTTGCACTGTTTTCTCTTGAAGGCAAAGGTGATAAGTGGAATGGTAACATTTAATTACATTTCATTCCCTTATTTATTTGCTCCTTGACTATTAAATTTGGGGACCTACATGTGCAAACCAGTCTTGGCATCGCCCCAAAAGAGACGTTCCAGGCCAGACTGCGAGGCCGTATCAATACCAGATTGGGAACTTAAGCAACCCCAGGATCACTAGGGCCTTCCACTGTTAGTCTTTGGCGCCTCCATTTTGTGACTGTACATTAAGACATTGGGTACATAAGATAGTTGATAGCCTCCTTCCATAACCTGTCTTAAGCATAAAACTCACAACATGAAGAGAGATCTATAGGAGAAGTAGTTTTAAAACTTCATCTCATTCCCACTCACCCGTCACGTGGCAGTGGTAGTGCTGCTCTGCTCAGACATGGCACTTTTTAGCATCCTTCTCTGTGCAATTGCATGCAACTCATGCACAAGGAGCATCTTTACTCAATGCACTGTACTTTACCATCTGAGGAATTGTCATATCCCTCATTCAAAATTAACAGCCAGGTGCAAAGCATGCCTGTCCTCCCCTAGTCCAATCATGAAAAGCTATTGGGTACTCAATCCCAATGCCACTTTGACACATGTTATGACCTTGGGCAAGAACAACCTGTATCCACCACTCAGACTCCTCAGTCAGCTGGTGGACAACCACCAGCACCTCTACACAAAAAGGGGGGATGGATTTGAGCACTATCTGTCCCCCTGTGGAAGGCGGTTTGGTCAACTGGCATGCTGACCAGTCCTTGGAATGTTAAGATGGAGCTGTAGTTTCCCTGCACACCCAGCCCTGGGCCTCCCTTTAAGAGGTGGTCCCCTGGAGTCCACTGACCTTCTACAGTCAGTCCTTGGCCTTTTGTTTGAATCCCGGTTTGTATTGGAGCAGGTTGTAATGTGGTCTCTGTTGTTTACATTGTCCACAGGGAGCAGGTGGTGGACAACCCCGTTTCCATAACTGGGGGATCAATGGAGGTCATTGAGGAGGACGAGGTCGATGATGAAGATGACGATGATGATGATGAAGAGGAGGAAGGTGTCAAGCTGGAGCGGCAGGAGGACAACGTGGCCGACTTTGCGGACGACACAGACGAGTTCCTTGGTGTGGTGGATGACTACTTTGTGGAGCCGGAATCCTACGAATACGGAGTCACTCAGACCACCATCACAACCACCACACAGACCACGGAGGAAGAGGTCAAAGGTGAGCTGGGCAGAGGGAGGAGAGCGGGGTCTTTCTGCTTGATGGGAGGTCTGCCACTATGAGTGATAGTGGTTAGCGCTGCGATCTGACGGGAGCATGAGTGAAGTCATTGCCCCTTGTGAGGGTAGCCGGGTGTCTGATTGCGCCAAGCTGGGGCATGTGAGCCCTTCCACTCTGTGTTATGCTGAGCTTTTCTGGTGTCTGTAGGTAACCAGGCGGAGTGTTTCTGGGTCACCTGTGTGGGGAGGGGTTCTACGCAGTGCTGGGTCTGTGCAATGAGAGTTCATTCTGAGTGTGCTGGGGTCAGAGGGGAGCAAGGATCAGTCCGAGAGGTTACTATGGTGGGGGATTCTGAGGGTGTGGGGTTCTGAGGGAGCCCTGCCGAGGAATGGGGGATCTGGAGGGTGGGTGGGGGGCAGTTGAAGTGCTGCCGTGTAAGGAGAACCACCCTGAGGGATGTGAGACTGCTGAGGGTTCTAAGCAGTGCTGAGGTCTGAGAGATCCATGTGAGGTTACTGAAGGAGGGAGGGCAGTGCTGCTCTCTGAGGGGAGCTGTAAGGCTACTATGGGAAAGAATGGAGGCCTCTGCATTGCTGTGGTCTCGGGGGATGTACATACAACAAGAGCTGCCCATTCAATTACATTCAAGCGTGGGCCTCAAATCTATAAACGCAACAATGCTGCAAGTGATATCATTAAAATAAAAATAAATGGTTCAAGATAGTGGGAACTTGAGCTTTTTTTACGTTTGTTTTTTGTGCACACGTTTTCACTGCACGTTTTACTTTGCTATGTAATCCTGGAAGCACCGAGAACCGTTGCTTTCATGACAAATTGACGTCTTTAATTTAAAACGTATTTATTGTTTCCTCGTGGCAGAGTGTTTTTGATGTATTCTTTTTGTGGTGATCTTTTCATCCCACTATATTCGGTCATTTATTTTTCTTTGAATTATACCACTTGTGGGTGGTGGAGGGGACAAGGGGTGTGGCTGATGTCGCTTGCGGGGGTTGGGGGGGAGGGGTGAAGAGGGTAACGGTACTTCTAAGGATTGCTGATGTCTGTGCGTTGGCCTGCTAAGGGGAGTAGGTCAACAAATAATGCTAAGCCATAAGGGGGTCGTACGGGGAGATTACAGCACCACTCCAGATAAGTACAATTAATGTTTTTGTCAGATAATTCTCCATCTACATTCTGTACAGCAAGAAGCACACACCAGCACTGGCAGATGACATACAACATGTTGTTATTGCTGTGGAATTGACAAATCGCAGTAGTGCCCGAAATAGCCCTAAATAGGTGCACCACACCATCGCCCAGTCTGCTCAGGAGAGTCCTTCTGTTCTTATGGCCTTATGTTCATTTTCCCTTCCCGTAGTTGAATTGAACCAACTGTACTGTGGAAGGTGTTTGACAAAAGGTCGGGAAGCCTTTGATCAATCACCCTTGCGAGTGGTGTGGGGCTGATCAGTCATAGTTGGTGCGGACACACTATGCCAATATTAGGGCGGCAAGAGATCGATTTTTGTGGGTTACTCCCGCTTCATGAGCTTGAGGCGAAAGTCCGAGGACTTGGAGTGAAGCTCGGTGTTGCTGCCTGCTACCCTTAACCCTGGAATACTTTTCTGCCGCAGGTATCCGCAGGGGTCGGACAGGCTATGGGTGTAGGACACTTGAACCTCTCGATCATCCTGCTTGCTTCCAGGCTAGCAGCGAAGATGGCTGATCCCATAACAAAGCCAGGATCCAAGGGTTGACCTCAATCTCCTTCCCAGTCCCAGGGCCATCCTTTTGATGGTCTCTTCACGAGAGACAGGATAATATGAGACTTTGGCGTTTTTGTCCTTATTTATTTATCATGTGCAACTTACACCAGAGAGGTTTAGCTTCTAGGAGTAACATGTGAAATTAAGAACGGTAGGAAGAGGGAGCTTGCAATTATAGCTTTAGAAGGCCCTAAAAGTATAAAAGGGGAAAGAAGACCTACATTTACATATTGCAGACTGCAGGGTGCTGAACAAGACATGCAACTTCCAAGGTGCAAGATAGGGTAACAGAACGAGTTAATAGGTATCTGGTGTGATGTCATTCATTAAGTGCGTTTTCAGATTGGCTACGTTCTGAGTTGTCAGGTGGTTTATTTACTCACACTCTGCAAACTTCTCTGTAAAAAAAATGGAAGCTGGAGATGCCCGTTAGATGCACAATAACCAAGGGCAACAGTGTAGCAGGCGAAATACCTTTATATTAGATGATGCCTCCTCCTTGAGACCTTGTCCCATTCAATTTGAAATGTACTCTGACACATGGCTTTAAATGAACAGTCTGGTGCATCAGCTGAAGCTGAAACCTTTGATAACATCTTGCCAATGACTTGGACACCTACTTGCCCATTTAAAGAGCCCATGGCCAATGTATTGCATGTCTGATGCATCACTTTCCATTAGTGCTTCTGGTAATAGCCCGTTTTCAACTGTACGGGTCCTAAAACTGCTCGATACCCTCGCCCACATTCAAGACCGCTTTCATCACCGTCAAAGGGCTGTGATGAAGATGAGACCAAGTCGCCTCCCGACGACATCCTGCTGGTAGAAGTAGTGAGCAGCTCTGGGCTCTCCTAATTATGCCTCATCTGGCCATATAATGCCACTCATTGGTCTGGCATCTCACATAAGCGGCGGGTGCTTTGGAATTGATGCTGGATGGATTGCTTGTCTTTACTCCTGTGTGAAAAGTTGAAAAAGTTTTTTTGCCTTTAAAGAATGTACAGGATTTGATTACATGAAATATCCTAACTTGTCTGTTTTAACTTAAACACACAATGATCCACAGATTGGGCTTAAAATGGTGAGGTCCCACGATCAGTGTGAGATTCTGCACTCTTGAAGGCAGAAATAGAAGACTGGGTGAGCTCTATCCGGCTGGGGGGGTGACCCTACGCGAGACACGGGTGATCTTCTTAAAAGGAGAGGTCCTCAGCCATCAGTTCCACAGTATTTTAGTTTCATAGCGGCACTTATACTGGCCTTTTATTTTAATTATGAACTCTTCCTGATGCTAAAAGTGACTGTAGACCAAGAACTTTGTTCCATTTCTCCAGAGATAAAGTAAGTGGGTTCAATCAAAGAACTCCTCGGGGCATGGTGAACTATCAAAGAAAAGTTATAGTGTGGGGTGTTCAAAAGGCCAGTGACCAAGTGCTTGAACCATTACCATAAGGAATGGACCTGAGACGTGTCCAGATAAAGAGGTGGTTGGTGACCTGCTTGGAAATTTGTGTCCTCACAGTCACACCAACGCCACGGCCAACAGATGGGGTGGATGTTTACTTCGAGATGCCGGGGGATGGTACAGAACACGCCAACTTCCTGCGAGCAAAGATGGACTTGGAAGAGCGTAGAATGAAGCAAATTAATGAGGTAGGAACCTTGTCTTTTTCTGCTTTTCCACTTCAAATCTGCAACTTACATGACTTGTTTTCACATCTGCTTTTCTCTGTCTTGTCTCTGCATATCTGATTAGCACATAATCTTTGCAAACTATTATTGTCACAATAATTATAATCCGTGAGGTGGGCAACTCTCGCCCTTAGCATGAGTAACAAAGATGCAGGAAAATGAACACCCAAGCGCGCTGGAGTACAGTAGTCGTCCTTCAATACCAGAAAAAATCTACACAAAAAAGCATATTCTTAAAAAGTCCTCTATTCACGCTCGGCACTCAAAGAGATGACAATGGAAGAAATGCAATTTGCGCTGATTAAAATGTGTGATAGTGGCCTCCAAACCCTATAGTGTATATTCTAACCGGGGATTCACTTGAACTCGGAACAAGTAGAATTTGATAACTTCTTTTGCCAAAAAACAGAGGTCTTTTTTATATTAAGGTTTGTGGAGTTATTTATTTATTTTCTGCTGTAAAAACATTTGCTGTGAGTTCTATCATACCGTACTGGCGGCCCGATACCTAGAAAGAGTTTTTCATCATAAACTAATGCTGTGTATGGAATCTGCGCCTTCTCAACGCTTATTTTTTAATATCTGTTTAATGTTTTATTCAGACATAAAAATATTTTGTATTTCGGGAGAAACCATCACATCACATGCACATAAATAGTCCCTAGAGTCAACGTCAAGTTGATTAAGTTGGACTCTGCTGCAGGGCAGGCTTCAGCCCTCTCCAACATCCCCAAAGGCATGGCCATCCCAAGGTGGGAGCAGCCAGAGCTGTTTCCACTAGGCCCCTCTCTTTTCAGGGTCCGCGCTGCTACTGCTGAACGCATGTATATGTAACAAGAGCAAATGAGCCTGGTTTTGGGATTCATTCATGATAGGGCTGGTACTGTCCGTTGCCCCGGGAGGCGCCATGTACTGGGCGCCTGTGCCCTGCTAAGCTCCTGACAGACCCGTGCCGGGGTGAAGTCTGACCATTCAGGTTCTTAGACCAAGTTACAAGATGTACTGATTCGCTGCGCTTGCATGCATTAAATGGCATCTGTTTGAATTGCTTTACCTTCTCAATAACACCAATCAATCAAACATGTGTAACACTTGTATTATGAGCATTTGATGAAGTAGCAAGCGACCTTCAGTGATGTTAATCCAATTCATTTAATGTGACTCTTTTGTAACTTTATCGCTGGGATGGCAATGACAGTCCTCTAGGTAATTCTACGTAATATATCTCACTAAAATCACTATAATGCAAGAATCGCTAAATGTACAGAGATGCCTCAACCAAACATTATTCCTTGCCTGGCCATGTGCACAGGAAAACAGAATCCTTACAATACAGTTTATTCACCACGAGACCTTCCTACGCATTCACAGTTAGATTAGGTTTTAAGGTTTGCCAGTTTCTGGACACCAGTCTCAGTCAAGGAACACGTCCAAAAAACAAAGATAGCCCAGTAACACCTCTTTCTTCTCAAGGGAGTGAAAGTTTCTTCCAGGAACTAACTTCAGAACTGCTGTACGTGCCCTCGAACTCACATCTGCATGGCAGTAATGCCCTGCTTCATGGCCTTCCAGACTCCAGAATGGCACCCTTCAAGGACATCCTACTACCTGCATCGCATCTCATCAGGGGACTCAAGAAATAGGTTCACTCCCTTCCTGATGGAAGTCCATTGCTCCTCTTGCTGCACAGCACCATCTTCAAATCCAGATGCATCATTTGCAAAGCCATGAGGAACAGCACCCCCGCTTATCTTGCAGACAAGCACCCCTCTCTGGTGGTCCTCGGCACACCCACAGCCAGGACAACCTCAGACTGCAGACTATGAAGTGTTGATAAGAAAAAGAAACAAGATAGTAGGCCTATTCTATCTATGCATGCGGGATCCAGAACAACTTCCCCTTTCTCCTTCAGGACCCTCCCAGCTCTCACGCTGCTACAATTTACAATGGAGTTAAAGGCACACCTCTTAAAGAACACTACATCACAAAACATGGACCGTCCACAACACGGTTTGCTCTCCTATTACTTGTTGGTGTTGTGCTTGTCTTAGACCATGAGCAGTGCTCCACTGCCTTTTGGACAGGTTTCTGATATAGAAATACCTTATACATACCTACAGACATACCTATGTTACAAAGGAATAGTTCAATAAATCATGAGGAATAGAAAACTCAGCTTTTGTGTCTGACAATGTAGAACATTAATACATAGGAGAAGATCATGATTAAGGAGTTTAACTCAATGGTTACAATTGGAATTTAATGATTGTTAGTGCTGAGTGAATCGGGTTACCTAAATACCAATATGGTTGGGGAAGTGGGGGTTGGGGTACCATGCGAGATGATCCCACGGATGCTGCCGGTGAGGGGGGTTATTAGACTCAGAACCAATCAGTGCACAAGACATAGGTTCAGTACATTCTCTCCTCTTTCTTTTCAAGCTCAAGGTGGGGGGATTATTTGTCAAAGACACTTTGGTGCCCTGGACTGAAGGAATTGGGAGGGCAGAGGGTGGGGGAGTAATACATGGGGGTGGGGTTAGGCCATTGCGATTGGTTGTGGCCCGATGAGGATCGGGAGTTTGTTTGATTCATGTGGCACTTTTGTTTATTTGCTATTTGTAGGGTGGCTTGTTAGATTGGACCTACGGTCTGTTTTTCACTGGAATTGTATACAGTGTGATAGTGTTAAAAACTCAACAAAGAAACAAAGAAAAAATATCAATATGGTGCTTAGGATAGTGTGGCACTAGCCGAGTTGAATCAGTTCTTGAATTGCTGTCGCCCTTCGAGCACGTTAGTATCAAATGAATAAAATGTGATGCTTAAAATAATTCCCGTCAAGGCTCCTATTACTTTATAATTGTCCTTCGTGTATACGCATTCAGGAGGGTTTACTGACCAGCAGCACCTGATGACTACTAACCAATAAATCCGGGTTCTAGGATGTTTTTAAGGACCAGTAGCAACTAATGACTGGAATATTGACCCGCAGCAAGTGGTTCTTTGAAAACCAAATTTAAATTAATGTAGGCTTTTGACTGGGTTTAATATTCTGAAGCATTATCTTGAGTAAATATGGGAATATTGTGTAACTTACACATTCCCTGATGTCTCAGGAAGTAATTAATCCGTTCATATCTCACTAATCTATCCTATACTCAAATTAGTATTTAGAACATGAAAAATGCATTTCTAAATTAGCCGCTTCAAATTACCATCTTAGATAATCGCCATAGCTCGCAAACAAGCCCAATAAAATATGTGCATGAATTGTGGTACACAGAAGGTGAAATGTGTCTGCATGCAGGAGGGAGGATGTTGTGACTCTGCTTTATCGGTGATTTAGTTGCAGTAGACACTCAGCCGAAGATTATAGATTAATAGGCAACATGCTACTCAAATCCACAATCTAATAATTCCATTATAACAGCTGTAACAGGTCTCCAGGAACAGAGAACCTGACAAGTCCAAAATGAATTAGAAATGGCTTGATAGTTCCACCCGGACTGTTTAGGTCTCGTCTGTTTCAGCGCATGTGCTCTCCCTTGTGAGAGATATTGTGTTCTAGAAGGGGCTTGAAGCCCACCTACTGCTTACCATTCATGGGTTCGTTGTCACTCTCATTTGCTGCCTTCTAATTGGGCAGCAGGAGCCTGCTTCACTTCCTCTTCTTTCGGCTGGAGCACGGACTAAGTACTGATTGCATCATCAAAATTAGGGTCCTTCTGCAGCTGGCGCTGTGATTTAGGTACTATTTTTATTCTATTTCTTCTTTCCCTGCCATCCTTGTCCATTTGCCTTCTTCTCCTCCCATCCCTGTCTGTGTTACATCTTCCCCCTCTACCCACCTTGTCTGTGTAGCTTAAGAGGAGAGGAGATCAGTGGAGGGGATCAGGGGAGAGCAGGGAGTGGATGCACGAGGAGACAGTGGTCACAGGGATAGTTTGAGCATTTTTGCCAGGGCTGCTTTTGGTTCCCCAGTCCAGCCCTGTTCCTACCCACTTTATGTATATCCATAACCAGTGTGGTAAAAGCACATTCAACGATATGCCCAAATGGTTCAAATAAACAGAGGGTGTCAAGTATAGACATATTCTAGAAAAAGGTACCATTGATATCAAATGTACAAACAACCTTAAAAGAAAATTGAAGCAACCAAGAATAAAACTTCCCCAGAACAATGGCAGGCTTCCCTGAATTGGCACAAGGAAGGCCAGATACGCAGGTAAGATTCTTAAGAGAGGGGTATTAAGAACACACAGAAGAAATAGAGATACTAAATTACTCACATGAAGGATAGAATTGGGGTTTGTTCCCCAGCTGCATCACCTCCCCCTTTCTTTGCCTAAATTACTGCTGCAGTTCCAGAAGATAGAATACAGATTCTCCTCGATAGCCTAAGTTTTCCATTTCGGGGGATGGAGCCAGCGTCCCAGAATATGCACCCACTGGGGCACCAGCTAGCGAAACAGTACCAAATCATAAATGAGTAGATAGTAAGTGCACAAACGAGTGCAGCAAGTGTGATAAATGCAGCGAGCACAGCAAGTGGCAATGTCGATGGCGGCAGAGTCACAAGGGCACTGCAGGAGCCTCACGCTACACCATCTTGCTTGCAGCCGCTAATGAGATTGCAATCAGTGTCTCCCATCTCTGAGGTATATGGTCAGAGTGGGCAGGTGTGCAGACTAAATAATACCAGAGGTAGTCTCAGACCAACTGCTGGATGAAGGGATAGGGATTTAGAACGTAGCCCCATATTGAGTGGACGGACTCACAGGAAGGGGCGGGGATGGACAAGGAGGTGGAAAATCTAGGAGGGGCCAAGGCCGGGGATTGGAGACTTTGCTCCATTTGGAAACACCTGCTGCCCAAATTGTGTTCAGTTGGGATACTAGAAACGACACTGACCACACCGATCAAAGAAAGATTAAGACTTGCGTGAACAGCCCAACTTCCCTCCTCCTCCCTTGAAACAATAGTTGCCATTTTAAAACAGCCTGAGAGGAGCTCCATATGTGCCCTAATTCCAGTAAATCAGAAAGGTCCATATATCAAATGTGTTATTAATGGAAAGTCGTAGCTGAGCTGCCCTTAAAGCTTCAGAATTTCTCACGCAGGCAAAAGGATTGAAGCAGTCAGCATTACAAGTAGGCAAGTCCTGCACCCTGCAGTCCTGTGTCCATCTTTCTGAGTCAAATCATGGCCCAGCATCCTTTCTACCTAAGCCTCACCTCTCCTGCTAACTTGTTGGAGAGGGACCTTTTGTACAAACCGTACTAAACTGTACATTGCCTCAGTGATGTTGTCTTTCTGGATGTTCCAATAAAAAAATGTAACTACTGTTTACCTTCAACTACCAAAGCAGTGCTTCGCCGCTTTGTGGGCAGGTCCGCTCTGTAGAAATACCATTTACATACATATATTATGTAAATGCTCCTCCCAAAATGGGTTAGACCTTGTAGTACAGATCTCTCTGTCCTTGTGGTTCGAACATGCTAGTGATGTCAGCTGTATTTTAATCAATCAAACAATCAATCATAACTTGTATAGCACGGCTAATCACCCGTGAGGGTATCCAGGTGCTAAGGATCTTGCTACGGAGGCGCAGTTGAACAGCCAGGTCTTGAGTCCTTGAAACCACTAGAAAGGGCAGTATTGGCAGAAGAACAGCTGCACAGGTTTTATTGCACGCTGTCAACAAGTACAGCACTCAACCTCTCTATGGCCTGACTGCTCCAAGACCATACCTAATAAACAAATCTTGTACAAAAAGGGAGTGCTCAAGGAGTCCCCCCAAAAGATTTTGGGTAGAAAGTTCAAGAAGTTCATATTGAAGCATTTTCTTGAGAACCTTATCCTGTGTAAAATACACTCCTTCAAACATCCAATAAAGTAGGAGCCATGAAATTGTGTTTCCATCCAGTTTTCTTTTATTAAATCATTTCAGTAATACTCCAACATCAGCCCAGCAAACGTGTATCGTCCCCAAAATGGGACTTCATCAGGGTTTTATTCAGTTCATCGGATGAATCCTCGTCAAAAGTATATATCTAGCTGTGGTCAAGTTTCCTGTTCCTCAATGGGTCGTATATATTGCAAAGACAGACGCTAAATCCCTTCCACATGAAGCCCTCTCGTCTTGAGTCCTTTCCTGAATTCCAGCAGCGAGGGTGAGGTCTGGAGGTGAAGAGGGAGGTCGTTCCAGGACTTGGCTGCAAGGTACGGGAAGGAACAACCTCCACTACAGCTTCAACATATGCAAGGGGTGTGAGCGAGGTGAAGGGAGGCGGAGCGAAGTTGTCTGGATGGTTGGTGGAAGTTTAGGCGGTTGTTGATGTACGCTGGTCCTTTGTTGTTCAGGGCTGTGTATTTTTGGATCAGCATCTTGAAGTGTCATCTCAGGAAACTCAGTGAAGTGTGAGGGCAGGGCGGGGCCAGTGCGTCACTGCTGCCAGTGTTGGTTTGGCCAGCTACCTAGCTACAGCCAAACCGACATGTGCATTTCAAACCTCTCCAACCCGGCTGTCTTGGACAGCTGGATTGGAGAGCAGGCACAGGCCTACAGTGCCTTTTGGAGCATGCAGCCAGCCCACTCCAGCCAATCAAAGCGCTTTAGAACAGCGTCTTGATTGGATGAGCGAGTTGGCTGTGGGCTTCATGCTCGGAGGACATGCTGCAGAACGAGGACGTACTGCAGAACATCTAGCGGCAGTGTTTGTTAATTGATTTTTTTTGTGTGTATGTTTATGTTAATAGGTATACTGAGTATTGTGTATATATGTTATGTGTATTTGTTATTTGTATATTTTTTGCGCCACCCCAATGTGATTTGTCACCAACCACTATTGTCCACATCCAGCTTCATCGCATCCACAATACTAGGAGCACTAACACTGCAGCACTGAGCACCCACATCAAAGTTCAGAGCACCCATACCACTGGGTGTACCTTGCTCTGGCTTATCAGTCATCCATCTGGTAACATGAATTTTGGATTTCTGGCCTTTGTGGGATATTCACATGTATCCAAAAAGAGAACTGGGTGAAATATACAACTTTTCTCTTCACCGAGTTCCAGAGTTTGTGCACATCACTCAAACTTTTTCATGTTAATTTTGAAAGAATTTCTATAAAAGCGTAGGTTGTGCTGTATTTTTGTCAACTAAAATCCTACTTTTTCAGGGTGCGGAGGGTTGCCCTTTTTGCTGTTTTTGGTTTTCTTTTCAAAGCTTGTGAATTCGAAAAAAATTAAAAACTATTATGCTTTAAAATGCGCTATTTGGCTACTTTATAAAATATTTTCTGAGGAGGGGGGTGGAAATCTCCCCCAAATTTCCACTGGACAATTTGCACACGTGGATCCGAATCCCATCTTCATTGTCAGTGTTAAGTTGATGACCATCACAGCAGAAAGAAGTTTAGACAACAGTTACAACCAGGCTGAAGCGCATTTAACGCCACACCAAGGAGCAGTGTCAGCACCTGAGCAGCCAACACCTTACTCAGCCTCTTACACTTTCTCTTATGAACTCAACAACACAACATTTGCCACACTACACTCTCTCAACACCCCCAAGTAGAACACACAGAGCAAGGGAAGGCAATTTATAAAAGTAGTACACATTACCATAATCTGGCATAGTGTTCAAACTGAGGGTGTGGCCTTTGAACAGATCTGGGTGGGTCTCAGTTGGAACAATCTGAAAATTACCAATAGTATTTTCCTTGTGTACCAGGCATGAACTGCTACTTTCACATCAAGCACACTATCATATTTATCTTTGGGTCTGGTTCGTGCTATAAAAAAACAGAAATGTAACAAACAAGTAATTCATTGGGCAGTTCAAAGGTCACGGGTTGTGGGCAGTGGTGGAAGGGTGTTGGGCCTCAGTCCAGCCTCGTGTGTACATGTCTTGCTCTGCATGTTTGCTGGAACAGCTCATTAGTGTTCAGCCCAAGTGCGTAATTAACTTTTCTCACTACCCCCCTCCCAAACCCCCACCTTCTACCCAGGGGGCCGTGAGCTCACTACCCAGCTGCTGCGCGCGCCTCTGGCAGCGGCTTGCAGCATGTCCTGCAGCGCCACCTGTCCGCAGTCTCTGACCCGGAAGTGCTGTGGACGGATGCCGTATACACACCCTAGCAGGGTCGACTGACCGTTGTTTCTAAGACTACAGCCATTTCTGTATTTATTTATTTATTTATGCGTTTTTATATAGCGCGGACTTTACCCGAGGGTGTCAGAGCGCTTCACAACAGGATCAGCAACATTACATAAGGAGGAGGATACAAATGAGCATAATACAAAGACAAGCGTTACATTGCATGAGGAAAAAGTGACAATTGTGCAAAAACAAACAAACCAAATACAAAAGAGGAATGAGTTCCAATAGGAAAAAGTGACAGATGTGCATGAAACATGGGATACCAAATACAAATGGAGGTATAATACTGCAATAAATGGCAGTCACACATGACACACTGGGAAGGCGCTTCTATAGGCTTGGAGTACAGAATTTCCTATAGTGGAAGAACTTCCTTGAGGTAGTAGAGAGGGCGTGGATTCAACAGGGGGTACATGGGGTACAAAATATATGATACATGGGGTACAAAATACACTAAAGGCAAAATACTGTAATAAGTGGCAGTAACTCGAAGCACACTGAGAAGGCCCTTCTATAGGCTTGGAATACAGAATTCCTATCATGGAAGAGCTTCCTTGAGGTAGTAGAGAGGGCGTGACTTCACAGGGGACTTATAATGGGGGAACACGCACATAAAAACCAACACAACACATAAAATAAGGAATGAACAGACACAAGTACAACTTTATACTGACGAGCGGACTTCCTAGAGGGGCCTAAGACCGAACGTATTAGTTCTGGAAGTGTCTTTGGAATAGAAGAGACTTGAGGTCAGCTTTGAAGATCCGGGTAGAGGAGGTGGCACGGAGCAGTGGGGGAAGCGAGTTCCAGATTCTCACCGCATTGCCCGAGAAGGATTGAGCCATCGATCTTTCACTTTTGAAGACGGGGGGCTCAAGCAGAAGCTTTTCCGCATTGCGAGAAGGGCGAGAGCCACCGGACAATTTCAGTTTATTCGCCAGGTAACGAGGGGAGGACGTGTGTAAGGCTTTGTGTGTGATGCAGGCAGTTTTGTAAATAGATCTTGCCTCGATCGGAAGCCATCGCAGAGAGGACAGGATAGGAGTGATGTGGTCGCTTCGTTTAGACCCTGAAATGAAGCGAGCTGCTGAATGGAGGATGGATTTGAGAGGGGAGAGGTGGGATTTGGGTAGGCCAGTCAGAAGAGAATTGCAGTAATCCAGTCTTGAGAGAACCAGAGATTGAACCAAGGTTTTTAAGTCTTTCTCCGGGAAGAACCGACGGATCCCCCACAGAAGGCGCAGCTGGTACCGTGCATTCTTAGCAATAGAGTTGATGTGGGCGATTAGGTTGAGTCTTTTGTCGAGAATGACACCTAGGGATTTAGCGCTGTCAACAATGATGGGTTTGTTGTTGAGAAGGTTCAGCTGATCCATCCAAGATTGAACAGGAGGAGGTGAGAGAGAGGTAGAGAGGAGGAGGAATTCAGTTTTGGCGGGATTCAGAATGAGTTGGTGAGCAGACATCCAGTTGTGAATAGAGTTGAGGGTAGAATTGAGTAGGGAGAGATCGTGTGCGGAGGACACCTTAAGGTAGATTTGCGTGTCGTCCGCATACAGATGGTAAAGGATCCCAGATTTGCTTAGGAGGTTCCCTAAAGGTTCCAGGTAGAGATTAAACAAGGTGGGTGCCAAGATAGAACCTTGAGGGACGCCTTGACCTACGGCAACAGGAGATGAAAGACTGTTCCCTATCTTGATCATTTGGGATCTGTCCGAGAGGAAAGAGGCAAACCATTTGAGCACTGTGCCATCCAGTCCCATTCTCTGTTGAAGAGTGTTGAGGAGGGTGCTATGATTAACCGTGTCAAAGGCTGCAGAGAGGTCTAGAAGAATCAGAAGACATGAATCCCCAGCGTCGAGTATATGCAGCGCATCGTCAATCACTTGCAGCATGGCTGTTTCAGTGCTGCAGTTTTGGATGAAGCCCGACTGGAAGACGTCGAGGAGGTTATTGTCCATAATATGTGAGGAAAGTTGTTTCGCAACACATTTTTCGGTGATTTTCGACAGAAAAGGGAGGTTGGAGATAGGGCGGAAGTTGTTGAGGTCGTTCGCATCCGCGGCGGGTTTTTTTAGAAGAGGGGTGACCTGACCTGATTTGAGGGTAACTGGGAGGGAGCCTTGACTGAGGAAGAGATTGACTAGCCTGGTCCAGTAAGAGAGAGTATAGGTATAGAAATCGATGGCGATGTCGCTAGGGATGGGGTCGGAGGAATGGTTGGAGGGTTTAGTTTCGCGGATGCATTTGAGGAGGTCATCTTCCGAGATGACGTCAAAGTTCTGCCAGGTGACCAAGGATTTCCGCTCCTCCATGGGGGGGGTGGGCGACCTTATCCACCAGAGCTTTGACCTTTTCATCGAAGAATATAGCGAAATCTGCTGCTTTCTTTGAGGAATCCTCAGGCTTAATGGTTGGAGGAGAACAGTTTGGGTTTTTGAAGAGGTCAAAAAGTTTTTTGGGTCTGTTTTTAGCCGAGTCAAGGAGGGATCTGAAATGTGATGCTTTTTCCAGGAAGATGTGATTGTGATATATGGATCTTGCTGAGCGTAAAAGAGAGAGATTAGTGGTGGAAGGAGATTTTCTCCAGTGCTTCTCCAGGAATCTAAGGTTTTTCCTTTCATCGTAGAGCGCTTTATTGAACCAAGGTGCTGAGGGGGTGGGTCTTTTCCTTTTGCTTTGGAGAGGAGCAACAATGTCGATTTCGACTGCTAGTACTGAGAGGCACTGAGAAGTGAGATCGTTGACATCCACGCTAGGGTCTAGTCTAGGAAGTGCCTGCATAGCGGAATCACAAAAAGTGTCAAGATCAATGTTCTTAGTGTTACGGAACCAGGTAGTAGCTCTTTTAGGTTGGCCGAGAGTTATAACGTGCGAGAGGTGAAAGCGGAAGGGAATGAGGAGGTGGTCAGACCAGTCTACATGGATGGGGGAGCAGTGGTCAGCAGGTCTTCTTTGGATATGACAAGGTCCAGAATAGAGCCCTTAGAATGTGTGGTTTCCGAGCAATGTTGGAGGAGATCATTGGCTGAGAGAAAGGAGGCAAGCTTGTTGGCAGCCGAGTCTTCCAAGGAGCCCCAGTGGAGATTAAAGTCACCCAGGAAGATCTGTCTGTCACTTTGAGAGAGTTGGTCACTGATGAAGTCAGTCAGTTCCTCCACAAAGGAAGAGCAGTAACCAGGCGGGTGGTAGATGGCATGGAATCTAAAGGGTGAGCCGTGATGTATTTGAAGTTCTAGGGAAAGGCATTCGAATGTATGGAAGAGGGTGGTTGGGACCGCTTTAATTTGAAGGGAGTTTCTGAAGATGATAGCGACACCTCCTCCAGTTTTGTCTGCCCTGTCATTTCTGAGGATAGAATAGTCAGTGGGTACCAACAGATCAAACAAAGTATGAGAGGAGTCATTAAACCAGGTCTCAGTGAGGAAGATCATGTCAAGATTTTGGTGAGTGATAGTATCAGAGATTTCCACTTTGTGTTTGACTGCAGATCTGCAGTTGTGGAGCAAACAGTGCAGCTCTGACGCAGATGTTTTGGTGAAGGGGGTGTTAGGGTTGTTCAGGGAGATAGGGATAAGATTCTTGAATGAGGGAGCCCGGCAAGAGGGAGGTTGGTGAGGTCTGACAGAGGAGATGACCTGAATAGGAAACTGCGTAAAATTCTTAGGAGAGGAGGGCGGAGAGGGAGTGACGTTGGTGGTCTTGAGGCTGGCCCGTAAATTGGTGATGTCTGCAGAGGGCAGACTGTGATTGGTTTTATTGGGGTGCGGGAGCAAGGGACTCCTCGGGAGGGTGTTAGGGACAGGGGATAACTTGGCGCTTAAGCGTGAGATGGACGCTACCAGCTGGGAGATGGAATAGATGAGAGAATCCAGTTTATTTTCCAGAGAGAGGAGAGCTGAGCATGGAGTGTTAGGTGGCTCGGTGGATAAAGAAGGGAGTGCAGAGGGTGAGGGAGGACGGGGAGGGGTGGGGGAACGAGTAGAGGGCGTTGGTGCAGAAGGTAAGGGAGGACAGGGCGGGCTGGAGGAGCCGGATATGAGATGGAGTGCAGATGGTGAGGGAGGACGGGGCGGGGTGGTGGAATGGGATAAGTGAGGGAGTGCAGAGGGTGAGGGAGGGAGGGGAGGGGAGGGGGAATGGGTGGGGGGTTGGGGAGCAAGGGAAGAGGGTGAGGAACGATGGTGAACAGAGGGAGTGGAAGGAGAAACAGTGGTGGGAAGAGAAATATTTTTACTGGAGTTGAACAGAGGGGAAGAGAAGAGGGCATACGTCCGAGGAGGAAGTTGAGGAGTAGGAGGGGGGATAAAAGAGGGCCGGAGGTAAGGGGAGAAGAGGGGAGACGAGACTGACCCGGGCGGGGTGGGCGGGGGGACAGATGAGGTCCGAATGTGCGTGGATCCGAAAGAAAAGGGGGCTGTAAAGGAGGGGGAGGGCAGGGGGTCCGAGGAGGGCCAGAGGAATGGGGAGAAAGGAGAGGATGGTGCAAGATAGGTACTGTAGGCTATGCAAGGCGAATGTAGGGGGACAGGTACCAGGTGGAGTGGGGGGAATTGACTAGAGGGAAACTGAGGGAGAAGCAAGGGACTGCAACGTCGGAGGGAGAGACGAGGAAGGAATTGTCAGGGAGGGAGATAAGGTTGGGAAGCAAGGGAAGAGGAAGGTGGGGTTGAGGATAGATGGGAGGTGGAAGAGGAGAATTTAGGGTACGGGGGACGGGGAAGAGCGGAAAGGGATGAGGCGAAAGGGGGAGGTAAGGGGGAAGGTAAGGACAGTTGATGGGAAGACCAGGTTGTAAGAGAGGTGAATTAAGAGGGGGGCGGAGGGCAGATTTAGTGGGATTAGGGGGCGGATAAAATGTTGGAGAATCGAGCAGGTGTAGGGTGGGGAGGGGGGTGGAGGCCAGAGGCCGGAAAGATAAGATAGGGGGAGGGGCATTTTGGAAGGGGGAAGAGAGGGAGATGAGGGAGCAGTGACTGGGGGGAGCAAAGGGTAGACCTGCGCCTCCCGGGATAGCGGCCTGCTGGAGTATCGGGGGGTCTGGGGGGGAGAAAGGGAGAAAGGAGAGGAGTTCAAAGAAGAGTTGGGGGAGATCATAGTTGTGTGGGTTGGACGAAGGGAGTGGAAGAGATGGTCAAAGAGGGAGAGACAGGAGTCTGTCGCTTGAATCATGACGGTGCCATTGTTGTAGAGTGTTATGGTGAGCGAGCCCTTAAAGCTCGTGGAGGGGGAAATTTTTAGTCGCTGTCCATGCGGGATAGGTGAGGAGGAGGAGACGTTGAAGAAATTGAAGAAGCTGGTGGACCAGGAAGGGATGTCATGGGTGAAAAAAATTAAGTCATTTTTTAGCTTCCCTAGGTGCCCATTATGGAATTGATCAACAAAGAGGGAATCAGGGAAGTGTTCAATGGTGTTGTGTTTGAACCGTTTTGCTGCTGCTTTGGACAGATTGGGGGGATAGATGACTTTGAAGCAGTTAACTCCCGACTTAATTCGAATGGAAGCCATGGTAGGGAGAGGAGGGCCACTAGGGTAGCGATGGATCAGAAAAGAATAATATGAAGAGGAGGGCACATAAGCCGGAAGATGAGTGAGGATAATCCAATGAGAGCGGTCAGGAGGCTACTAGACATGCAGGGCCAGGGCCTCTGGTCTTACTCCCTAATAAGACATCGTACCGGTGGGATAGAAGGCTGGCTTGTCTCCAGCAGTGGAGAGGGTGTGGGATCATACCGGGGCAAACCCTACCACCCGGGATTGGGACCTCCCAGTGTGGAAACCCGCATGGAAATGGGAGTCGCCTATAGGTTCGCAGTGATGGGGAGGGACATTCTTTGGCTCCCCAGGGAGGAGGCCCAAATGGACACCATACCTCAACCAAGAGCACAGTTAGAGGAGAGCCAAGTGAACGACAATTATGTGCATTACTCATCCCATGGGCCACCGATCGAGCCAGGACAGCCCAATCGGAAACTGGCAATCTCAAAGAGGGGCTCAAATGTCCTATGACCCAAAAGTTCCGGGCGCGCTGCCTAAGCAGCGAAGGTCAAGGGTGCGCAATCTGCGCAGGTCTCAATGTTGCAGCTGGCACTATGTGCTGCGCAGCTGTGAAGGACCAGGCGCGCTGCCTAGGCAGCGGAGGTCAAGGGTGCGCAATCTGCGCAGGTCTAAACGTTGCAGCTGGCACTAAGTGCTGCGCAGCTGTGAAGGTCCGGGCGCGCTGCCTAAGCAGCGAAAGTCAAGGGTGCGCAATTTGCGCAGGTCTAACTGTTGCAGCTGTTGCAGCTGCTCAGCACCGGTGAGACCCGGCCCACTTAAAGCCCTGGTCCTGGGGATACGTATCAGTGCTACGTCCAAATATTTAAAACGACATTGAACGTGACACGAGAAGAGGGAATAAAGATCAAACTATATTTTAGACACAGGTGTTATTTTAAGCATGCGATTAGAGTTGAACAGCTACTCTTAAAATATGACCCGCATGGGAAAAATCTCAGATCCAGTCGTGCTCCGTCACGCCCTGGAAGTAGACGCCAACTCCGGGAAGGTCCTCAGTGTTCTGCAAAGAGTGACTTCCTTTTCATCACTGAAGGCGGACTGAAGCATCCAATGGAAATAGATTTTATTTAAGGATGGGAGATATTCTCATCCTTCACTAGTTTTTGTACTCTTATTCACCAGAATTATAGAAATGCAATTAAAGAAGTTATATGAATAGTACACACTTCATCTTAAGGTGTAGACTCTTGTAAACATTTGATTCAAAGTGTTCAGTTTATAATCCATGTTCAGAATAGTTATCGTGGATAACAGAGTACACTTCCAGGAGACCCTAGGGCGCAGATTTACTAACAAGTCACATAACACAGCTAGACAACTTGCTGCACTGTGTTGCATTGTGTGACAGGGAGGTAGCAGGAATGCACTATATTTACTGAGTGCATCCTACACCAACACAGGCACCCTTGCGCCATGGTGCAAGGGTACCTGCGTTACAGCCTGGATTGTTTTTGTGCAGGAAGGGTCAACTTCCTGAACAATAACAATCCTTTGAGGCAGAATGCAGCACATGTAGAAAGAGGAAAAAATAGGAGAAATATATTTCTCCTTTTTACGGCTCACCTGGGAAAGCGTAGCATTTTGACCCATCCCAGTTCCTCTAGTCTTCTAAATCTGGGAATCTGCCAGAATCCTTGGGTGGATGCGTGGGAACACCAAAGCTCCACCCATGGAACACCTTCCTAGGGCAGAGTAATGCAAGGCAGCGACTTGTGCTTCCTTGCGTTACTCCAGATGTACTAGGCCATGTAGAGCAGTGCATGGTGGCTTTGCATGGCTTAGTAAATCTCACTGAAGCCCTTGCATTGCCTTGCGCCGGCTTGTGTGACGCAATGGCAATGCAAGGGCTTCGTAAATCTGTGCCTGGCTGCGCCCAGTGATCCAGCCCTTGTGGGTGCCCTAACATGATGTATCTGCTTTCCTGGAGGGGTAGGGGTGGGTCTTGCAGGGATGACGTGGGTGGCAGCAATTGAGGGCTTCAGTCACAGTCGCTAGAAGAGTGAATGTTGGTGCTGGAGCTTGAAGCCCCAGAGGACCAGTTATAATAATTCCTATTTGTAAAGTGCAAACATATCACCTAGGTTTCAAGACGCTGGGGGCCATCGGGGAGATTAAGTGAACTATTTCCCAGAGTCACATGATGCTGAGCTGCTGCCGGTGATCGAACCGTGAGCCCCGCGCTCCGGAGTCCGGCGCTCTGGCCGCTGCACCACACCTCTTCCTCAGTAGACACTCATAAACAATGGTGCAGACAGTGCATATCTGTCAATGATGCACGTGCCTGTGGTGTTCTGTGTTTTCTTCCATCATGTGCTCATGCCTGCGCATCCCGTCTCCCTTGCAGGTGATGAAGGAATGGGCTGAAGCTGACAACCAGGCCAAGAATCTCCCCAAAGTGGAACGTCAGGCACTCAATGAGGTATCTGTGGCTGAGGGATGTAAAGGGAGCTACGTGTGTCAGGAAGGGACAGGTAGATGTTGAGGGGAAAGAGGAGAGGGAAGAAGATGGCACAGAGTAGGGGCAGAGACCTGGTGTAGGAAAATCGAAAGACATGGTGGACAGTAAGGAGAAAGACAAGAAAGGAGTAGGGAGAAGAAAGATAAAGATGGGAAAGAGGAATGAGATGTGGATACCAAGAACAAACGAGATTGTGATGGGAAGGAGTAGAGACGAGGATGTGAAAAACTGGTGACATTGGGGGGGGAAGAGTCGAAAAGGCTGATGGAGGAAGGAGACGATTATTGAAAGGACAATTGAGATGAGGACTGAAATAGGACACATAGTGTCAGTAGGAAAAAAAAGAGATATAGTGACTAACGGGGAGAGTGGTGGGCATAGAAATGAAAGGTTAAAGGGAGAAGAGGGTGAGGGTGAGGGCATGAAGAAGAGACTTGAGAGCGAAATATACCAAAGTTGGGGGGACAAAAAAAGTCAAGGATCCAAGAGGGGCAAAAAAGGATGAAGCGAGATGGTGATGTATAAATCAAATGAAGGGCTGGTAGGAGGATGAACGTGGGCTCAGCAAAGACTTGACATGGAAAGGCAAGACAAGAGCGGAAGGATGGAGGGAAAAAAAGTTGCCAGAAAAAAGGAATGAGCAGTGTGCACAGGAAGAAGGAAAATAGGGCGGCCTAGCAGGAGGTGACCTGCAGGACAGGAACAGGAAAGGTTGTCGGGTAGGAAGGAGATATGAAGGGCTGAGAAGAAATGGAGGAGAGTGAAGGACTGAGATGGAGGGCAGGGTGCCTCATAAATTCTGCCATGTTTTCATTTACTTTTCGGTCTGTTTCCTGCAGCACTTTCAGACCATCCTGCAGACCCTGGAGGATCAGGTGGCTGGAGAGAGGCAACGACTGGTGGAGACTCATCTGGCGCGGGTAGTGGCACTTCTCAATGACAACAGACGTGTGGCACTGGAGAGCTACCTGTCAAGCGTACAGGCTGAGTCCCCTCAGGTACCAAAGGCATGAGGATTCCCTTATCGCTCCCTCACAGTAGGGTCCTTCATATTCCCATGCTCCTTGTCCCTTCACCTGTGTAATGTGACCTACTCCAGATCCTTCCGCTCTCTGTTCGTTAGTACAGTGTTCTAGGTTTGTTTACTTGTAGACCTCTGTTTTTGGATCTCTCTCCTGACTTTCCAAATTTGTATCTTCCCCTACTTTAAAGTTACCGTTACAGTGCCTGCAACCTAAAGGGTTTAAGGAAATAATGAAGGTATGATAAGATAATTATTTATTAAGTGTGCGAATGTCCGGAGGCATCTTGGCGCTGCTGCTGTTCTAAAGGATTTAGTTGGAAATTCGAGAGGGGCCCTTACTAGTTAACAAATAGCCAGGTTTTTGAAGCTTTCCATAAGGGAAGGAGGCTGGTCATGGATTTAAGATCAAGCAGTAGGCTGTTCCACAGTTTGGTGGTGCAGGCTATGAAACTTCCTCCACTCCAAGAGGACCGTCTGATCTCGGGGACTCTGTTTTTGGCTGAAGTGCAACCGAGCGACTAGTAGGAATATACCATCTGAAGCTACTCTTAAGATACTCTGGGCCCATATCATGAAGGGCCTTAAAGGCAATACAAAGGGCAATAAAGGCAATGCGCTTCCTGATTGGTAGCCCGTGTACTTTAGCGACGGTATGGGATACCAACTAAAATCTGGGAATCCCTAGAAGCATGTGAGCTGCTGCATTCTGCAGCGTCTAAAGTTTTGTTAAGAAGTCACTGTTGTATGTTCAAATAAAGAGCATTGCAATAGCCTATTTTGGACAGGGCAAGGGTCTCACAACAGTCTACTGCAGTTCGAAAGGAAGGCATGGAAGAATTTTCCTTATTGTCCATAGGGTATAGAAGGATGATGAGGTGATCGTGTCAATTTGACCTTCGAAAGAAAGTTTGTCCTCAAACATGACCCCTAAATTCCTTACTTTCTTTACCGGAGTCAGGAGAGTTCTAAGTGCTTGTGGCCACCAGGCGGGGGAACAGTAAGAGACATTGTTGCCAAAGGGAGGTACTTCAGTCTTCCCAGAATTTAACTTGAGGCAACTGTCATTCATTCAGTTGCTTACTGCCAGCATACAGTTGTGAAATCTAGTGGCAGTGTCATTAGCATTGCTCGAAAGCAAGACTACAATTTGTGTGTCATTGGCATATGACACCAAAGAGTAGCCGAAAGCTTTAATCAGACTGGCCAGTGGTGTGACATATATGTTAAAGAGTGTCGGGCTCAAGGAGGACCCTTGAGGAACCTCGCAGGGCAAAGAAAAGGGATTGGAAAGAAACTCATTCAGGGTAACAAATTGTTCCCGTTCTGAAAGGAAGGATCCCAATAAAGTCAATGCCGCTCCTCTTATTCCAATGTTCACTGTGTCAAATGCCGCTGATCGATCAAGTAAAATGAGGGCTGCTCTGCCACTCCTATCTAGAGTAGCTCTTGTGTCTCCTGAGGCTACAATCCTGTCTGGTTCTGTGCTATGCCTGCTCCTGAATGAAAAAAGGTAGCCAAACAAGCAAAATTAATATCTAGAAAAAAGTGCAGAACCTCAACCAGTTGACTTATTCCATCCTTGACTACTGCACCACATTAGATTCTACTCCAGGGAGCTATAGAGGAGAGAAAGAAGCAGGATAACTACGGAATTATACTTTCTGGTATAGATTGAAGTTACACTTTGCTACCATTGACACACCAAAAATCAGCACTCCATCCACTCCAATTCACTCCATCTGCCAAAAATCAGCAGATGGAGTGGAGTTGGATCAGATGGCCATGTCGAACACCTGACTCCGTTTGTGACTGACTGATCTCTCCTCACGTATCCATATGGTTATGGTTTCCGCTTTTTAGTTAAAACCAATTATAACTGATAAAACGAACCAATGAGAATAGTTGCATCTCAGTAGAAATCAGAAAATAAGGGATTTTGTTACACTTTTACGCCTCCAGAATCCGCCCTTAGCTTTACATTGTGATGATCAGAAAAGCATGCCTATAGACGCCACACCCCCTCATAGAGAAGGAAAAGAGAGCATATCATGAATATTACATGAACATTAATTTTTTTTGTTGAAATATTTATTTCATTGGAGCTACACTGTCTACATTAAATCTTATGACTCCCAAACCTTTTATAGTTACGGAGGGTGAACCAAGAATGAAATGGGGGGGGAAAATGGAAGAAATGTCATTATTTATTGAATTCTGCAGAAGATGTTTTTTTTTCCAGAAAGGAAAAATAAAATTTTGTTACTCTGCTGAGGCCCAGGTGGTCTTAAAATGTATAATTGGATAGAATAAAAACCTGCATCTGGTGGCAAAGGTAATGTGTGTTTCACTCTTAGAAGATTTAGACATTGACATTTATTTCTCATCTACCGTATGTGTGGCAGTTTATCAATATAATATCTATCTCAGGAAACAAGGAACCAATGAAAAGGTGGAAGAGTATGTTTCAGTATTAAAGAATCTGACATTGACATGTTGATTTGGGAATCTGAAAGACAAATTGATCAGAGACTAATTTATATGTATTAAATGGATTGCAGTATCGCAAATATACAAGATAGGCTTTGGTTTAATGTTGATGCATTTCTGAAAGTTGTGGTTGCAATAATTAATAAGGCAGAACTAATGTCCAGATGTGTTAATTCTGTATAAATAATTCCACTGAAAAATATAGTGTAGGGAAAATAGTAGTGAAGAAACAAGAACAACTAAGGATAGTAAGGATGACAATAAAAAAGGACGCCTCTGTTAGTTACTGTGACAGGCATATAATGGATGTATAAAAAGGGAAATGTTACAGATGCGGAACACGGACCATCTGGCTTATGACAAAAAATGTCCGGCATTTAATCAAAAATGTTTAAGCTGCAGAGGTCACTTTAGCAGAGTGTGTCGGAACAAAAAGAATTGTTCAGTTAAGTATAGTACCTCACTCAAGAACAGGATTTTGCTGATATGGTTGGAGATGATACGAAGGTGTTGAGTATTCATGAGGCAGTCTTAGATATCAGTACATCAGTAGTAATTGTAGGAAAAAACAGGTATGTGATATTACAGTAAGCGTGAGATTAGTAGAAGGCTCTGGTTCACTATATTCTATAATCAATTAAGGAGTATGGGAAGAATCTTTTAGTGAAGCTTTAGGCGCAGAATCAAAACAGGCAGACATTAATCCACAGAGTTTTACAAGTGAACCAATTAAGTTACTTTGATTCCGCAAATTAAAATTAGAATTTAAGGACAGGCATGCATTCAGAGTGTAAATTATAGGTGGTTTAAAAATGTCCTTCCGCCCTAGGCTGGTTGGTTCAATGGGAATTGGGCATATTACTTGATCCCAATAGTCCAGACCCTATATTACTTGTTGGCAGTGGGCCTCGAACAGGGGAAGCTGTGACTAAGGAATTTCCAGCTGCTTTTCTGGTAAAATCTGAAAACTCAATGGTTTTGCACACAAAATAGTCCTTAAAAAAGATGTTCAATCCTGTGTTCTCAAAGTTAGGAATATTCCACTATGCATTAAAGAAGGAGTAATTGAAGAATTATGTAAATTAGAAACAGTTGGCATAATAGAGCAAGTTGAATCTACAGAGTGGATTGCTCCCCTTGTAGTGGCCTGTAAGGCAAATGAGCAGGTGAGATTGCATTTTGATTTAAGGGACTTCAATATGAATATCTTAGTAGACAGGTTTCCTTTACCACGTATTAATGAATTATCAGCCATGACCGGGGATATGAATTGGTTCTTTACAATAGATCTCACTGCAGTGTACCATCAAGTACCATTACACCCTGTTAGTAAACATCTCACCACATTCATAACACATATTAGCTGATTCTGCACCACAAAATAAGGATGAAGTCAGTGCCTTTCTAGGGTTGCCAGAATTTTACTTTAAATTTGTCAATACTTTTCTGTAAAATGTTTTACATTAGGTAATTACTGAAGAATGGTTGCAAATATGCATGGTCAGAGGAGTTTCAACTAGCATTTGAGGACGTCAAAAATAGTTTTTGCGAGGCACCGTGTTTGCAAGGTTATGACTCCAAATGTGAAATCTTTGTAACAACTGGTACTAGCGGTAAAGGGCTAGGGGCAGTTCTATCCCAACTTAATGAAGTTGGTGATGAAGTTATAGCATTTGAATACTTCTCCTCCGTTGGAATTAGAACTTGATAAGGAGTCATTGAAAGAGAAACGCTTGGATGTCTGAGGGGATTGAATCATATTTGTCAGTTTGGGCGAGGTTCCAAGGTTTCAATACGTTGGGATCATAAACAAAAGTTCTCCCTACCCAAGGGTTAAATAACCCTCGTCCTAGAATTGCAAGACTTTCAATGCAACTGCTTGATTACAATTACGAAGTGCAATATGATAGCAGATTTCCTTACCAGGTAACCTTTACCCATAAAGGACAGAACCAAGGAAGAGTGGAATGAACGTATGTTTGTAACTTTGTCTGGCATGAATCTGCAGGGTGACTGCAGAGGAATCAATTTACTATTGGGGCAGGACAAGGTACTGGGAAGTGTGATGGACTTTGTGAGTAAGCGATGGCCAGGGGGGAAAAAAAAACATTAGATAATGTTTTGACTCCATTTTGTGAAGCAAGGAATGGACATTTGGTTGACAAGTCTTTTGATAAGTAGAGGGTATCTTGAACCTCGTGTTACTTACACAACAAAATTGTTCCTTGATGCCCTGAGAGTCATCTGGGCATAGTTAAAACTAAGAGTTGGGTCAAACAATCATATTCGTGGCTGGGAATTACCAGGTAGGTAGAAAGTGTTGTGTGTGAGTGCGCAAGGCGCATCAATTCTGATAAGTCACAAATTACTTTCAGACCATCTCTACACCCCACTGAGGTGCCAGACATGCCTTCTGAGATGATTGGGATTGGTGTTTTGGGACCAGTGCAAGATGATGAGGGTGTGGTAAAATTTGTCATTGTGGTTGTTGATCATGTTTCCAAATGGCCAGAAGTGAAGGTAGTGAATAGGGCAGATGCTAAGGCTGTTGAAAATTTATGGATGAAATTTGTCAAAGAGAGGGCCTACCTAAAACTATAGTAAGTGATAATGAAAGTCAATTCTTGGCTGAAGTATTTCCACAGTTTGTTGATAGGAATGGAATTAAACATAGGACCGCATCAGTGTACCCATCTGAAGGTAATGGATGTGTGGAGCGCTTCAATTGATTGATAAAAGGGATTATGTAATTGGCAAAGAGCAACGCTTTGAATTGGGAGAATGAAATGAAGAAAATGTTGTGGGAATAAAAGATTACAGCTTGTGAGGCTAGAAGGCGTAGCCCTTTCATCTTGATGTGAGGTACAATGCCACTATTAAAGGACGACATGGGATGAATCAGCAAAACTAGGAAAGTGGATTAGTCACATGTGGATGTTAGAGGAGAAATAGAACAAATTTAATGGATCACATAGAGTGAGGAAAGTAGAACTCCAGATTGGAGATTTTGTTAGGGTTAAAAAAGTGAGGAAAGGAGAACGTAGATATTCTTCTCCTTTACGTGTAAAGAAAATCTTTTGTAATGTTGCAATATTAAGTGATGGGAAGGTGTGGCATGCTAGTCGGTTGTCCTTCTACAAAGGAAAAGACACACCGTTGTTGCCTAACAGTAAGCGTGAGTTGTCTTTTAAAGCAACCAGTTATGATTGGTTGGTTGACGATATGAACTTAACCTTTATCTAAACCAATCTAATCTTAACGAAGTGTAATATCCCCATTCAAGCACATTCTTGAGATGGGATAGAACTGGACTGCGGGAAGAGGAGTTTGAGTGCTCGGAAATGAGACAAGCATAGAGATGAGGAGAAAAGTTACTTGAAAGAGCAAATTCAAAGCAAGGGTACAGAGAAGGGAGTTAGAAGCAGGAAACGGAGGATATAGTTGACAATTGGAATAAATAAGAAAAGGAAGGAAGGAATTAAAATACAATTCTTTGAAAGCTCTGGAAACAAACCTGCTCCATAATGTTTTGAGTAAACAATGATAACCACTGATTGCTATACGTTTTGGAAACATTGGAAAAAAATGAAAAAAACACCACAATCTACAACAAATATAAACTGAAAACAGGAAACCAATAAATGGCCTACTATTTAGAGAGCAGCATCTGAGTCCTGCTATTCTGCTACTTGAAAGGTTTGCTTGGTTTCTTCCTCTGTGTGCAGCCAGTGGCTGCAGGTGGTTTTCACTCCTATGACAGACTGGCCCCCTTTCACATAGATGATCTTGGTCCACATTACGTAGTCCTTGTGCAGTCAAGGACTGAGGTACTTATTTCCTCCCCCATGCTTTACTCCTCCCACTCATCTTTCTCAGTCCCTTCCTGCTTTGTGAGCTCTTGTTCTACTCTTTCACTGTCCAGCCCGAGCGTGTACTGATGGCATTGAAGAGATACCTACGTGCCGAGCAGAAGGACCAGCGCCACACTCTTCGCCATTACCAACACGTGCTGGCTGTTGATCCTGAGAAAGGAGAGCAAATGAAGTTCCAAGTGAGTGAGATCACTGCATCACCTCTCCTTCCATTGAGTTTAGTGAGAAAAATGTAATGTCATCTTTCATGCAACATCAATCCAGCAAATCCAGCAACTGTTTCTCAAATACTCCTTAGATGTTATTTTTGCTGTGGCCTAGTGTCTTGTTCCCTGCTTTCATTATATCTCATTCTCATGATTTTTTTAATGTGATGTAACGTATTGTCCTCCCATTTCGGCTGACATTTATTTTCTTAGTTTATTTTGAGTTTTTTTTTATTAGTTCTACATGTCTCCTTCATATTGCATGAGTGCTAAGACAAATAGAAAAAAATAGTAGTTAGAGGCCCGTGGGTTACGTCTAATGCTGATATTCTTGAATCACTGACCACATAGATGTGGGTCAAGTTAAAAATACACGGGCGTAGTTCCGTCTTACAGCTTTTCCTGAAACATTTGTAGTTTGGTTTTGCTGTGATGTTTGGATGAAATGAGTTCCACCTCTTGGGTCGTTTGACTCCCAAAGATCTGCGCTTTGCACTGTCCGAAGACTCAGCATGATAGAAGATCGTTCTCTATTTTTTCCTGTTCGGGCCATAATAGTTGGCCAGCTTCCCAAGACATCCTCATCCTCTGTCTAATGAGACGTTTGCGTTGTGCATAGTATCTTTAGCATTATCTCTTCATGGAAGCCAGTTGAGTCCTTGAAGGTTGTAGGTGGTCACAACGCCACAGGTTCAGACATATTCTAACCACTGTTTTCTGAAGCCTCTTGATAAACTTCTTTGGCAGCCCAATTAAAACAATGTTATTACTGTAGTCTAGTCAGGCCATCAGAAGGGGTCTGATCCACACTACACTGTGGTCGTTTTGGAGAAGTGGAAGGACTCTTTGGAGAAAGAGCTGCAGATTGGTCCCCTTGAGCACTGACTTAGGAACCTGAGAGTCACATTTAACTCTGAACTCTTCATTGTTTCCCAACTTTGAGTGCAGTAGAAGTGATGCTCTTAGATGAGTGGGTCACTTGGATGGCAGTAAGGTGGATTCTTGTCCTACCATGATCAAGATGTTGGTCTTGGCTCAGTTCAGGCAAATGAGACTCGGTCATCCGTTATCGGTTCATTTATAGGACCCGGCAATCACACCAACAATCCATGTTACAGGTATTATGCAATCTAAGATCTTGAACTAGGCGCCATTAAGAGAAACAAACCTACAAGATTAGCCCTCAATACGACAATTAAATCACAAACCGTACTGCTAGGCACGAAGCGGATACTATTGATTTAGATATGCAAATTTTATCATGTAATTATAGCTCCCTGAACGCTCATTGCTACCCAATGAAGACAGTAGATACCTCAGTCTGACAAAAAAATACTCAGAATGTCCTTTAATCTCTTTCCTATAAAAGATTCCAGATCATCCCGGTCCAATCAACCACTGACAAATACAAGATGCAGACTCTGTGACTACAAATACGTATAAATACTTCATCTTTAGTGCCAGCGTCTCGGGCCAAGCTTGAGAGCCGTATTTTTATTAAACAGATTTTTCTTGCGAACAAAATCACACAATGTAAAGATGCATTAAAAAAAACGGCCTCAAAACAAAGAACATTTCACAGCTTTGCTGTGCTGTGAATTTTTTTTCAAACTGTTTTAAAAAAAAATCTTGCAATTATCTTAATTACTGGCTTTGGTTTTGACCACGTTTTAGCTTAAATTTGTCACCATTGTAAGGGATAAACTTTGTTTTTCCTATTGCTGAATTTAAAAACGTGGTAGCCTTATGTTTTTTTTTTTAACTTACTAACCTATATTTATTTTAATTGCTGCGGTCACTATACATTTCTTGTATTTTTATATTTGGAGCATATAAGACAATTCTGCTAATTGCATGGATTATCTATTGCATCTGGGCTCTCTGTGTTACAAAGTGTAAGAAAGGTAAAGTGCTTCATATGTAAAAATCATTGGCCTCAACTGACTTTGCTAGCAACTGTATTTTAGGCAAAACATATCACCCCAATCATGGCAATTAAATAAATTACTAAAAGACATTCCTAAAAGACATATGTTACATTATGCGCCTGAACAATTTGGTTGTGAAAACTATTAGGATTAAGTAATTGCCTAATATGCCGATATACCAATGTGCTTCCTTTTTTCTTGTTTATAAAATTGAATGAATAAAGTTAAAAAACACACACCAACCCTGAACAAGGCAGAGTGAGTAGCTGTAGGGCTGCTGGCAGCCCCTGGGTGCACTCATCGCCTTTTTGACAAACAAGCATTTCACCAGTCCTGTCCCAGGCCTCTTCAATAGATGTGTATTCACTACACTCCTTCGCGTGCTTCAACATCAATCTGACTTTGCCTTTTGTCTCTCCCCAAGATAAATCAATATTAATCAATCTTGTGCTTGTGGCGTCTTGTTTTCATAACTAGCTGACAACTCACAGAGGTCTCTGCTTCTCTCTTGCTATTGGCCTTCAATAAGGCTATCAAGAGGTTCTTATTTTCTTCTACATCCCAACTCTCATCCTCATCAGCTTTCCTGGCCATTCTGGCTAGTCTTTTTCCAGGCCAGGATGCCCTTATGGACAACCGTGTGCTTTTATAAATCTGCTAGAATAGAGTTGTCCCCTTCTGGCCTCACGCAGCCCCTTCCACCTACAATTATAAAAGTGCCCCCCTGTGTTGGTGCTAAATAATGACGCATAATTGGACCGGACATGCTCTTAGAGAGTGGGCCCACAATGCTGTATTGAAGCAGTCTTCGGTAGCGGGATATGGGGGAACTGGAGTTAGAAACTGGGGGCTATGAGCAAGATGTGGAAGGCTTGACATAGTACTCCATATAAATAACAGATATGGAGCCGACATGCTTTCGCCATGGTGGGATGCTAATAGTTGCTGTGCCCCTTGACACAGAGTCCGAGGACAAAGGGGAAGATAGCCTGTTGGCATGCACCGCTTGATTTAGAGATGGAGATGTGCTATCAGAATGGAGAGGCCTCCACAATTGAGTTTTTCATTATAGAGGAAGTGGGACCAAAACATGATGGAGCAGTGTGGATCTCACAGCATGGGGACAGGTGCTTCGGTGCATCATGTGTGGCACTTTACATGTTTTGTAACAGAATAAGTAGCTTCCCCTTGTTTGAGCAAGCAGCTACACTTCCATACACAAACCAAAGTGGCCGGTTATAGCCCAGGGACGCCCTCTATTCCCCACCTCCAAGTATCTGCACATATTGAGAGTGCATGGTAACTCCCGACTGAGGCTTCTCCTGTGCCTGCCCGTCTTCCCAGGCTAACTCCTCTCAGCCTGGGACCAGCAGGAGGCATGAGATCTTCTCCCTATGTGTCAGCACAAGGTGAAGGACCCCTTCTCCCTGTCGTCTACGAGGGACCTCTTTCGGCTTCGACAGAAAATTAAGACCCCCTACCTTGTACCAGAACAGGCTGAGGGAGCCCCTGTCCTTTTTAAAAAAAAATCTTTATTTATTGGATTTTGCAGTGAGCAAACAGAACATAAGAACATAAAATCATTGCAGTATTTCATTTACAGCGTCTACAGAGTTATACACTTTTCATAAATAGAGGACTATGATCTTTTACGAGGTCTTGACATTATCAAAGTGCAGTGGCAATAGACCGCAGGACAAACATAATACGTTACAATTGGGTAAGCCTCCTCAAATAGACGTGGGAGCACACTTCACCATTACAGTACTCTACATCGGGCTAGCGCATCAGTCCACTGTAATGACCGTGACCTACTCCTAGGCTGTGTACAATAGGTCATACGGGGTTTTTTTTTGTTTGTTTTTTTGTTGGGGACATGTGTGGCATATTGCGTATGTATCCCTCCTAAAAGTGCGCAGTTATGTGTGCCCATGTCAACAACATCTGTCTGTCGACTATCCCGTTGTGATGTCTTGTGGGTGGGCAAGAAGATATGTCTTCAGGGGATCCCAGATATCTTTGGGACGTGATTTTAGGGGGAGTAACTCTGAGTAGTTAAGCATCTGCACCTGACAGTATATCAAATCCCTAACCCAGTCCTAAAACTTGGGAGCTCTACCCCGCCCCCATCGGCATGCAATACGGCGCTTGGCCATCAACAGCGCGAGTGTGACATATTTACGGGAGGGCTTATTTATTAGTGCAGTGTATCCTAATAAGGCTTGAAGTGGGGAGGGTTCTAGCGTCGGAGACATCATCTGTTCCAGCGCTTGGTAGACCTGGCACCAGTAGTCATCCACACATGGGCAAGACCACGCCAGGTGAAGAAAGTCAGCGTTTATCATGCCACATCTGTCACACCGATCAGTATCGCGCAACTTGAACTTATACATTTTGGCAGGTGTATAATACAGGCGATGCAAAAAATTTAAAATGAATGATCCTAAATCTACTGCTAGCTGACACCTGCTCTATTTGTAAGCAACAATAAGTCCATTGCTCATCGGAAATGATACTTCCCAGCTCCTGTTCCCAGTGTGTCCGAGAGGGGCACTGTCCCCTCTGCTGTTGAGTATGTATTGCATGATACAATATTGAGACTGCGTGCCCGGGAGATGTGGCATGTATTAAATTATGAAGCGGGGTGAGTGTGGTAGGTTCTGACGTATAAGCCGGAGTAATGTCTTTGACACCTTGCCGAAGCCGCACATAGAGGAATACGTCTAGTGGAGTAGTCGCACAATGCCCAAACATCTGTTCCAGCGTGCAAAATGTACCATTATGGTAGAGTTCTCCCCAGCACCTAACATTAGCTTTCGCCATGGTTTTTCCGAATCCCGCTTCTTGCAGCAGTTGCATTCGTGGATGATACGATGGAGGAAGCAAGGGGGAGTAAAGCATAGGGGCTTGTAAAATTTTGGTAATTCGGTGCCATGTGGCGACTGTGCATGTCACTGTCGTGTCCCCTGTCCCGCGAGTCTGAGGTGGGCTACACAACATGCCTGCCAATGGTATTGGGTCTGCCAGCCACTGTTCCACCGCTACCTGTGGCATGTACTTGGGCGGGTGGAACCAGTAGTAGACATAGTGAGCCTGGGCGCATATGTAATACAGTTCCAAATTTGGAACATCGAACCCCCCTTGAGCGTATGGTCTGGTAATTATATCCCACTGCAGTCTCGGCCTCTTACCTCCCCATGTCAGTCTAATTAGTTCAGACCTTAAGGCTGTGAAAAAGTGTCTGCCTGGATAATATGGTATATTCATAAACAGATATAAGAGCGGCGGGAGGATTACCATTTTGATAAGAGAGGTTCGCCCCGCCATTGATAGAGGCAGTGAGATCCAACGCGTTACACAGCTAGTAATGTTGTCCAGCGCCCTGCTATAGTTTAGGCGCATGAGCTCATCCCTATCTGTGGTAATGCATATACCGAGATATTTAACCTCCGAGCCGCACCACTCTATAGGAAAGTCAAGCGGAAATTGTGTGGCGGCTGCCGTGAGCGGGAACACCTGTGACTTCCCCCCAATTGATGTGGATCGCCGAAAGTCTACCAAAAACGATGAATTCACGTAGGATAGGGTTTAGGTTTCGTTGTGGGTCTCGGATGTATAGTGTGATGTCATCTGCATAAAGTGAGATGAGTATCTGCCGCAGGGGGCAGCATAATGCTTTATCTTGGTGATGTTGTCGTAGCTTTGACGCAAGCGGTTCCACTGCCAATGCTGGGATAGCGGGCACCCTTAGTCCCCCCGGTGATCGGAAAGGCCTGTGATATTTGCCCATTTACCTGGACCTTAGCTGTCGGGGAGTGGTAGAGAAGGCGGATCCAGGACAGAAATCCCACTGGCATACCCAAGCGTTGCAAGATCCCCAGTAAGTAATCCCATTCAACGGAATCGAACGCTTTAGTGGCGTCTAAAAAGACCGCCACCAACGCAAGGCTAGGTTCTACATTTTGCAATATAGAAAAGAATGTACGTAGATTGTGGGGAAGTAGCCCGCCCAGGTATAAATCCCGCTTGGTTCAGGAAGACCAGTTTATCCATCAACAGGGTCAGCCTATTGGCCACTACCTTAGCCAGAATTTTAGCGTCGCTGTTAATAAGGGAGAGCGGCCTGTAGGAGTCGCATTGATCCGCAGCCTTTCCCGGCTTAAGCAGAGAAATGATGAGTGCTTCTCTCATAGAGAGCGGAAGCATACCAGATTCTTGGGCTTCTTCGTACACCTCCTGAAGGATAGGAGAAAGTTGGTCTATGTATGCCTTATAGAAGTCTATGGGAAGCCCATCTAAGCCCGGGGCCTTCCCTGATGACATTTGCATGATGGCCTCTCGGATCTCATCTAATTCGAATGGAGCCGCAAGGAACTCTCTTTGGGAGTCTCCAAGCCATCCTAAAGCTACATCGTCCAGGTACTCGGTAAGAGAGAATGGGCCACGTCTGCTGGTGGTGTACAGGGTGGTGTAGTGAGTGGTGAATGCATTCAAGATAGCGGCCGAATCTCTGTCGCTCGCCATCTGCGCCTGCTATTTCTAGGACATGGTTAGAGAATCTAGGACGGCGGACCACCTCTGCGAGGGCTCTGCCAGGCCGCTCACCCTCTCCGTAACGTCGGGCTACAAAGTATTTGCCCCTGAAACGAGTCTCTCTCTGCAGTTTTTCTGTATTCCGAGAGTTTTTCCCTGAAGTCTTTGTGTGTTCCCATCGGCTCCAGCGGCGAGTACTGTCTCCAGCCGCTTAAGTTCCTGCTCTAACTTATGGAGGGTGCCTCGAATATCCCGCAAAACACCAAATCCCTTGGAGATGCAGAAGCCCCGGACCATGGCCTTAAAGGCCTCCCAAACTGTCGCGACGCAGTCCACTGACCCTATATTGCGCTGGAAGAAGTCTGATATCTCCTGTCCCAGTTCACTCCGAAACACGGTGTCCAGTAGGATAGTAGGCAGTAGCCTCCAGCTCCTGGATGGCCCTCCCAAGTCTGGTGCGGTCAACGCTATGCGTACGGGTGAGTGATCTGAGTAAGTTCTCGCTAAATGCTCTGCTGAGGTAATCAATGGGCCCAGGCCCCTAGATACCAGGAAATAATCTAATCTGGCCCAGGACGCTTATAATGCAGTATAATGTGTGCCTTCGGTCAGTTGTGGGTGAACATGCCTCCACACGTCAATGAGTCCGTTGTTGGACAATATGTCCCGCAGAATCTTGTGTGTTCGGGTGTAATGGTGTGAACCAGGGTTCGACCTATCCATCCCCGGGTCTATAGCAGAATTGAAGTCACCCCCCCCACCCCCCATATTATGTGGGTCGACCCTATCTCCAGAATCCTGCCCCACAGCGAGACAAAGAAGGCCGGATCGTCCACATTTGGTCCATAACAGCAGACCAGTGTGGTGGATGCAGAGCCCAGTCTCCCCCACATTAGGCAATAGCGTCCCTCCTGGTCATGATCCATCCCAATAGGGGTAAATAGGGTGTGGTTTTTTATCAAGATTGCTGTCCCCCTGGAGTATGACGAATACAAGGAGAATATTCTGTGTGCTGCCCATTTGGAAGCGAATGACGAGGGGTGCCTCGGATCCAAATGAGTCTCTTGCAGCATCGCAATTTGGACCTGATGGCGATCTAAATAAGCTAACATTTGTCTGCACTTGCGTGGATCCCTTAGTCCTCTAACATTCCATGTTAATAGATGTAATCTCACAGTAGGGTCCGGACCCGCCAGGAGTATAACTGTGGTTTAGTACATGGTGTGTGACATGGACCGCCTCTGTAAACGCAGCAAAATGCGTACCATAGCAATCCTATGTGTTTCGCTTTATCGTGAAATACTGTCATCATGAAGTACCCACCCCCACCCCCATCCACTGAAGCATCCCAAACATGCCAGACAAAATGTACCCGCCCCCACCCATATTTCCCGAAACATTAACAGCAACTTGCATTGCAATCAAAAGAACAGGGGGATCACCCGTGAGGGGGGACTCCTAGGCTGCACATAGCTTACTCCCGCCCCTCCAACACACTTGGTGGCCAGACTCGAACCACCCATCGGGGGGGAAGGGGTGCCCGGCAAAGTTTATCTTGTTGTCCCAGGGAGCTACTTATCTGACCGTAAGGTCTCAGAGGCGTTGGTGAGTCAGCAACTCATGATGTCGCTCCGGAGTATCGTCCAAGGGCCGGGCCAAGAGTTCACAGAGGAGGTGCATACCCCATTGTCTCAAGTTGGCTTCTGCCCTGGCCCGGGATCATTATCACTCCGTGATTGGAGATGTAGATCTCGATGGAGATTCTTGCGTGTTGCGTGCATTACCGGATCTCTTGATGCGCCTCAGAAAATCGTCTACTTGTTGCGCGTTGGTGAAAAAATGCCGCTTGCCTTGGTGAGTCACTCTCAGTTTGGCCGGATACAGTAGGGCGTAGTCGATTTGTGCCTGTGGCAGCTTTTGTTTTGCAGGGTTAAATTTTCGACGTGCTTCCTGAACCGCAGCCGTGAAATCGGGGTAAAGGGTAAAAGTATTTCCTTCATACGTAAGCTGCTTCTTGTCACGCGCCACCCTGAGGATCACATCCCGGTCCCGGAAATTTAGCAGCCTCGCGATAATTGGGCGGGCCACTGGGCGGCGGTCGGGGGGCAAGAGAGCGATGTGCCCGTTCAACTATAAATTGGGAGGACAGGGATTCGGCACCGATAACTTCCTGCATCAGCTTCTCGATAAAGTCTTCCATCCGTCCAGTGTTGGTACTATCCGGTATGCAGAGAACGCGTATGTTGTTACGTCTGCTACGCGCCTCAAGATCTTCGTTTTTGGCGACGATGACACAAAGCAGTCTGTCCATCTGCGCCACCTGTTTTTGCATTGTAGACGTGTGATCCTCTTTGTCAGAGATGCGGCGCTCTGCCTCCTTTAGGCGCTCGTCGTGTTGATCTATTTTGTGTACAATAGCATCCATTCGGGTATTCATACTGTCCATTTTACTTTCAATGGAGGCAAGGCTTTGCCTTACGGCTAGCAACACTTCTTTCATGTCCTCTTCCTGAACATGCGTCGCACTTGTTGCTGCGTCTCTGCTGGCTTGTTCAGAGTCATCTTGTTGTAGATGGCTGCCCCTTTTTGCTTCAAAGGTCAGCAGAGTCTGCTTTGCGTCTGGTTTTCCCATTTTCGTTTTGGTTTACTGTTTGTTCCTGTTCCTGTGTTTTTCCTTATTCGTTTTGTTGTAGAAGTAGCCTTCCGAATCCGCTGCGCCTACGATGAAGCGGCCCAGGCGGCGCGGTCCGTAGCACGAGGGGGGGTGAGATATCGCTCCACTCCCCCAGTGGTATGCGGCCCCGAAGAGGGTCACCCCGGTGTCCTCCGAACCACACCCGGCAGGCCAGGAGGTGTCCCAAGACGTCCCGCGTGATGCCTCATACAGTGCAGCAGTGGCAGGAACTCCCACTCACAAGGGCTGGAGAGCAAGAAGAACCCCGTGTCCCGGAGCCGGCCGCCGTATTCGTGTTGACTCATACCAGCATGAACACTCTTCATCCCGCCGGGTGTGGTGGGCGACCGTCGCCAGATGTACCAACAGCGACACTGGCCCTAATGACCAACTAATAGCCCTCACAGGATAGGGCAACCACAATCACTGTGCCTGTAGCTGTAGGAGATCTGCCTCCATATTCCTCAGTTGCATCCCCTGCTCCACCCCACAGAGAGGCGCAGGCCACAGCGATCGGTGTCCACAAGAGAAAAAGAAAAAAAAAAACGCCTCAGGCCGCAAGTCAGAGGGCGATTCACGGGTGCTCACCGCACGACAGTCCAACGGCAGTCAATCACGGGCTCAGTGGGGAGAGAATACCATGCGCAGTACGTCCTCCGCAATCTTTCTCCCGCTTCTCACACCGGTAGCAACCAGGCCGCATCAATCGGCTCTTATGTAGGAGATGCCCGGGTTTTCTGGCAGATCCCCAATATGGCGTGTACGCCGCACGGGTGCTTCAGGTGCCGTGCGTGTATTGCAGTCCCCAACCCACAGCACTAGGCCACAAGTCTTATTTCCGGCCGTCGGGCCCCACACTGGCACTCCGCTGCAGCGCGCCTCGTACTTAAGGGGGTTTTCCGAGCACCATTCAAACCCAGCAGGGTCGTGCGGTAAAGTCGCCCGGGCAGGAGAAGGGGCGGTTCGAGGGAAGCACACGCGGCTACAGCGCAACTGCTCTCCGCGCCGTGTCTGCCGATGCGGCGGAGGGGGTCCAGATCTATTTTCCCTTCACGTTAGTGGCGATCGTCGAGCTCTGTGTCTTGTGAGCAGGCACCCACCTTCACGATGTTGAGGCACCGAGGATATCAACCAGCTCCGAGGCGCGGCCTAGCCGCCTCGTGGGCGCCTCGGGTGTCACGTACTGCGCCCTGCCCACCTCGAGAACCACAGCTCCACGTCTCAACCTCGGCTCCACTTAACGGGCTGTTCTCTGGCCCTCAGCCACGGCGCAGGACTCCAGAAACGGCACCGCATTGGAGTCACATTGGCGAACACATTGGAGTCCCCTGGGCAGGATTAATTGACGGATAAATGTACCAGGCTGCAGGAGCCTCACGCTAGTACGGTCATTTTGCTTGCGCGCCACCTAGCGCCACCGATGGAGCCCCTGTCCTTGACTCAGGCAGAGAGGGAATGAGCACACAGTACCGTGCTGTAAAACTGAAAGTCATGACTCTACATTCTGTGTATGTTGAAAATGTGTTGTAAATTCTAGCACGTTCTCTAATGATTTCAAAGCTTTCTTGGGCAGGGGGTTCGTTCCCAAGCCCGCCTTGAAATGGACATGATTGTTTGCTGCACTTGCTTGTTCACTCACTAAGAGCAATATGGGTGCTGCTGTGTGATAAAATCTTGCAGCCCCGTCTTTGTTTCCCAGTCTGAACCTGAATACGTGTATTAAAAGGGAGCAGGTTTGATTTCCCTAACCTCAGTATGGCTCCTGTGTTCTATCTTGTAGGGCAGTGGCAGTCTTTCTTTTCTTTCTATTACACCCTAAGTGCAGAATGTTCAATGTGGTTTTGCAGCATAGACGTGTACTAGATTCACATACTGTGCATATTCCTCCATCTAGTGGTTGGAGTCGGAAAGTGCTTTTTTTTTTTCTTCTCTTGGATGGTTGTGAAACCCGATCCCTGTGGTGAGGCTACAACCCCCCTTGTGTGTGTGCAAGCTCTCAGATAATTTTTCCGCCATGGAGATCGGAGGTGCACTGAAGACGTCTGAGAAAACGCAGCAGCAGATTCAGGCAAGAAGAAAAACCCGCCAGAAACTCCAGAGAGAGAGGTGGTACCAAGGAAAGTTGCATGAGGGGGGAAATTTTCGAGCAAACAAGCCTCTTTTGGCGCTGCTCACTTGGTTCCTCATGCACCAGAGCAAGTACATTCTTCGCAGGCAGAATACAGTCTCCAGGTATGTGGGTGGGGTTCTGCAAGGAGCTGAGGGCTCATCCGAAAACAAGGTAAGAATTTGCTCCTTTATATATAATATATGAGCAAAGCACGGATGATTGGCTCCAGGTACTGGCATGAAAACTTGAAATAAAGCAGCACAGCCGCATTTTTATTACAAGGTTGGAAAAATCCAACCCATCTACCATGCGGCGCCTAAGGCAATGTGTCAATGTGCTGTTTAGACACTACGTGTGTGTTTCTTTAAGTTATTTGAAACGTATGTTCATAGTTTTGCACTACGTTGAAAACGCGCAACACATCTACCATGCTGCGCCTCTGGCAATGGGTCAATGTGCTGGTTCTACACTACTTGTGTGTTTGTTCAGTTATTTGAAACCTACTTTCATCGTTATTTTGTACTACGTTTGAAACGCACAACAGTGCCTCTTCCAGACAGCACAGCGCACAACAAGTCTGGGAACAAATTATTCCCAAATCTTCTTTCCGTTCCTAACATGGCTAGGGCTCCAATGCGCACTAAGCTTACAGGGGGAAAACTAAACAAAGAAAAACAGGGGTGGTTTTCTTTACTTGAAACAGGATTTAAGGGATATTTTTAACAATATCCAGGCTTTCACAGGAGGGTTACCTCCCAAAAATGTTTTCCCATATCAACGGAGAAAACAGGCAATAAACCATCAGAAATTATTAGGACTCACAGAAATACAAGCCCTTTTTGTTCATCGCAAACAGTAAATATCTGGGCTCCACACTTCTAACACGGCACCAGATGCAGCTCACGTCTGTAAAAGGTTTCTAAGCAAACGGACGGAGGGGTCATAAAACCCCCGCCCCCCACTCCACTTCAAAAGCAAACACAAGGAATTCTTCGGGTCGAGCAAAGGGACCCCATAAAACTTGTGCTTATCTCAGTTCCACTGTGTTGTAGTCAGTTGCACACACTCTGGCTGCTGCACACTAACTCCTGGCCCATCGCTCAGATTCTTGGAATGCTGGCTGACTGACATCATGGAATGGGCAGCCACATCACTCTCCAGGCCAATAGGATGCCCTTAGCGTCCTCCAGGCACCAGGGGGCTCTGATACTGCTATGTCAGCTCTCCTCTGTTTTCCCTGCCCTGCTCCACCTTGCTTATTAAGTGGCTGGGTCTCTTTGTCTCACCCAGCCAGCAGCCAGTCCAGCCAGAGGAAAAAACAAGTGGCTCACTACAGATGCTGTCCTAGGGTTGGGATCTTTCTGCACCCATACCAGCCAATAAATCAATCAATCACTCAGGGATTTTTAGAGCGCACTATTCACCCGTGAGGGTCTCAAGGCGCTGGGGGGCTGGGGAGGGGAGAATCGGGCAGCTCGGTCATTCAAAAAGCCAGTCTTGAGGCTCTTCCTGAATGCTTGCAATGTTTGGCTTCGTCTGATGCTGAGGGGGAGTTCGTTTCAGGTCTTGGCCGCAATGTAGGAGAAGGATTTGCCTCCCGTTCTGGCTCTGTGGATGCGGGGGATTTCGGCCAAGGCTAGGTCAGTGGAGCGGAGGTTTGCTCTTGGTGGGCGTAGAAGGAAAGTCGTTCGTTGAGGTATTTGGGTCCGGTGTTGTGGAGGGCTTTGTAGGCATGTGTGAGCAGCTTGAAGGTCACACTTTTTTCGACGGGGAGCCAGTGGAAGTCTCGTAGGTGCTGGGTGATGTGGTCTTGTCGTGGGATGCTGAGGATGAGTCTGGCTGCGGCGTTCTGGACGGTCTGGAGTTTGTGGAGTAGAGATTTGTTGATTCCGGCATAGAGGGCGTTCCCGTAGTCCAGTCTGCTGGTGATGAGTGCGTGGGTGACGGTCTTCCTGGATTCGGGGGGGATTCATTTGAAGGGAAGGTGTTGAAGCATGTGGAGGATACGGCGTTAATCTGTTGGTTCATGGTGAGGGAGAAGTCAAGTATGATGCTAAGGTTGCAAGCGTGGTCCGTGGGAGTGGGAGGGATGCTGAGGACGGGGGCCACCAGGTGTCGTCCCATGCGGAGGGGGTGGATCTGAGGATGAGGACTTCCGTTTTCTCTGAGTTGAGCTTCAGGCAGCTGCTGCTCATCCAGGTTGCGAGGTCCTTTATTCCTTCCTGGAAGTTGTGCCAGGCGATGTCTGGTTTCTGGGTGAGGGAGAGGATGAGCTGGGTGTCGTCGGCGTAGGATACTATGCTGAGTCCGTGTTTTCTGACGATGGTTGTGAGGGGGGCCATGTAGATGTTGAAGAGTGTGGGTCTGAGGGAGGTTCCTTTGAGTACTCCACATCTGATCTCTGGGGGTTCGGAGAGGAAGGGCCGGAGTCTAATTCTTTGAGTTCGGCTGGCGAGGAAGGAGCGGATCCAGTCTAGGGCAGTTCCCTGGATAATTGTGTTTTAACTCCACACCGGGGGATGGGTTTGACTGGCAAAGAGCCATGGTTATGGCTATTGTCACATTATGAGTAGATTTTTGTATGTCATTTTATAAAAAGCATAGGATTTAAACACTGATATAAAATATGGCATATTGTTATATTTATATCTGTATAGTTTTTGGTGTATTTTTGCTTGCAAAGCAAATAACTTGTCAATCAAGCATCTGTCTAAATAAACTGATAAAAAAATATACATATATTTCAACTTGTAGATTGAAGCTTGAGAGAGGCCATTTGTATTCCATGCCTTAAAATCATTGATATTTTTGAAACCAGAAATTAGACAGACTTATATTTAGAGAAAACACTTGGTTTTGAATGAATCTGCCTACTCCTGACTCATTTCAATGAGCACTGCTAACTTCTATGACAGTCAGCAACACTAAGATACCTATATGGCAGCGGCGGCTGGCAAGCAGGCAGAGTGAGGAGGCGGGCAAATGTGTGGTTGGTGCGTGCGTGCATGCATGCACGTTGAGTGTAGATAAAAAGAAATAACCACTTGTCTTGCTTGAGGCATGACGTCCGACATCCTCCTCGCTCCAGTATTTGCTCTCTCCTAGGGCTCCAGCAAATTCCCCTAACTAATCCTGGTGCTGCTTTCATGCAGCATGAGAGCAGCGCCAGGATTGGAGGGGGCGGCCCCTCTCAGCGCTCTCAAGAGCACTGGAGGCTTAGCCTTTCTCTACCCCAGTTGTCTAAGACAGCTAGGTTAGAGAAGTTTAAAATGCGCATGTCTGGCTGGCCGTTGTAAGACATGTGCACTTTAAACTGAAGTGCACAGCTCACTTCTGCCTCTCAGCAGTAATGGCCCCGCCCGATACTCGGTTCAGGATGGGTGGATGCAAAATAAAACTTTATTACCATTTTATTTTTCATCTCTGGGGCTTTCCTAGGGGGCATTTTCGGCAGTGGGGCGAGGCTCCTCCGTCCTATCGCTCCTGCTATATGGTTTGAGTGTTGTCAGAAAAAGTAAATTCAAATTGCATTTCATCCCTCATCTCAGACCACAGCTACCTTTTATCATGTCTTCTCTGCTATCCGTCTATCCTATCCTCTCAAAGATCAGAGCCCCTTCTGCCTACATAGGCCCTAGAGCATTGCCTCGCATCCTCAAATAATCCTAGCACGGCTCCTTCCCGCAAGGCCTCTTGGGATCAGACTGTCTGCTGTAAATATTAAAGATGAAAGGCCTGCCCTTCATTTCAAGTGCCTGCCATTATTTCTCTTTCTAGTGCTCCTCAAATAGTCATGTCCTTGTACCATTGCATCCCTTGTTACTGTGAACTACAGTCTACCTTGTGCGCAGACCTGCCTTTATCCTTTTGTCGTGTCTAGTCTGCCAGCCTTCGCAGGAGCAGTGCGATGTTCCATCACAGCTAACTCTGTATCCAGGCCTGCTTCTGAAGTTAAAAATATAATCCAAATGCAGCCATGGGGGAACAGTAGTTCAGAAATGGACTGGAGTACACCACAAAGAATTGCTTAAATGTTCACTTCTTACCTAACAAAACCTCTGCATTGGCTATATTCTGAATGTCTGTGCAGTGAAACATCTGAAGCATGACTGAGATATCCTTGGTTTCTGGTGAAAAAGCACCAGATTAATGCACTATGTAAAACTTTGTGATGTTACACGAAGACTTCCTGCTTGCCTTATTTACCTGGAATACTTCTAGCGATATGCTCCACGCGACTCATCAACTGGAACTTATCAATTTAGTGACTATAACATGGGTCATTATCAAAGGAACGATAAAAGGACTCTAGCCAGTTACAAGTGCAGGCACAGACTTGTGCCCTGTTTCCTCTCACCCATGGTAATTACTTATGAACAAGTATTTTGTAGTATATTGTTTTGAAGAGGCATTTGTATAGTGATCATGCCCCTGATAAGACGCCAAAATGTATTATTGAATGGGTAGCCTTCTACAACGTGGGGCACAGGTTGGCTGTAAGAGTGTAGGCCTTGCAGTTTGGCCTATGCAGGAAGAATTTTAGTGTTGTGCTTTAGTGACCAGAGAGGGGTTCCTCTTTTGTTTTAGGTCGCAGGTACTAGACTTTTGATGGGAGAAAGAGGTGAGAGAATGAGCGGATTCGTTGTACATTAATTTGTTGTGCTTCTGTCTGCCACCAGAGATGGGGGAGGTGGAGAATCATCCGCCAGACATGGCAATGATACTGAATATCCCACTGATTGTCCAACTGTGGTAGATTAATTCAGGTAGCTTGTGAATTATACTGTATAGGAATTTCGTTGCGCGCGCTGCATCACATTTGGCGATGCAGCGCGCGCAACGAAATTCGTTTTATTTATATATGTCTCTTACCTCTATACGGCCGTATTCCGTACTTTACTACACCCCACCCTGCCCCTCCCCCACCCCACGTCACCGCCCGGCAGCACTCCCACCACGGGCCGCTACTGCATGCTGGTACAAACATTAGAAAAATCACCTAAAGCTGGTTCTTTTCCCCCTTGTCAGTACATATTTTAAACAGTAAATATAAGTCATGTTGAAATTGATTACAGGCAATTTCATATAGAGGTATTTAAAGTATCATGACTGGGCCTTTACAGAATCTTAAAACATGAACAAATGGCTGCAATTTTTCTCTGGCAAAGGTGGCAACTCCAACTTCAGGGAGGATAAATGTCCTTCTGGATACTGATCAGGGGTCACCCGGAAGCCCAGGGTCTGGACTGGATACTGGTAGCCATAAATTTGGGAAGTTCCAAGTTCAGTTTATGAACCTTAGTTTATCCACCCAGTTCTTTTAAGAAATGTTCTTCCTGCATGAACTGGATCATTGCTCCTACAATGCTAAATGCTCACTTTGTTCATGTCAAGGATGCACACCACTCCTTTCAAGTGTATTCCAAATGAATGCCACCACCGAGCAGTTCTGCAGATTGCTGGCCATTTGTATGATGGTTAATTGAGTACTGGAGAGGTGAATGGCCTGACTCCTTAGGCTCTACCAAACTCTACCACAACAGCACCATTTGGTGCCTTTGGTTAACCACAGCCACAAGCAACAGCATGGCATGTGTGCCACCACCACCCCAGTTACCTATGGTCAGTGGGCCTTCATAATCATCCTTGCTATCATC
>CAWUFW010014928.1:317500-387746 GCA_963921515.1 Calotriton arnoldi
AGGTGCAATGGCAGCAGGTCCCGGGTATGTGGGCTCTTTACCCCAATTTTAGCTGTTTTTCACTACCAAACCATATGGTTTGGGCCCATTTTTCTTGCTTGCATGAGGGCCCATGACACCTTCACTACACCTCTATCTCATTGCTCTCCACCCAGGCTTCTGTATCTCACTCTCCATTTCTCCCTCCACCCACAGAGGAGCTCCTGCAGTCTGAGAGGGCCAGCTCCAGTGCTCTGCTCACCACCTCCATCTCCGAAACCCGCACCACGGAGGAGTTCCTCCACGTGGACAGCAATGAGGATCTCATGCTTGACGACAGGCCAGAGGGGCCTGTCACTTCAGACCTCTTCGACCAGGAAGGTGAGGCACAAGATGTATAAAGACGAAGAGGATTTGTGACTGAGTTGGACTTTATTTATTTAATTTATTTAAAGGGATCTCAATTAAGCATTGTTTTTTAAAACCTTTAACATGCGTTGCAATGAAAGTTGTGGCTGAAATTACAACAGGATTTTCAGAATATTAAAAATTGCTTCTTGGTGTACATGCGATTAGCAATGCCCATATTGGAGGTTTCCATCTCATCTCGTCTAACATGGTGTTGAAATGCCATGGCAATATCGAGTGCCATTAAAACGTTCAAAATCTGTGGGGTTAAAACATAGCCTTGTGTTAGGCCATTTGCACTCCCTATCCTATAATTTGATAGCCACTTGTTATTCCTCTTAACCCTTACCTAAGTATACTACTTATGTAAAGATTGTGAATTGAAATCCTCCATGGCACATGCTTTTTACACCGCCTTCATTATTTTAATTGTTAAATGAGACCATGCTAATATCTTCTCTCCAGTCCAAGCTTCTGAGCGGAATTATATTCGGTGCGGCAATAGAATAAAGCAGAATCGTTTTTCCTCGATGTCTAGCTATAAAACAATTGGGGGTGGGGGGGTACTAGGCAGTCACTTTTTATACATAGGCTGTGAAAGAATGATTCAGCAACTTTTTTCTGAACAAAGGTATATGGTGTCAATAAAATTGCTCCAGTGTTAAGGTTGGATCTTATGGTGAGACTGGAAAGACAGTCCAGATCCACCATGTTAGTGGTGTTACAAGATCTGCTGAATATAGTTATATACTACTACTTGTTAATCCCAAAGATCTAACTCCCTTCTCACTAACATCCGTATTACTTGCTGCAGCATTGTATATAAACAACTCCCTCATGAAGGCATTGCAGAAACGATCTTGTGCTAAATTGAATTCTATTGGATCCTAAGACTATACTAATTTCCTACTAATCCTGTTTGGGTTCCGGAGTAACATGCTACCCACCGAAAAGCGCTTCAACACCTCATCAGGGGTAGCAAGCGCTATATAAATGCAAACCCTTCCATCTTCTATCTCTCCACTATCTTTTTTCAATCCAAATAACAAACTCACATGTCTAGCGCTCAAATTAATTTCATATCTCCCTATACTAATTTACCACTAATCCTTTTTTGCCTCCGGAGTAGTGTGCTACTCACTGAAAGGCACTTCGACACCTTGTCAGGGGTAATAAGCGCTATATAAATGCAATTACAAATACAATTATGTTCAATGAAACTTGGTCTGAACATAGCTTGGGGCAATATCTGTTCCTTTCAAATGCTTTGCATCACACTAATTTGATACTGGCTTCATACAGGACTTTCACATTGCACTCTTCATAAAATATTAATGTGTGCAAGAGGTGTACTACTGCATCCTCTTTTACAAATGTCTGATGAGCTAGCTGTGCATAAAGGGCATGTTGGAAAGTAAATTTTTAGTAGTGGCAGATATGCATTTACAACTGGCAATTCTACCGCTCACACAGTATATGGCTCAGAATAGGTCTTAGAAAATGATTCCCAATCTCCACCCTTGGTAGATTGGCTGCGAGCAGGCAGGCTTAACTTCAAAGACAGGTATGTAAAGCATTTAAAAACACCAATTCAGTAAATTATTAAGACACAACACACAATAAAAATCCAACACCGATTTTTAAAAATAGGAAATAGTTTTATATTTAAAATTATACCAAAACGAAAAATAAATCCACTGTAGGGAACCAGAGATATGCATTTTTAAAGATTAAACACTTTCTAATGCTTAGAAACCAATAGTGCCACTTTTAGACATTTGGTTGCCTCTGACAGGGACAAATTCACACTTCGAAACTTTTCTGGAAGATTTCTCACCAGACGTCGTGCAGCCTCATCCAGCAGGCTGGATTCAGTGAGGGTTCAAAGGATTTCCTTTCTGTGGGAGTCCGGTCACCCTCTGGAGCTTTGCGGAACTCGCGGAAGTGACCAAAAAGCTCTGCAACAGTATGTGGAGTTCCGCAAGTGGCGGAGTGCGTTAGGTTGCGCCATTTGCGCAGATTTTTAGTGCCGGGTGTTTGTCCCGCACTGGAAAATCGGCACGAATGCCAACATGCGCAGCGCAAGAGGGCGCTGATTCTTTCTGCTGCTCGAGTAGATGTTCTACTCAAGAGGCAGCTTCCTCAACGCACACAGAGATTTTCGTAACTCTGCGTTCTCCGCGGAGTGAAAAACCTCCACAAACTCTGCATACGGAGCGGAGTTCACTGCCCAGGCTTACTCTTTATGCATTTTTTAAAGTTAATGAATTTACTTCTGAACTCCTGTACCTTTTAGCCCCTCTGATATGAAGACACAATGTCAAAAAAAGAAAGATCGAGGACACAGCCCTGCACCTCATATGGGCCAGACAGAGCTAGTTCTTACTTTCTTTGGCCCGCCACACTGTCCTATATTTTCCTCTCAGATGGGGAGCAGCCTTCCCCAGAAGCAATGACTGGTTGTCCACTCCCTATCCCCTCAATTGCTGACCATAGTTCCACAGGCAGCAACATGAAATTGCTAAGGATAATAGCCTTGCAAGTGGCCAGAAACGTTTCTACATGATTTCTGTGCAGAAGTAAGTGGCTTAGTTTCTGCTACTAGACATTGATCTATGAATGATGTCTTTTACACACCCCACCACAAGACAGGAGCAGTTATCTGGCTGTTTTCGGAAGTTTGAGCTGCAGTGGGTACTTAAAGTAACATTCCGAAGGAGAATCAATCATTCTTCATTCAGTGAGTCAGTGGCACCTCAGCTGTTCTGTGAATTAACCTGATGTGCATCAAAGATAAGCACATTGTTTTAACCATGTTTCTAAACCACTCTGGACCTTGGCACTCTGTATTAAAATGAATATGCATATAATAGATTTTTTAGTTGACATTGCCTCACTTAATGATTTTCAACTGTGCTTCATATTTTCACTATGTTGTGTATCAGATAGGGTCAGAGTGAAATTTAAACCCATTCCTAAGTAACTCTCAAGGTTCTATATAAACCAGAAATGTGTCTCTTGATCTTATTTCTTATTCCCCGGACATTTATGGATATATATATTTTTTTATAACTTGAGTATTGGCTTTGAAATGTCTTGTGGGCGAGACAAAGTACAGCAAAGTAATGTCACTTAATAAATGGATTCCCTTAGCAGCCATGCTTCCACAGCGTACATTGATGTTGGAGTCTTACATTTCCCATTAATGTACCACCCAGAGGTTCATTCCAACAGGACCAATCCAGCTTCACTACCTTTCCATTGGCAGGAGCCCATCACTGTAATATACCCGCCAACCGCCGGGGCTTCCAGATCACATTTGTATTTGATATAAATTACACTGCACCTAGTGACTGTGTGCCTACACATTTTAAGTGTTTATAGTTAGCACTAAAAATATAGAAGGTACTACAAAAAAGTGTACAACGTTTTGTGAAAGTCTTTTTGATAGGGAAACAGACTAGTCCTGTGAGATGCAAGCCATTTTGGGGGTGCAAGGATATTTTATGTTGGTGAAATACCAATGGTATCAGCTTCATCTCTTTGTCATGAGTTTGTAGTTTCATATTCTTATAAATTTACAGGAGGTTATTTTGCTGCTGACTGGCAATAGTGTCTTCTTCTTGCATCTGTCAAGCTGCCTTTCTGTTCACCTTTATCTTAACAGCATTTAACCTAGAACCAAGTGTTGTTGATGGCTCGTGGGCACTAATCAAGGGACCAGACTTGTAGTGAGGTTGTGCAGAATTCGAACAGTAATGGGAGGGTTGTTAATAAGTACATAGTGGATGAGAGAGCACTCATATATGGAATTAAATTTAAAAAAAAAAGTGTGTTTGTGTGTGAACACAGCAGTAGTTGATGATGCATGTTCCTATTGCATTGTATTCTCTCTCCCCTCTTGCTCATCTGACAATACTTTTGTTGACTGGTTGCCTCATCTCTTCCTCTTACTGTCTTTATCTGCATCTTCTCTCCTACTTCCTTCTCTCAACTCCAGCCGACTCTCAGCAGAGTGACAAAAGAGGTGAGTGGGGTTGGACCGGCCAAAGAGAAACAGTGCAGAAGTGGAACGATGGGGCACGAGAGGTGGGATTAGGGTGCAAGGCAGGACCATAGCGAAAGGGGTGAAGTGGTAAAAGCAGATGTTGAGCTAGAGAGTCAGTGAGTAGGTCAGACGTCAACGTTGGGAGTTGTAAAATAGGAAGAGTTGGAGGAACAGGGAGTTGAACTGAGGGGGATAGACGACATGGAGTAAGAAAATAGTATAAGTCAGAGATTTTGGGCTACAGATAGGGATCAGAGGGCTGAGGTTGGGGGCGGTAGAGAAGGGCAAATTCCATGATGAAACAGTGAGACAAACAAAATGTGGAATGAGTGAAGTTGTAAAAGCAAGCTAATGCAAATCTGGGTATTGAAAATGTTTTGCATGCTCTTAATGTTGACTTTAGTTTAGCATAAATGTGTAGAAAATGTAGTTCTTCCAACGTGTTGATTTTGATAGAGTAGCAAAAATCACTGAATAATCACATATGCTCAAAGGGGTCTTGCCATGCAAATATCCTGCATGTGAGCATTGCAGATGATGAAATATAAGCTATTTCACTTTTAATGGCATGTACACAGCATAGGAGGAGATCGAACCATAGAGTCTCTTCTCTGAGCACCGCAGGATGCAGGGGCCAAAATGTTACCGTTTGGCCCTTTATCAAACAATGGCTGGAGCATCTCTCTCCTGAGCCTTATGTTTATCAGGCGTTAGTAGTCTCTGCAGAAAGGTCACTTAACTCGAAAGTCTCCTCTGCATTTGACATTTAGGGCCTTATTATGAGTTTGGCAGTCCTCCTGCAGCACCGCCACTGCTGCATTGGCAGGAGGACCGCCAAGCCCGTGGTGCATCAGCCTGCCAGATTCTGAGTTGAATCCAGGGCAGGCAGTGCTGCAGCAGTCTCACATCGGTTGCTGTGTTAGCCTCGTAAGAGAGCCTTAACAGCAGACCGCTGCTGTGACAGCGCCTACAGCATGTTCCTGCTCAGTGTGGCATGCACCATGTCGTGCATGCCACACCATGCAGGAACAGGGGTGCAATTCCAGGGGGCCACAGCATGTGCCCCCAGGCCCAGAAGCAGCAGGGAGACCTGTTCCCCCTTAGTTGCATCACCACCACCCTTTTCATGATGGGCTCACCACCATGAAATGGGCAGTGGAAATGGATGTGGATAGGGGATGTGGATAGTGGATAGATTATGCTCAGCGGTGCCGCAGACACTGCCAGCATATTCCTGCCCCTTTCTGCTGCGCTACCGCAACGGAATCCTGAATCCCGACGGAGGCAGCAGTCCTGCTGCGGTCCGACCGCCACACTTGAAATACAGCGGGCAGACCCGCAGTGGTGGCGGTGATCGGACCGTCACCGTGAGTACGGCAGTCTTAGGACTGCCGTACTCTGAGTAAGGCCCTTATGACTCAAGTACTGCTTCCACATCAAGACCTGGATGTCTAGCACCTACCTGATAGTCCCCTGCACTATACCACATCCCTCCAATTTTCCTTTAAAAACAAACAAAACTAGTCCTGTTGTAGGTTGGCAGCCTGAACCTGGAAAGATTCAATCCCTTACTATCACTCATTGCCAAGTCACAGGCATTCGCCCTTGATGCTAACCTTGCCCTCAAACAACACATCTCCAGCAAGACCAAGACTGTGTGGTACCAGTCATCTTTACAAAAAAGTAAAACTGTTCCTCCAACAAAGCAGCTGCAGAACTGTCCAAGCTCTACTACTCTTAGACCTGTAGGGTGGTTACGCCCTGCTACACAGCCTTCCTGTGCTCCCCCCACAGAATCCCCCCATTGAAAGGCATCCTAAATGCAGCAGCACACCTTACATAGTGCTTCAAATATATATCCACTCCATGCCTACTATGACGGAGCTCACTCCTTTTACCGTTTCGCAGTAGTTTTAGGACCAGCTTCAGCTTCTACAGTGTCACCATGAAAGGCAGACCTGCTTATCTGGCTGTCAAGCTCACAATCACCCATTGCCCCCAATACATCCACAGCCAGGACACTGCCAGACTGGAGATGACAAATGCAAACAAAAAACACTCAAGCAGGCCTTCTCCATCTGTGCACCCAGGATCTGGAATAGCATTGGTGCAACCATCAGGACCACCTGGCACTACTTCAGTTCGCAAAAGAGCTGAATGCATACCTCTGCAAACATCAATGCATCTTATGTGCTGGGTCCTCTTCCCCTCGCAGAACTTAGCAGATTCCCCTCCCCCTTACTTTGCAAATAATCACTGTGTGTACTCCATCGCCCCTGGCTATGTTTGTGTTTCATAAATACCCATGCATACTCACACACACAAACACACACACTCTAAGAAGCAAGAATTAAATATGGTGTCTCTAGTAGTACTAATGGGCTATTCCTTGACATCTAATAAGGAAGCAGGGCCCATTGGTGCCTACCATAGGGAACAAAACCTGACGATCTCGCCCATAGACCCCCAGTAAGAACAGTAATCTAATAGTCTATCTTGAAAACATCTTAAAGAAGACAGACTAATGCATCACATACTATTGGGAATGTAATTGAGATGCTCAGCTGAATTATGCACGCACCTGCGATTTTGGATCCCTCGTATGAGATTTGGGATTATCTCATCAGGTGGTGGGTGTTGATTGTTAATAATATTTGGTGTCTTTCTGTTTAATTTTTATGAAAATAATTGCATTAACACTCATGGGTTGATGATTCTCTCTCATGCAGCTTCTGGAATGACCGAATACGACTACCCCACGAGTGACAAAGCCCTCGTCTACGAGCCAAATCAAAAGGTACATTCATGCACAATCACCGTAGCTGATCCTTTTTTTGTTTAAAATCTCTTTTATGCACACTTGTAGACCATGAGCCTTTGGAAAGCCTTCCTGACAGTCTTGTGTTATTACATTAGAATGAAATGACTCTCCACCCTTGTTATCTAATGTCTTAAAGTTGAGATGTTTAGTATTACTCCCTTTGCTCCCATCAGGTTCTCAGCTGAAGAAACTGGCCCTGATAGAGTAAACACAGACCTTTCCACATCCAGCCATTATTTGTGATGAGCCGGCACACTTACATGCATCTGGTCCAGCACCCTGTGAATCTAAAATATCTGTCAGAGGCCAAACCTAGTTACTTATTATTGATTGCACTGTGTACCAAGGACTTCAGCTGCAATTTCAAGATATAGGAGAGCGCATTGCAAGGTGGGTTTGGCACCTTTGACGTTTAGCTTAGCCCCCTCAATGATCTTATTCAAAATTCTTTTAAATATGACTTTTGCTGAATTGAGATGTCCCTCCCAGTGAACTGAATGACTATTTCTCCAAGAACCAAAATACTTGTGTTTCTCGCCCAGCTGCTGTTATGGTCTTTGAGGTTAGACATCAGTACTAAAAGATAAACATGGCGTTTATAAGAGTTGCTATTTTAGCTGCAGTGGTAGAACACATGTAGTAAAAATGCAATTGTGGTTAGGAGAGAAAGAGACCAACACCCTCAGGTGACCTAAATCGGCTGCGGCATTAACTACACAAAAATATCTGAGGACCATAGCCGAATCAGAAGTAAATTCAAATATTAGAAAACTCAAAAGAATGTATGTAGCATTTGGCTGTGCTTTGTGACGAATTGATGCATCAATATGGAGGCCTTCTAACTGAGACTATTAATTTTTTGACAGATTCTGAAGCTATTAGACGCTGGGAAAATGTTCTCCAATCCTTACTAGATTTTTTTATTTAAAAGCTGTTAATAAATCTATTGCCATTCACAGACGAGGAAAAACATTAAAAAGTAACTTGTATTTCCAAGAGTTGAGGCATATGAAAAGAAATATTAATGGTCTTACCAGGTGCTAAAAAAAGGAATGGAATAACCATATTGCAATTAGATGTGAATACACTTAGAGCTGAGTGTAAACTAAAACATTTGAAGGAAAAGGTAACTTTTGAATTAAAGGTGGCATAATGTCAAGAAATGGACTGCTACGTATGACGAAGACATTTTGGTGATAAATTCAATCATTAGTACTTTGGAACTAGAACAAAACAACATTGATGCACAAACATGAACCTATTACTTGTCGGAGCTTTAGTACTATGATCAGGAAAACAAATGTCCGGAGAATTGAGCATATACGGCCTCCCTTGCAATCACCGGAAACGGTGATCACATGTGCTCTGGATTTCTCCAGAAGAAATAGTGCCATGGGGCCAGATGGCACACCTATCGCTCGCAGCCATCAAAAATAATCCTACGTTCTGGAATCAACCGTTATGTATAGTATGCAATTTAATACTGGGAGCAGACACTATCTCAGACTCCTAGAGGGGTTCAGTCCTGCATCTGATGTATACAAAGAGATGCCCAGAGGACCCCCAAAATTACAATTGTGCAACTGGATAGTAATACAAAAACATTTTGCTGCATCCTTCTCACTATACAGGAGGACTGGTTGAACCAGTGACAAATGTTACCGTTGCATCAAGCTGGTTTTAGAAGGCTATGGGAGAGGTGTGGCACAGCGGCCAGAGCGGCTGACTCCGAGCGCGGCGCTCACGGTTTGATCGTTGCCGACAGCTCCGCATCATATGACTCTTGTTAATAGCTCACTTAATCTCCCAGACAGCCCCACCCAGCGCCTGGATACCTTTAGTGGTGATAAGTTAGCACTTTAAAAATGCAGAATTATTATAATTATTATGTGAAACAGTAGATAACCTCATGGTCATTATTTAATGGCTCAAAAAGCAATCGCCATCAGAACCTCTTTATATGCCTCGTATTTGGACCTGCTGCATTTGATAGAGTAAATAGATCAATAATCTGGGGGCAATTGAGGGCGTGGGGTATCCAGCCACCTTATTAACAGCGATACGCCTTTTGTACACAGATACTTGGATCGGAATGAAACTAGGGACAGGAACATCAGGTAGTCAGAAAATATATACCAACGATGGTCTAAAACAGGGATGTGTGCTTGCCCCACAGTCATTTAAGTTCTGTACAGCAGATCTAATACCTACCATTTAGACAGCCAGAGCTTTCTTCCCCAAACTATGCACCATACATATACCAGCATTACAACATACCAACAGTACAGTGCTCTGCGATTATACTCCCATTAGTCTGCAGTGCTTACTGGCAACTCATAACAACTACAATCTAAAATAATATGTGAAAAACTATGATTTTGATAATCGTGCAGAGTAAACATACCAATATTCGGAAGATTGGAGAAGAAAAGATCAACCAAATAGTCTCCTATCGATATCTGGATTTTTGGCAAAACAATAACATGAGCCAAACCTTTCAACTTCAGGCCGTGAGCAATAGGCCTTGGTACCTGCAATTTCAGCTTCACTTTGTATACCAAATTAAATAGTTCAACGGGAACATCCATAATGGAATTATTCAGAGCAAAATTCCTCCTGGCCATCACGTACAGTTCTCCTTCTTACGGTGCTAAATTACACAAATATCTTGAAAAAGATATGGTCTATTTCTCGAAGACCTGTTTTTAGTCTTTCAAATAGCACCCCGTAAATCAATTAAGACTTAAATTTGGTTTGGTTAATCTCTCCGGGCTAGTAGACCTCCAATTCATAAAATACTGTGCAAGGCCTAAAAAAACAAACAGATTTTGTTCCCTGCCTACAATGCATACTCTAATGGAATTCTAATATATTCCTCCATAAATTGGGTCTGACCAAGGAATGGGAAAGGAACTTGTACTATAGATCACTCAAATTTAAGGCAAAAGATCCAACAATAGCCAAGTCTTTTGGTGATAATCTTGAGGAGTTAGTGGATCTTAAAAGGGGGAAAGAATTATCACCATCACTTACCTCTTGTGTACCCCAGACTTATCTGAAAGGGGCAATCGGAGACAGAGAGATTTAGGTCTCAGATTCCACCATCAGTAGAAACACAAGCTGGTTGGAAATTTTTAAATCTTTGCCCTTGCAAATGCCGTAGAGGCTGTGGATATTGGTCTGAGTCACGAGCACATATAACTTGCTTGTGCCCTATTCATTTGGAGCGCCGTCAAAAAATGTGAGGCCTTGTTTATTAGAATAGGGCTCTGTAAGATTAACGATACATATGACCAGCCGCGGTCCGTGCAGGTAACAGAGGTGGGGACGGGTGGGGGAGATTCCGACGGACGATGCAGAGGGAAAATTAAATAAATAATTAATTTTCCCTCTGCATCGTTCGTCGAAATGCCCCCCACCCGTCCCCACCGCTGTTACCTGCACAGACTGCGGCTGCATGTGACGCATGTCTACTGGTCAATGGTATACAATTGACATGCAGACTAGTCAAATTTCTGGACCTTGCACTAAAAGAACTGGAAAATGCTAAAGATAGACTGCATGCCTCAGGATGTTTGCTATCACAACATAGCCTAGATGAGATGAATTGGGCAGCTTCTAGACGTACTAACTTGGCTAGCACTTTAGATAGTCTTGTGGAAACTTGCAATGCTGTTTTATAATGATGACTACAATTGGATAGATTTGTTTTATAAGGTTGTGAATGATGGTCCTGTTTTTACGTCTATAATTATTAGTAGAAAGTGTATTAAGGTATATTTTATCATACAAATTTAATCGTTTTGTAATGCTTTTTATTAATCATACAAATAAATGAAATGTATAAAATAAATTTAACAGTTGCAAAGGTTCTCCAACAAACAACAAACAAAACAGTGAAACACCAACAGAATACAGAAGTATTGCAATGGAAAGTGTAGCATCATTGTTAGGTTATTGTTGTATTTGCATGAAATTGTTCCCACCATCCACAAATTGGACAGGCTTTGCTTTGTGAGGTGACAATCAGGTCTTTGTAAGTAGTGGAATTCAGCCTGATGGGTGAATGAATTGTTAGAGAGGACGGGTAGAGCCCGGTTTGTCCTCAGAAGCATTAAGCATCTTTCAATCTTCTCGAATCGCAGGTGAACACATCCCAAGATGTCAAGGGGGTGATTTACAAGTCTCCGGACATCCAGAGAGATGAACTGGTAAGTAGATCGGAAAGGTGACTCACTGTAGATTCATCTGGTGCTTGTGACTTAAAACTGAAGGATTGCAAAACATTGGGAAAGGGATACCTCATCTCATTGACGGCGACTGAACAATAGGCACAGAATCCAGAAACATATCTGATAGGCTGATGACTTTCAATGCCATTAAAGGGTTAAATGCCTGGTTAGTGTTTTGCTGCAGTTTTTGTAGCCTTTCAAAGGCTCAACAACAGTACAATATCTCCTGCTGCCTAAGTGAGTCCGCCTATTCTGTTTTTGGTCCTTCTGTTGGAACCGACATGTTACAAACGACAACAGAATTTCCAGGTTTCCTCCATGCTCAACCTGCTGATAAGCCGTAGACGTCTATATCATGAAATTGTTTATAGATGAGAATACCTGTGTCTTCTGCTACCATCAGACATCTGAAAGAGACACGTTAGTGACAGATTCCTTACCTTAGAATATCCCCAGGCGTCAGGCTGGATCCGGAAAGTTTTTGCGTAGCAGTACCCTTGCGCGTCGGTAGGCGGCGTCGTGCGGCTCCGCGTCCGTCGTCGGCGTCGTGATCGCCGGGATGACGTCGCGGGCAGTACTTAGACGCCGCCCCTGCGCGCTGACGTCAGTTCTTCTTTTTCCGCGCCAGCAAGCGCAGATCCGGGAAGAGCAGTGCCCTGGTCATTTTTTGACCATACTTTTTAGTGAATTTTTTCACAGTTTTTTCATTTCTCAAGGTGTCGTAGGGATGCCCGGTTTCAAACGTTGCGGCGCCTGTGCGCGGATGATGTCAGTCACCGAACCGCATTGGGAGTGTCTCTTCTGCCTCGGCCGAGGCCACGACACGGAGTCTTGTACCGACTGCCAGGCCCTTAACCCGAAAGCTTTGCGAGAGCGGTCTCGAAAGCTCCTCGAGGCCCGGCACTCAGCTCCGCGGAAGCCCCGGTCGCGTGAGAGGTCCAGGGGTCGATCGCGGAGTCCACACCGGTCGTCGGCGTCGAAGTCTTCTTCGTCCGGTAAGTCGAAACACAAGAAGTCCAAAAAGCATCATCGCTCTAGGACTTCGCCTCGCCGGTCTCGCGACTCGGCTGAGGCCCCTCCCGGCACCGCCCCGCCCCGCGGCCCCGGACATGCCTGTGGAGTCGCCCCCGCCATACCCGCCCTTCCCGGGTTCGGGGGCGGATCCGGCCAAAGTGCAGGAATTCCTGTCGGCCATGGCCCGCCTCTTCGGGCCTTCAGGCCCCTCCGGTGCGCTTTCGGGCCCCGCGGGCCCTGATGGGGTTGCTCCGGCGTCGCCGACGGCTCCGGCCCCGGCGTCGCCCGTGCCTCCAGCCTCGATCCCGGCTCCGGCTTCGGCCCGGCCTCGATCCCGGCTCCTCAACCCCCATCGATGCCGGTCGACCTAACGACACCTCCACCGGCGCCGATGTCTCCGGTGCCGTTCTCGACGCCGCCCTGGGCTCCGGGCGGCGTCGTCCCCCAGTTCCTTCCGGCTCCGGACATGGCTCCGGACCGACGTCGCTCGACGCCGGCTCCGGCGCCGATGGGACCTTGGGTCCCAACTGTCCCTCCTCCTCCTTATTTTGAACCAGAGGAGGACCAGGAGGACTGGGAGGGGTCTGATGACCCTCTGACACGACACTGTCAGTACGATGAGGACTGGACAGAGAGTCTAGGGGAGGCCAGTGGTCTGGATACTTCCCCTGACATTGGCATGCTGTCTCCTCCCGTGGCTACGGAGGAGGGAGCCAATTTTGGTACGGTGTTGCGTAGGGCAGCTGGGGCCTTACGTCTCCAACTCCCTACTTTGACGGTCAAGCCTAACATCTTGACAGAGGTGCTTCAGCCGGCAGCCTCCTCTGCGGAGACTGTGCTGCCGTTTAACGACGCCCTCACTGACGTTCTCTTGGGCGCCTGGTCCAAGCCCAACACAGGGGCTCCTGTGGATCGGAACGTGTCACGACGCCATCGCCCAGCTCCGGGCGACCCCCTGTTTCTCTCTGTCCACCCCACTCCTGAGAGCTTGGTTGTCCAAGCCTCCGCTTCCCAAACCGCCTTCCCTACCGCCCCTCCGGATAGGGAATCCAAACGCCTGGATCAGTTTGGGAAGAAAGGTTTTTCTTCCTCCAGTGCTGGCTTGCGGTCCGTTAACACCGCTTGTCTTTTGGGCCGATATACCCACTCCCTGTGGGATTCGGTGGCGGATGTTTTGCCCCAGTGTCCTGAGGAGGTCCAGACACTGCTTTCCCGCGCCATTGCGGAAGGAAGGGATGCGGCTAAATACACTATACGTTGTGGCCTTGACACCGCCGACTCGCTGGTCAGGTCTATTGCAACGACGGTGGCGCTCCGACGCCACGCCTGGCTGAGAACCACTGGTTTTTCAGGGGATGTCCAGAATACTCTCATGGACATGCCCTTTGATGGAGTCGGTCTTTTGGGTCCAAAGCAGACCATGCGTTGGAGCGCTTTAAGGACTCACGGGCTACTGCCAAGTCCCTGGGCCTTTCTGCTACACGCCCTCCGCTGACTTCTGCTTTTCGCCCCTATCGTGGCCACGGTAGGGGCGCCCCTTCACGTCAGCAGCCCAGCCACCGGCCCGCGCAGCAGGCGTCTTCGCGTGGCCGAGGACGTGGATTCCGCCGTGGCGGATCGGGCAACCAGCGTGCGGGTCAGGCCACCACCTCCAACCCGTCCGCGGCCTCCAAGCCCTCCTAGTCCCTCCTTTCAGGTGCACAGCACGCCAGTAGGGGGCAGGGTCCGCCATCACCTTCCCCACTGGCGCACCATCACCTCGGACAGGTGGGTCTTGGACATTGTCCGAAGGGGCTACTCCTCCCCTTCGAGACCACCCCCCAGCCATGCCACCTCAATTCCACCGCATGTCAGGGGATCACTTGGTGCTTCTACAGAAGGAAGTCACGGCCCTCTTGACCAAGAGGGCCATCGAGCGTGTTCCGACCCCAGAAGTAGGGCGTGGTTGCTACTCCCACTACTTTCTGGTGCCCAAAAAGGACAAGGAGGACATGCGTCCTATCTTGGACCTCCGGAACGTCAATCGCTTCCTCCGGAAGGAGAAGTTCAAGATGCTCACCCTAGCTCAGGTCTTGACTGCCCTCGACCCTGGAGACTGGTTGGTAGCGTTGGACTTGCAGGACGCATATTTCCACATCCCCGTCCTGCCGGCCCACCGGCGTTACCTTCGGTTCACGGTAGGCCCTGAGCATTTTCAGTTCACCGTGCTCCCCTTTGGCCTTACCAGTGCCCCTCGGGTGTTCACGAAAGTGATGGCGGTGGTCGCAGCTCATCTGCGCCGGGCAGGGGTTTCAGTCTTCCCCTACCTCGACGACTGGCTGCTGAAGGCGGGCTCGTCCCAGGCAGTCGTCTCCCACCTCCAGACTACGGCCAAACTCCTGCACTCGCTGGGGTTCTCCATCAATGTGCCAAAGTCGCATCTGATTCCTTCTCCACAGCTCCTTTTCATCGGAGCGGTTCTGGACACGACGCAGTTTCGGGCCTATCCTCCCGAACGGCGAGTCCGGGATATTCAGGCTATGATTCCGATCTTTCAGCCTTTATCCTGGGTTTCGGTACGGATGACCCTGAGGCTGCTGGGCCTCATGGCCTCCTGCATCCTGCTGGTCAATCATGCCAGATGGCATATGCAGGCTCTGCAGTGGGACCTGAAGTTCCAGTGGGCGCAGCACCAGGGCAACCTGTCCGATCACGTCCAGATCTCGGAGGGGACTGCAAGACAGTTGCAGTGGTGGCTCTCGAACCGGCAATGGGTCATGGGCAGATCCCTCTCCCTTCCCCAGCCAGAGCACACAGTTGTGACGGACGCGTCCCTTCTGGGATGGGGCGGTCACATGGGAGAGGCGGAGATCAGAGGCCTCTGGTCTCCGGCGGAGTCCCGGCTCCATATCAACATTCTGGAGCTCCGGGCGATCCGACTTGCACTCAAGGCATTCCTTCCCTCTGTCAAAGGGAGGGTAGTGCAGGTGTTCACAGACAACACCACCGCCATGTGGTACTGCAACAAACAGGGCGGGGTGGGGTCTTGGACCCTTTGTCAGGAGGCTCTGCGCCTCTGGACATGGCTGGAACATCAGGGCATGTTCCTGATGGTTCAACACCTGGCAGGTTCCCTGAACGCCAGGGCGGACGAACTCAGCCGCAGGTGCATGATGGATCACGAATGGCGTCTTCACTCGGAAGTGGCGCAAGGACTCTTTCTACAATGGGGAGAGCCTTGGTTAGATCTATTCGCCACCGAAGAGAACGCGCAATGTCATCAGTTCTGCGCGTTGGAATTTCCAAGGCGGCACTCGCTCGGCGACGCTTTTCGTCACGAGTGGAGTTGCGGTCTATTGTACGCCTTTCCGCCTATACCACTTCTACCCAGAGTGTTGAAGAAGATTCGGCACGACCGGGCCCAAGTCATTCTTGTGGCTCCGGACTGGGCTCGAAGAGTTTGGTATCCCGAGCTACTCAATATGAGCGTAGATCCCCCAATCCGTCTGCCTCTTCGGGAGGATCTTCTGTCGCAGCAGCAGGGGACGGTCCTCCACCCGAACCTGTCCAGTCTACACCTGCTTGCGTGGAGATTGAGCGGCAGCAGTTGATTCCTTTCAACTTGCCTCCCGAAGTTTGTGATGTGATTCTGGCAGCCAGGCGTCCCTCCACTAAGGTGGTATACGCCTGCAGGTGGAACAAATTTGTGGCATGGTGCACAGCAAAGGCTGTGAATCCCCTCTCTGCCCCTCTTTCTGAGGTCCTTCTGTTCCTTCTTTCTCTGGCCCAACAGGGTTCTGCCCTGGGTACCATCAAGGGTTATCTTTGCGCTATCTCGGCCTTCCTCAGGCTTCCTGATCAGCCCTCCCTTTTCAAGTCCCCTGTTGTTCACAGGTTCTTAAAAGGCATTACTCACCTCTTCCCTCCTGTTCCGTTTGTGATGCCTCAGTGGGACTTGAACTTGGTTCTTACCTTTTTAATGTGCGCTCCCTTTGAGCCTCTACATAACTGTCCTCTTCGTCTTCTAACTCTGAAGACAGCCTTTCTGGTGGCCATCACCTCCGCTCGGCGGGTGAGTGAGCTCCAGGCTCTATCTTGCAAACCTCCCTTTCTGTCTGTTCATCCGGACAAGGTTGTTCTTCGGACGCGTCCGTCCTTCTTGCCAAAGGTGGTTACTGCTTTCCATATTGGGCAGACCATCACTTTGCCCACCTTCTTTCCGCCTCCGCATCCTTCCAGACAGGAAGAGAGGCTCCACCGTCTGGACCCAAAACGTGCGCTCTCCTTCTATATTGACCGCACAAAACACTTCCGGGTGGATGACCAGCTCTTTGTTGGCTACGTGGGCGCCAAAAAAGGTCGGGCGGTGCACAAGAGAACCATCTCCCGCTGGGTTACCTTGTGCATCAAGACCTGCTATTCTTTGGCTAAGAAGGAGCCTCCTGTTGGGCTGCGGGCCCATTCCACCAGGGCAACGGCTGCTACCACGGCTTTGGGCCGCGGTGTTCCGCTGCCGGTTATTTGTCAGGCAGCTACGTGGGCCTCGCTGCACACGTTTACAAAGCATTACTGCCTTGACAGTCAGGTCTGGAGGGACGGCTTCTTTGGCCGTTCTGTCCTCCAGGACTTCCTTGTCTGATCTTTGTTCGCAGACCCACCACCGGGGTTGGTATTGCTGGGGTATCTATTCTAAGGTAAGGAATCTGTCACTAACGTGTCTCTTTCAGATGCACAAGTTACTAACTTGTGTAACGATATATCTGTAAGAGACAGTAGTTAGTGACAGATTCCTTACCGCCCCACCCATCCTCCCCGTTCTGCGAACTGATTTCTAGGGTTAAGGACATCCCTTTCAGGGCCCTAGTATTTTTCAGACACCTATGTCAGCTTCTTGCATGGCTCTGCGTTCCTGGCGCGGAAAGTCGTGTACAGAACTGACGTCAGCGCGCAGGGGCGGCGTTTAAGTACTGCCCGCGACGTCATCCCGGCGATCACGACGCCGACGACGGACGCGGAGCCGCACGACGCCGCCTACCGACGCGCAAGGGTACTGCTACGCAAAAACTTTCCGGATCCAGCCTGACGCCTGGGGATATTCTAAGGTAAGGAATCTGTCACTAACTACTGTCTCTTACAGATATATCGTTACACAAGTTAGTAACTTGTGCATTACTTGGACACTGACAGGAACTTTAATTGGACACTGACAGCAGAGCCTTCCCAAAAGGTTCATTGTTATTCATTAGAAACTCACCAACACCTGTGCTTTATAAAGTAAAATGTTTTTATCCAATATTTCTTTAATCTCTTCCAATTATCTCCCACTCTATTTCAAGTATAGTAAACACAATATTTCGGCACCAGGGTCATGGCACAGCATCCACCAGCATTTTCTGGGACCCCAGAGTCCAGTGCCTCACGGTCAATGCATTCAGCCTTAATTAAAATAGCTTAGTAGTTATGGAATTCCCACTGCAGATATTATTGACACCAACTACATACCACAGGCCAACCACGGAGCCCTCGTAGCGGAGGGAAATGAAGAGCAGCCTCCAATCAATTTAGTTAGCTCTCAATTTTTCATCTGTTGTCCTCATGCTCATTCGTAGGGGCTTCCTACAATGCCTCAAAGTCTGCTAGCCACTTTTCAGTTGTGAAGGGTCTCTACTCTGCCGTTTAACGGCAATATATAGCGCTTCACGAGGAGCGACATCAGAATTGTCAATTTGCGTGTTATCTTACCCCCTTTATGCTTGGGAACCATTGCCAATATTCACTCCTTTTGGGTCCTAGCAAGAACAAACACTTTTAGCTCATACGTTCTCCACTCTTGAAAAGGATCCCAGTTCTACTGAAACTATGAAACCCTGCTTAATCTTAAAAAACATTTTACAAGCCCATGATTTTATTTTTTACTTTGTACACCCATTCATACATTAAAGGGTCAGTCTCATCTCCCCATTCCTGTGCAATTTATGAATGAGCCACGAGAGAACCAAAACATCGCGTTCTTGTCAGAAGGACCATTGTCCTCTATTTGTCCCCTCCCAATAATGGCTACACGTGGATCTCCAGACAACGGCCCCCAAAGAATACGATCAGCCTTATCCCAAAAAATATGATGCATAGGCATTGACTAATTGTATGGCACCAAATGCCTACGACCCATTGACACCGTCCAAATTGATCACTTTTATCAGCAGATATTTTGTTCAAGTATTCTGTTGTTTAATATAATCAGTATAAACAAAAGTATTGAGCACAGCAAAGAATCCAGATAATGAGGTTATGGTGCATATCCATGTTTTAATGACTCCACCTAAGCTTTAGTGAGATCATTTGGAGATTTTGTTGCCAAGCCTCTCTAGTGTGATCTAGAGTATTAAACTCAAATCTGAATCTATATACACAAGCTATAATACTCTTGTGTGGAGGGAGACAAAACACCACATTGGGTAATGTATTTCCTTTTGTTTGCAGCATGTGCTGGGGTAGATCACGTATTGTGCCGACACCGGCCATCTACTGTTCGGCACGGACATTGAAAGATGTCCTCCTTTGAATAAGAGGCTTCAGTTTCTAGGTGACTGGTAATACCTTCCCAGAGGTCCGCGATGCACCAGAACAGTGACTCCATATTAGACTGGTTTTTTTTTGCCATTGAGTTGGACATATCTTTAAGTGTTCCACTACTATCGCGCTACAGACGTTCAAAACGTTAGTGCCAGAACAGCGACTTCAAACATGCAAAGACCTTGAATGACCATTGAATGCTTCTGAGCCAAATCGTACAGAGAAGCGCTGGGCAGTTATGAGTATGACTCATGTAGGGGGGCAGTATGGAGAACAAATATCCTTTAAATTCTGCCTTAACTATAAAAGTAAGATCATGTGGTCAGACCGGCACAGAGTTTATAACCTGCCTACCAAAAGACCAGGTGGAGTCTCCCTGTTTAGCTTGTAAAGCCTTTCAATGCGAAACGAGAATTCTGAAACCATGCAGAACAGAGAGTGAGGGCAGTATATGATGCAGAGCTAGGATGGTCCTGATCAGAAAGCCAAAGATTTTCTTGGCGGCTTACTCCGACTTCGAAAGGCGTGGACACTCTGGCAATCTGAAGACCCACAGGGAGTGAAGTCCTGAATGTGTTTCCTCCAACAACTGACTTCTAAGGTCATCCTTGTCCAGAGCTCTCAATGAAACCCACACTCCGTTCAAAGACCACACCTAGGGTTTCACACACACCTCAACCCGAGGACTCTCCCAGTGGGGTTCGACCTTGAATGAAGCCTTGGCTCCAGTGTAAGGAAAAGGCCCGAAAGTCTATGCCTTAACCTTTGAACTGCCTCCAAAGATGGCTTGACAGCATGCAACACCCTGGGGCATATGTACAAAGAAGTGGCGCAAGGCTGCACCATATTTACAAGACTATGGTGCAGCCATTCGTTTCCCCCTGTTCTGGCGCTAAGTTTAGGAGCTTAGCGCCAACGCAGGCACCCTTGCACCATAGTGCAAGCGTGTCTGCGTGCAGGGGAAGATTGTTTGTGTAGGAAGGTCCCCCTTCCTGCACATAAATAATCTTGAAATGCCGTTTTGTCACTTGTCACACATGGAAAAAGCAAAAACAAGAAGAAATGAAGCATTTCTCCTCGTTTCGTCAAGTTGAAAAAAGGTGTTCGAGGCATGTGAGCTGCAGAGCTCACACTGTGCATTAGATCGCCATCTGGTGTTGGGCTCGGATGCTTGCACTTTGTTGTTGTCTTCGAAGAAGTCTTTTGTGGTCAGGTGATAGGTGACTCCTCCTTCGGACGATAGTGCGCATGGGCATCGACTCCATCCTCAGATAGTTTTTTTTCCGCCATTGGGTTCGGATGCAATTTTCGCGCACCGGTTCGAAACTCTACTTTTCAACCGTTTCATCGTGCAAAACTAGCAACAACTTTCTATCGACATCGAAATCTCGACGCGCCTTTCATCGATTCCTTTTCCAGCCGTCGACGCGGGCCGCTGGGCCCATCGACGCCGTGAGGCCTACGGCTCATGGAAAGGACGCCCTTCCGGAAATGCCCCCAGTGTGGAGCAAAGTTCCCCCACAGTGACCATCACGAGGTCTGTAACCTGTGCCTCTCGCCCGACCACAACAAGTCCAGCTGTCCAGCTTGTGCCTCCTTCCGTTCGAAGAAAACGATTCGAGATCGTCGAGCTCGAAGGCTCGTCATGGCGCTGAGAACAGCTCCAGAACCGGTGGACATCTTAGACTAAGGCCCTGATGTCCCTGAGGAAGATTCCGAAGATCTCCAGATCGTGTCGGAGGCAGAGGACTCAGACGATCCCATCACTCCTGGGCAATGAGTGAGTACTACTGCCTCTGCCCCAACCCCCCCACCAAAGAAGGCACCGGTCAAGACTTTGCCTGTTGGCCCCAGTCACGACCGAAAACACGCTTCAGACGCCCCGCCTTCGAGCCCGGCGCCGAAGAAAAAACTCAAGCCTTCCGGTACCTCAGCACCGACCAAGCCGCACGTACTAGTTCCACCGGCACCTTCGGCGCCGAAGCCAAAAGAACACTCGGCTCCGAAATCCACAACGATTCCGTCCACCTCTAAAATAAAACCCGCCTCGAACACATCGAAGCATGGGGATAAGTCGGCGTTGAAACTAAAACACCACGCCACAGCCCCTAAGCCAAAGCCTTCGGAGCCGATTTCCAAGCCTAAGGATTCTTCCACGCCTCCTAAGGCCAAAGAGCTCAAAAATCAGCCACCACCCCGCTCGGAACTGAAAAAGTCGGCGCCGAAGCCACTTCTCCAGGAAGAGGAGCTTTTTCACCCGGATCCTGTTGATCCTCACCAAACAAAAATCCATATTAACCCCAAAACTGGACATCTCACAGCTGTACCACGCCACAAGCCCGTACCTGTGGAAAAGGACTGTGCCACTTCACCTATGCCTCCTTCTTCCCCTGTCCTTCCATCTAACACCCCTCCTCTCCACATACCTGTTACACCGCTTCAGCCTGTAACATCTCCACCACATGATTATCAAGATGATATGGGGGACGGTGGTGACCCTGATGACCCATTCACTTACCCAGATGACCCACCACAGGATGATTGGGAATACAACGATCCAATAGATCCCCCAGACCTCCCAAGCCCTCCACCATAACCAACAAAACCATCTCCTCCAGATGACAATATTGGGTTTGGGCAACTCATCAACAGGGCTGCTGTTTTTCATGGGGTACACATGCACACAAACGCACCAGAGGAAGATTTCCTACTAGACACTTTTGAACAGTCCCAGAGAACTGTACAAACTTTACCCATGATTAAAGGAGTCATCAAGCATGCTCCTGACATATTTAAAGATCCTGTACGTGCCAGAATTCTTAACGCTAGGATCGATAAAAATATAGACCTGCCCCCGACGATCCTGCCTACATTAAAGGCCAACTCCCTCTAGACTCCTTAGTAGTCTCCAATGCTCGTAAACGAGCTAATTCTCAAACCTCAGGAGACGCGCCGCCCCCTGATAAAGAGTCAAAATTGCTAGACGCATCTGGCAAAAGAGTAGCTGCGCAGGCCGCCAATCACTGGCGCATAGCCAACACTCAGGCACTGCTGGCCAGATCTGATAGGGCCCACTATGACCAATTAGAAACCCTGTTACAACACTTGCCTGGCCAGTACAAAACGCAGGCAAATGATCTAATTCAAGAGGGCAAACTAATCACCAATGCGTCCATTAAGTGTGCCCTTGATGCAGCTGACACTGCCGCTAGGTCTGTCAACACTAGCGTACTGCTCAGAGGACATGCATGGCTGCGCATTTCAGGCTTCAAGTAGGAGGTTCAAACCACCATTTTAAATCAGCCGTTCAATCACAACCAACTCTTTGGTCCGGCTGTAGACACTGCCCTTGAGAAAATGAAAAAGGACACTGAAACTGCCAAATCAATGGGAGCGTTGCAGTCTCCGCAACCGCGTAGCTCCTTTCGTCGCTCCTTCTACAGAGGAGCCTCCAGAAACATCAACACAGACAGTTCATCTTCTTTCAAAAATACCGCCCAAACATCCCCCAATAGAGGATATTTTAGAGGAGGTTACAGAGGGAACAACAGTAAAGGGAGAGGCTGAGGTAGCAACAACACCCGTACCTCCCCAGCTGCTAAACAGTGACTTCCCTCCACTTCCCCCCGACCATTCCACTCCTGTCGGGGGACGACTCGCACAGTTCCTACCTGTCTGGAACTCCTTTACAACAGACAGGTGGGTGAGACAAATTATCCAATATGGTTACTGCCTAGAACTTACAGCTGCCCCCCCAAACATACCACCCAAGCAGCGTCCAATGTCCGCAGACCATCTTACACTTTTAAAGCAAGAAGTTCTCTCACTGCTTCAAAAGCACGCCATAGAGCCGGTCCCTTTACTACACCAGGGAACAGGGGTTTACTCCCTGTATTTCCTAATCCTCAAGAAGGATGGGACCCTAAGGCCAATTCTAGACCTAAGACCCCTCAATCAGTATATACATTCAGATCATTTTCACATGATCACTCTCCAACAAGTGCTTCCCTTACTACAACAAGAAGACTTCCTTGCCACACTAGACCTCAAGGACGCCTACTTCCACATTCCCATACATCCTGCTCACAGGAAGTATCTAAGGTTCGTACTCGATGGACAACACTACCAGTTCACAGTCCTTCCATTCGGAGTCACCACTGCTCCAAGAGTGTTTACCAAATGCCTTGCAGTAGTAGCAGCACACCTACGAAGACAGCACATACATGTCTTCCCATACCTGGACGACTGGCTCATAAAAGCCAGATCATTCAATCAGTGTGTCCAACACACTCATCAGACCATTCAAACGCTACACAACTTTGGGTTCACTATCAACTACACCAAGTCGCACCTCCAGCCCTCCCATCTACTTCAATATCTGGGAGCCACAATAAACACCTCCACAGCTCTAGCTTATCCCAACCCAGCCAGGATAGCCAGTATACAAGCCCTCATCACAAAGTTTCAAATTCAACACTCTCTCCCAGCCAGAGTGTTCATGCAACTAATCGGCATGATGGCATCTTGCATTTTCATCGTACCTCATGCAAAACTTCAAATGCGCCCCCTACAAGAGTGTCTAGCACACCAATGGAATCAGGCTCACGGACAACTTACAGATCTGGTGTTGGTGGACAGCCGCACACATCGCTCTCTGCAGTGGTGGAACACAAAAAACTTGTCCAAAGGGCGGCCGTTCCTCGAGCCTGTTCCACAAATAGTACTAACAACAGACGCATCACTCACAGAATGGGGAGCACACCTGTTAGATCATACAACACAGGGCAAGTGGACCACTCAACAAAAGCTGCTCCACATCAACCATCTAGAGCTACTAGCTATATTCCTAGCCCTCAAATCCTTTCAACTCCAGGTACAAAACAAAGCCGTCCTGATCCGAACAGACAACATCACGGCCATGTATTACATACAAAAACAGGGGGGACACACTCTCCACAACTGTCCCAACTGGCACAGAACATTTGGAGGTGGGCCATTCCACAAAACATATACCTTCTCGCCGAACACCTACCAGGAGTTCACAATCAGATTGCCGATCTGTTAAGTCGACAGACACAACAGATTCACGAATGGGAACTACATCCACAAGTTCTTCTACCTTTTTTTCCAGATGTGGGGCCAGCCAGACATAGATCTGTTCGCCACACACCAAAACGCAAAATGCCCAACCTTCGCCGCCAGGTTTCCACACCCGCAATCCAAGGGCAATGCGATATGGATGAATTGGTCCGGCAGATTTGCGTATGCTTTTCCGCCACTCCCACTCATTCAGCTTGTCGTACGCAAGCTCCGACAACAGTCTCTAAAAATGATCCTAGTAGCTCCCACATGGGCACACCAACCGTGGTTCACCACACTGCTGGAACTATCAGTAGTCCCACACCAAAAACGACACCTCTCCCCATCACTACTAACGCAGAGCCATGGAGAGATAAGGCACCCCAATCCATCTCAACTGAACCTTGCGATCTGGCTCCTGAAGTCCTAGAGTTCGGTTACCTTAACCTACCACCGGACTGTATGAACATTATTAAAGAGGGCAGACGCCCTACCACCAGAGCTTGCTATGCAGCAAAGTGGAAAAGATTCGCTATTTACTGCACTAACAATCATATCCAGCCACTACAGGCCGCCACGCAAAACATCATTTGCTACTTACTACATTTGCAAAGATGTAATTTGGCATACTCATCTATACGTCTGCATCTAGCAGCACTTGCTGCTTACTTACAGAACAGGCAACACTTATCACTCTTCAGGGTCCCCGCAATTAAAGCCTTTATGGAAGGCCTTAAACGGGTCATACCTCCCAGATTACCACCTTCCCCAGTGTGGAATCTTAACATCGTGCTTACTAGGCTCATGGGACCCCCATTTGAACCCCTGCATAAATGTGAACTTCAATTCCTTACATGGAAAGTAGCGTTCCTAATCGCAATCACCTCTCTCAGGAGGGTGAGTGAGATCCAGGCTTTAACCATACAAGAGCCCTTCTTACAAATACATCATAACAAAATAGTTCTCAGGACAAACCCAAAATTCCTTCCTAAAGTAATTTCTCCTTTCCACCTTAACCAATCTGTGGAACTACCCGTGTTTTTTCAAAACCCAGATTCTGTAGCAGAAAGAGCTCTCCACACCCTAGATGTCAAAAGAGCTCTAATGTATTACATTGACAGAACCAAGTCATTTCGCAAAACAATTGTTTGTAGCTTTTTCTCCACCACATAAAGGTAACCCCATCTGAAAAGCTGGGATTGCAAGGTGGATCGTTAAATGTATCCAAATATGCTACCAAAAAGCCAAACGCACATTATCAATTCCCCCTAGAGCGCACTCAACACGCAAACTAGGGGCTTCCTTGGCATTCTTAGGGAACATTCCCCTAGAAGACATCTGTAAAGCAGCCACATGGTCTACAACACACACCTTCACTAAACTCTATTGTGTTGATGGGCAAGCCAAGCAACAAGCTTCTGTGGGCCAAGCTGTTCTTAGAACACTTTTTCAAACTACTGCAACACATACAGGCGACCACCGCTAGGGGAGATACTGCTGTACAGTCTATTCACAGTGTGAGCTCTGCAGCTCACATGCCTCGAACGGAAAATGCTACTTACCAGTATGCATCTGTTCTTGGCATGGAGAGCTGCAGATCCTCACACGACCACCCACCTCCCCGGGACCTGTATGTGTTTCCAGTCCTATCTTATTTAGATATACACACATGGACATCCTTTTTCTTTTTACTAACTCCATCACTCCCCATTATGGCGAAAAACAATCTGAGGATGGAGTCGATGCCCATACGCACTATCGTCCGAAGGAGGAGTCACCTATCACCTGACCACAAAAGACTTCTTCGAAGACAACAACAAAGTGCAAGCATCCGAGCCCAACACCAGATGGCGATCTAATGCACAGTGTGAGGATCTGCAGCTCTACATGCCAAGAACAGATGCATACTGGTAAGTAGCACTCACTGCCCACCCCTTTCACGCTAAGCATAGCGTGAAAGGGGGCCTTATTTACAAGGCAGCGTTAAGCCACGTTAAGTGGCTTAACGCTGCCATGTAAATATGGCGAAGCCCCTATTGACACAGGAACGTCCTAAAAAGTGATGTTCCCATGGCGATAGGGGCTTGTACATATACCCCCCCAATTTCTGGAAGCCAAAACAGCTTTGTGACCAGAGATTGCTTGATCTCCAGATGTTGAGTCTCACTGTGAAGACACCAAGAGCCCTTTGCGACCATCTCTGAACGGTAGCCAGTCTGACTTACAACAGAAGAGTATTTACATTGGCCTAAACTCTGGCCAAATCCTTGCACTGCCGTTTCCTCCTGGTTAACTCCACACCAAGAAAGACCACCTCACCTTTGAGGCAATTTCTGAAGAGTTTAGTTCTTATCCCATACCATAGAAGAGGACAAGCAAATCCACACCACCACCCGGACCTTCACGTTCACCATTCACACCAACCAGGGCTAAGACCTTACTGCAGACCAACTATACCCATACTATGGTGCTCTTCCCATGGATGGCGGGGGCAATTTTTGGCACAATTACAATGTTGACAGTGCAGATGACTCCCTCTCTGGAGCCAAGTTCTGTCAAACCCTCCCCACCGTACACAGCCTCCTATCATGCAGACCACCACAAAGTTAAACTCTGTCTGCAAGAAGAGGAAGATGACTTCCTTAATGAGACGCTCTCTAAAAAGAGCAGTCTATACAATATCTGTCAATGATTGAAAGCATACTCAAATGCTCGATTTAAAAAACCAGATCAAAACAAGAAGATACCATACCCTGGGTGGAGAAAAAAATATAAGCCTTCACAGCTAGACCCAATTTGTATTCACGGATATGTTGCACCAGATTCCCTTGTTGTCCACTTGGTACGTTATATTATATAGCATTTATGCAGGGCAGATGGGACATCCCTCCACCTGATTAAGAGAGCTGAAAGATTGATGCTGCGGATAAGTGGAAAGCTGTAGGAGATTCTACTCCATGACAAGCGCCAACTGCTGTCTCAGTACAATAGACATCAGTTGGAGTAAATTGGGGGGGGGGGGTGGGCATATTAAGCACCTTCCCCATGCTTACAAAATGCAAGGGAAAGAAATTGTTCAAGAGTGCAAAACAATTGTTATTCAAACATCTGGCGTGACCTTGATGCTGGTGATGATGCCTTTCGGGCAGCAACACAAGTATCCTTCTCCCCCACCACGCTTGTCTTAAAATATCCATCTTCCACAGGTGTCCTCATTGCTCGACCTTTCAATGAATAATTCCTCTTTGGGCCACAAGCCAACTCCATTCTAGAAAAATGAAAAGGACACTGATTCTGTCAAGGCAATGGGAGTGCTGCAACACCAGCAACAGAAGTCAAAGGTTCACCTCCAGTACTCACGACCTGCATCAAAAACAGTAGGCATCCCACAGTGACTGCACTATGAGATGCATTAGCCCTGTCAAAAAAGATAGCCACCCAAGCAATACACTAAAGGTGGCTTTCATTGCAAGAGCCACAGTAGGCCAGAAGTGCCTAAAATAAGGGCACCTCTGCCTCCAAACAGTGACCATCCACATATCATCCCCGAGCATTCAACACCTATTCAGAGTCGAAGGATATGATGTCAGACAAGTGGTTATTTTCCATCATAGGCCATAGCTAATGCCTAGAATTGCACTCCACCTCACTCAATGAACCTGCCCATCAATACAACATTAGTCAAGACCACCTACGGCTGCTGCTTCTAGGAATGCAGGCCTTATTCCAAAAAGGAGCTATATAACCTGTCCCACAACATCGGCAAGGACAAGGGGTCTATTCCCTCTACTTTCTTATCCCCAAGAAAGGTGTTGCGATCGATGCTCTACTTCTGACCACTCAATCAGGACATCACATCAGAGCACTTGAAGATTACAACTCTCTGAGAAGTTATTCTACTGCTTTATATTGGTTAATTCATGGTGACACTCAGTCTCAAGGATGCCTATTTCCACATCCCCATCCACCCATCTCTCCGCCAGTACCTCAGATTCATGGTAGGAGTTCAATATCAATTAAAAGAATTACTGTTTAGGGTCACAACAGCCCCTCAAGTGTTTAGTAAACACCTGGCAGTATAGCAGTTCATCTTTAGCTCAACTGCAATCAAGTGGCTAGTGAAGAGCTGCACTACAGAGCAAAGCTGCGCTCACACTCTCAGAAGCAATCTTACTCCTCCACACATTGAAATTTGCCATCAGTGCCAAGCAATCCGATATCTAGCCCCAAAAGATGCATGTGTTCTTGAGAACCGCACTCAATACAATGACTGACCGGCAAAGTCCACGCCGACATTGACACAAGTGTTGGCATTTCAAAAGCTAGCCGTTTCTGTTCCTGTTCATTGTGTATCAGAAGGGGTAGAGGCCATGGACGTTTCTTGATGAGTTACTAAAATGGTATGAGCTTCTAAACCTATTTATACGCATGGGCGTGGTCTTAGATGGTGCCCTCAACGTCACAATGTTTGTCAATGCTATCCACTCGCATCACATTCTCCCTTATCTAAGGGACCTCCTCAAGGCAGACCATCGCCAAGAATTGATTCGGCTGCATTTTGCAAGGCACTGTCGGACACACGTCCCACTCCCTCCACAAATTTGTCTAGTGCGCTGGAGAGTTTCACTAACTGGATCTCTCAGGCAATTGAGTTTTTAACCCCGCTCCATCTGAACAGACGAGCAAGAAACGCCCCCTCGAAACCTTGGTATTCTAGTAAGCTTAGGGAATTAAAACAGTCCTGTAAAATATTGGAACACAGTTGGAGACAGGCCTACTGCCCCTTGGCCAAAATAGCGCTAAGGAAGGCCCAGCGAGTATACTATGCTGCTATCAGAGAGGCTAAAAGTTGCTTCTTTGCGGAACGCATTGCCAAGTCTAAAAATAACTTGAAGGAAATTTTTGCTATTGTCCAGAGTTATTTAATGCCCAGCGCTGAACGTACTTCCCTTCCTGCCTCCACCGAATGGTGTGAGAAGTTATCAAGTTTTTTTATTGAGAAGATCCAGGCAATCCAGGACAGTCTGGGGACTAACTCCCACGGGCAAGCTGGGTTTGTCAGTCCGATCACCTCTGCTTCCACCCAGCCAGTTTCCCTCCTGACGGGGTTTTCACCCATCGCCCCGCTTGACACACTGTCCATTCTTAAATCACTTACATCAGGCTAGCCGACTGACCCATGCCAGGCTAGGCTACTTGCCGAGGCAGCGGAGATGGTTAACCCTGAGGTGAATACCATCATAAATTTATCCCTCCATACTGCCACAGTCCCCCTGAATTGGAAGCAGGCTAAACTGCTACCGCTTTTAAAAAAGCCCTCCCTTGATCCCAACACACTTGCTAGCTATAGACCTATATCTCTCCTTCCGGCCGTGGCAAAGGTGTGTGAGAAAGCAGTTTTTAAACAGCTATCCACCTTTGTTGAGGCATCTGGCGCCCTCCACCCAACTCAATCCGGATTTAGGGTATCCTATAGCACGGAGACGGCCTTAGTCGAAATATCTGAGGCAATAAGGGAATGCTTGGATGCAGGCGGCAGAGCGGCTCTGATTTTATTGGACCTCTCTGTCGCCTTTGACGCGGTGCCCCATCACCAACTGCTTGCTCGCCTCTCAAGTATCGGGATCTCTGGCCGGGCATGGGATTGGCTCAAATCCTTTCTAGAGGACAGGACCCAACAGGTATGGCAGCCCCCGTTCTTTTCGGCCCCCAGACAGGTGACTACGGGAGTACCGCAGGGGTCTACTTTGAGTCCCCTGCTTTTTAACATCTATGTCACTCCCCTGATCTACCTAGCAGAGGAGCTGGGAGCGAAGATCATAGCTTACGCCAATGATACCCAGTGCCTCTTCACCTGGAAGAAAAATGACCTGGCCCCGAACAAAGTGAAAGACTGTCTCTCTGCTGTTTTTAAATGGCTTGCACTGGCGCAGCTGAAGTGCAATGAAGACAAGTTAGAGGTTCTCCTGTATGGATCCTTTCCCCCGCATTTTAGGGAGGCTATCTGGCCCACTGAATACCCCCCGCCCAATTCTGTCGGCAATGCCGCTAAGAACTTGGGGGTCTGGTTCAGTGAAGACCTCAGGTTTTCTACGCAGATTAAAAAACTGGCGGGAGTGTGCTTTGGCACGCTGAAATCCCTTAGAAAGTTTTTTCCCCTGCTGCCCCGGCTAGCTAAGGAAATGGTGACTCGTGCTCTTATCCTGTCACGCATTGACTATGCCAATGCCCTATACATTGGCCTGCCCGGTTACCACTTAAAAAGACTGCAAACCATACAGAATGCGGCAGCTAGGGTTCTGCTCGGTATCCCAGGAAGATCAAGCATGAAGCAACATATACGGGACCTTCATTGGCTTCCTGTGGCACGCCGTGTCCAGTTTAAAGCTTTTACTTTGGCGCATGGAGCTCTACACGGAGAGGGGCCACTCTACCTTAGGAGACGCTTTACCTTCTATGTTCCACGAAGACATCTACGCTCCGGTGCTCATCGTCTGGCAGTTATCCCCCGCTTCCGCCTCACTCGCATGGGCGGCAGCTCCCTATCTTTTAAGGCGGCTGAAGCCTGGAATTCCCTTCCGATGGAACTGCGCAACATCCAAGATACTAGACTGTTCAAGAAACATCTCAAAACCCTGCTTTTTAACTAAATCTTATGTTCAGCCTCCCCAGCTTCCTTCTATTAAGCACTCCGCACCGGGACACTCTTGAGTAGCCTTGCGCGCTATAAATGCAGTATAACATAACATTCCCTCTCACATTAGGCATCAGTGAGGGGTGCTCTATATCCACTCCTCTTAAATATGGTATTAGAGCCACTAGCAAGTGGTATTCTCCAAAGGCATAAGCGGAACTTGTTTTACACAGAGGTACCCTACTGTATGTTGGAACAGATCAAAATCGGTGATAGTTCCTTTGAACGGCCTATGTTTTTGATCCTTTGATGATGGGTTTGGGCCACATTAGCAAACCAGTCCATTACCGTACTTGGTGTATTATTCCATATGTATTCTATATTCATTAGTTCAAATGCATGTGCTAGACACTGTAGGAATGGTGTGTGGCAGGTCCGGTGTTCACCACACTCACGTCCTGGATTCTCTCCTGCAGGTCCTCGACGCGCTTGCAAAGTAGGGGGCATATGTACAGGCACTGTTGCGTCGCTATTGCACCACACAACGGTGGTGCAAGAGTGGCGCAGCTCAAAAATGAGATGTATGAAGTCCCACAAGGCCACCTTGGGTGGCTGTGAGTGGCTTCATAAATCTTGGAAAAAGCAATGCAGCGCAAATCGCTGCGTTGCCTTACTCTGCGCCAGGGAGACATTCCATGGGTGTTGAGTGGGTGGTCCCACGCAACATCCATGGATTTTAAAGCATTCCCAGATTTACCAGAAATGGTAGACGTGGGAATGTGGCAAAAACCTACACCTCCCCTAATGAGGCGTAACAAGGAAAAATCTGTTTATTTCTCCTCGTTTTTCCCTCTTTCTATGCAGCACATGTAGACAGCAGAAAATGCCTCAGAGGATTGTTTTTGTGCAGGAAGGTACTCCTTCAGACACAAAAACAATCCACCTTACAACGCAAGCATCCTTGTAGCATGATGCAAGCGTGCCTGCGTGGCAGTAGGCAGCCAAAACGGCACCAGTACAGGGGAAAAGGCAGGAATACTCCGAATTAAATATGCCCCTAGGTGTCTATGGTATGGTTCTGTCCAGCTGGTTTCTGAGGCCCATGTTGCTCCCTATTAGATTTGTGTTTTAAGTCATTTTTATCTTGGAGTCGTTTCCAAATCCACTATTAAAGAACACACATCACATTTGATAGCTACTCAGAAGGGCATTTCCAAATTATTATGGAACTTCTAATCTTTGGTTAGAACTGGCTTCACACGTTGATATTCCAGAGTACCTAAAACAAAATATGTTCTTCTGTTTTTAATGTGATCTAACCTAAACCTTGGTATAAGCAAATTCTCTATGGTAAATATTTGAATTAGATGTTATCCAGTGCTTCTTCTCCATTAGGTTTCTTCCCAAACATATATTTTTTCACTTACAAATCACTAATTTACAGCTGCATGTGCAGATGTGTCGTTAGCATATTTGCTTGTTGATTCGGTCTGTTTTTGTATATTTTTAACATCTTTTTGAAAATGTATTTTTGTTCTAATGTTTTGCTCAGCTCCTGTGTCTATAAATGTAGGCACAGAAAGATGCATAATTATGTATTATGTTATGATTATTTGTATCATCGCTGATATGTTTATTTGCATGAACCCTAGTAGGATAGCACCCGTAACAATTCAGTGTTGGTTGTTGTACTTGCAAAATATTCAGATTCTGATGTATATGACGCAGGAACAAAATCTCAGACAATCAGTGGCTTAATCATGTGATCACCTTGAAGATTATTGTTATTCTTGCCACAGGGCAGGACTAACATCCTGGGCAAAGCATGGGGAGGGGTTGTGCTGCGGTAGTTTTCATTTTATCTCATGCTTCCTCTCTCCTGTTTCTATCGCCCTTTTACTTTCTAAATGTTTTTTCTCAGTTTTTTTTATTTTTAACTCTGCATCACTTTGCTCTATTGCCAATGCTTTTCCTATATATTGTCTACCTCTTGTCTCTCAATCGCCCTTAACCGCAATCAATCGGTTTTTTTCCCCTCTCTTTTAAACTCTTTACACCCTCCCCATTTTGTTTCTCTTCTCTCTTAAAACGATTTGTCACTCTGTGCCATTTACCATTACTTCTTGTATCTTTCCACTTCTGCACCATCTTCTTCTATTTGCTTTCTCTCCCTTCTCCCCTCATCCTTTACTGCAATCTATTTTCTACTTTTAACCAACTTGTCTATATGTTTTTTATACCGTTTTCACAGGAGCCAGATACCTTGGTCACGTTTAATAAAGGAGCGCTTATTGGCCTGTTAGTGGTGGCGGTCGCTGTGGCAATGGTGATTATTATGAGCCTTCTGCTGGTCCGCCGTAAGCCATATGGGACCATCAGCCATGGTATTGTAGAGGTATGTATGTACTTCAGGTGGCACTGTAAGCTGTTTTAATGTAATCAGACCTTTCCCACTTGCTCAAGATAAAGCCCAGAGAAAATGAATGATAGTCAACAAATCTGCAGTATATTCACCAGCTGTCAAAATAGAGCAAAGTAAGGAGGAACCTAGCAGATAAACCTGAAAGAGCAGAATCTTGACTTGATAATTAAAGAGGGTGCAGTTTAATGAACAGATGAATCTCAGGGAACAGGGCCTTGATCTTATAACACGAGAGAGCAAGATAATGTCCGGATAGACCTGAGAGCAGGACATAGAACAGATTAACCAGTGACAGCAGAACCCTGACCAGATTATCAGAGGGAGCAGATACTGACTAGACCGCTCGAAAGAGCAGAATTCTGGGCAGATAAGACAAGAGAGCAGGGTAGTAACAAGAGAGTAGTATGCTGACCAGAGTAGCAAAGAGCGTATGATAATTGGCAAGCTACCCAAGAGGGGGATACTGATCAGACTATACGGTAGAGCAAGAAATGCAAGACACCGACCAGATAAGACCAGACGATTGCATAAAAAACAGATTATCGACCAGAGAACAGAATAGAGAGCGAGAATTATCAGGGAGTTTGATACTGATGAGATAAACTAAGAAAGCAGGATAAGGACCAAGAACTATAAGGGAGCACAATATTTACCAGATAACACCTGAATGTGATACTAGCTTGATTTATAAACCGTAGAGAATGATAAAATAATCATGAATGCAGAAAAATTTCCAGAAAAACTAGAGTGGATAAATGAGCAGACAACCCAAACATAAAAAATATCCCTTAGCACTACATTTTGGTATTTATAATGTTTGGAATGAAATCCCAAAACTCTTACTTTCCTAGATTCTTGTGTAAAAAGGGTGAGAGCGACAGAACTGTCATTGCATTGCATTGTGAATTTCCAAGTTGGTTGGTCTCACCATTTCTTCTGTGCTCTCTTTCTCTTTTCGGCTCGTGCAGGTGGACCCCATGGTTAGCCCAAAGGACCGCCAGCTGAGCAAGATGCAGAACCATGGCTATGAAAATCCCACCTACAAATTCTTTGAAGAGATGAACTGAATAATCCAAAAAGGGGGGGAGGAGGGAGGAGAGGCATCACAAGACCGGAGAATAATTTGACCGGGAGGGGTTGGATAAAAAAATCACCACCTCCTCCCTGCCCCACTGGGACGGCAGGGTGAGAACCAACACATGGCCCAACTCTCACCCACAAAATGACACCGCCTCTCCCTTCCTCCCCGCTTGGGCCATCTCGCACTTTCACCTCATTCAGAGGGTTTTGTTCCTTGGATTTTTTTCGTTAATGGTTTAACTATTTATTTTTGATTGTTTTAACATTCCGCCAACCCTCCCGATGCATTGCTCCGGCTAGTGAAACTCTCAAAGTGGCCTCTGGGAGAATTTGCCACCATATGAGGCCTCACCGCCCTTTCCCACAAACCTCCAGAAAACATCTGATCCCTCCTTTCTGCACTGGAACACATATGAACACATGCATGCCTGCACGCACACATTCAGAGACACACAAGCAAAGAGTTACACAAACAGACACTGCCTCTAGGCTTTCTCCAGGAATGCTAATTTAATCGAAACCTTGAAAACAGTTACTTTAGTTCCATACCTAGCAACGTCCTTTGTGCCCTGTTCTGTTAACCCATCCATCAGCCGGCGCTCTAGTGCAGAGATGCACTAGCCTGTAGAAATAACACTAGATTCTCGTACATGCAGGTATCTCTGAATTATCTGCAAGGCGCACCTGGTGGCAAGGCATTTGCCGCTGAAAGGCGGATAGTGTGTGGGACAATTAGTCACATTTCAGGCTCTACCTGACTTGGAATGACCCAATGACCCAGTGCTTCTCCGGACTTTCATAAACGGGTGTCTGCCGATCCTCCTGCAGGCCCCTCTGCAGCAGATGGAGATAGGCTTAGTCACTGGCAGGACAAGCTCGCGGCCCAGGGCTTCTCACCTGCTTCCTAATCAAATTGTTACTTTGTATGGGGAAGATCCGTGCTTGGGGGAGGGAGTGGTGCAGCAGGGCTTGTATTAGCGTGTCTGCAAGTAGGCTTCTGCAATGATTTAAAATCTCTGCAGCGGGTGCAAATTCCTTTTCCTAACCCTAGCTTAGAAACACCTCTGGCTTAAGCCAAATGGAGGAAGACTTCTGTGGGAAAACTTCTGTGCATGAAACTGGAGAATTAAGACAGGCTCCCACTGTAGACTCTGCTGATCAGTATCAGCCTGAAAAGATATGTCATGGGACCAATGCACTGGCACGTGCGGTGGAGGCGTAAGAGTGGAGGGAGTACCATTTGTTGTGGTGACTTCTCCCTGTTCTGCTCCCTTACTGTGACCTAGTCGCTGATTGGTGTTGCACTTCAGGGGTAGCGATTGCCCTAGCGTTGAACCTGGCAGGTAACGACATCTCCAGCAACAGCGTCACCATTACACGAGAGGTGACTGTGCCGGCGGCTGCTACAGCATTTTACCCCATTGGTGGTGGTGACTTCTCCACGATTTCACTGCAGTGGTGGAATTGAAAGCTTCATCACTCACCCCTGCGGTGGGGGTTTGTGTCTGCTGCACTTTCACTATCTTGGTGGTGATGATAGGTACTTATCCCACATTTCACCACGGGATGGTATTTGCTCCTGAGACTTTTGAAGCATTGCACCTTGGGAGTGATGTTTGCTCCATAGCCTTACTCCTAATGAGTGCTGGCAACTCTCGTCAACTGCTCCAACATCGCACAAGACATGGTGGCCACTGTCGTGGTAAAGGTTCCAGGTTTGCACCACAGGCATGGCATTTTAGAATTGCCAGTGACCCTATAGCCAGTGATCAAGGACCAATACATTTTGGTGGTATTGTTTTAACAATCCCCAGTCCGTTTTCTCAGTTCGCCGGGCACTCTTTAGTTTACTCTGTACAACACCTTATCTTTTATCCTCTCTTTTTCTTCCTCCCTGGATAAACCTGTGGAGCTCATTCCTCTTTCCCTCAGATCACTCTCTCACTTCACGTTCACCCGCTCACTCCTGTCTTCTCTCCCCATTTTTCCCCTACAGTTGACTTGCCCCTTTTCTCAGCATCTCCCTCCCTCAGGCTCCCGCTATCTGTTCACTTCCCGGCCTCTATCACGCAGGTGCTGCGTCTTCCTGTTCCTCTTACACTCCAACTCTCTCCCACTCAAATGTTCTCTCCTCTTCCCCCGAAGCACCGTTTCCCCAAGAGAATGCCAGGTTTGTCTGCATCCGATGGGCATAAGCGGCACCAGCTCTTCCAGTGGTTCCAGTAGTTCTTGTGTAATATTCCAGGTGTTCCTATGTCCCAACCATGGGCCATGTGTAGCTTGGTAGTCCACAAGCAGCGACTTCCCAAGGGAAAAAGTGCAAAGTGCTTGCCTAAGCCCAGAATAAAAGCAGTGCAGAGACTGGTGTGAGTAGACGAAGCCATCTGCGCCTTCCAGGCATCCATCCGGTTTTCTGCCGATCCGGAAACCCTACACATTTCTCTCTCACAAAACCCCATCATTAACTCCACTTTGTGTACATTCTAACTGCCCCACTTGCAGTCATTCCACTGCCTCCGTGTTCTCTGCCCCAGCCGTCTTTTCGTCACCGCCTGGTTTCTGGTTCGACACATAGTCCTTCAGCTTCCCTACAACATGTCTCTCTGCCCCAATGCTTTGTTTTCCGTAGAGGGGAGATACTGACTGGGAGCTCTTATGCCATGAATCTGTTCACCATCGATTACATTAATAAATCGCGCCCACCCACGCAAAGGACCTGGCATGTGCAGAGGAGACTATACAGTGGAGCGTAGGTGGAGGGCACACAAGGCGGTTCCGAATTTTGTGGGTTCTCGCACGGGTAACATTTTCAGACCCCTCGATTCTGCATTGCAGCAAACATTTCTAGGGGCGTGTCATGCTTTGCCTGCAGATGTGCCTGAAGTCACTTTCAATCCAAAGTAAAACAAAATACATGCCTTGACAATTTGTTTTTTGTGCAAGATTCTGTACTTTGCTAGCTTGCAGCATTCTTTGTACAACTACCCGTTCCTGTAAGCATCCATTTTCTGTGCCCCTACGGATGGTGGAAATCCTCCCCTTTTAAACTTGGAACTTTTTATTGTATTTTTTTTTTTATTGTTTTTTTATACAGGGCAGACCTGGCGCTCAATCAGGTTTGTTGAATTATTTGTGTCTACCAGGATTTTCCCGGCGTAGTGGCAGAAAACTGATGCTTACAAAAATAAGAGGGGCATCTACTGGGAAAGGGTTTGGGTCAGTGTGTGGAAAGACAGAATCTGGAAAGCGAAAGATAATCTGCAAAGGAGCACAAATGTTATGAAAAGACAGCACCGTATTTAGCCGGTTAGCAAATTCAAGTTTAATAAAGTACTTTTGGTGAATGTTCTGTGGAGATGCTGTTAAATTAGACTTCAGCTGGCATTTTGTAATGAGCAGTCATTGGAACCCATCACCTCTTCTCTGCAAAAAAAGTTGCCTCATGTAATGGTAACTAAAAGAAACTATCAAGCTCCAGAACTCTAAAATTCGCGTTTCCTAATACTTTGCTAGACATGAGATTTCTTGTAATCCGAGTCCATCAAAAGAAAAATAATTTTTTTATTACAAACCTAGTTTCTTCTCATAGGTCTATCCAAAACAAATGTAAAAAATGTGGAAAGAATACACTGGAACCTTGTTGGTATTTTCAGTACCTTTTCTAAGGTCTATTATTTTATTGGCTGCATCTCCAAAATGTAATTCAATTAGCGAGAAGCCTGTAATGAAAGGGCCTCGCTGGCAAACCCACTGTTCCCTTTCAATCTCTAGCCCTCAGCTGCTTCTCTGTAGCTTTACTATACAGCCCGCCTCTCTGTAAGTCATCCTCAACCTAAAACGAGCAAATGGGGCAGGGTGAGGCTTTAGCTGTACCACAGACCTCAAAATGGCTGCCACTAGACACACAATGGCTGTAATTTCTAATCTAAAGGTACTTTCGGTGTACATGTCAGGGCCAATTATTGCAAACATGTGGCAATAAAAGGGAGAAGCAATCCAATAGGGTTTAGTAATGATGTCTGGTGGGTGACAACCTCACAGGCACGGAGAAATGGAATGCGCCTGGCAAGTGGTGTAACACAAAATGATGCCGTCCTCTGCAGAATATGATGAGGGACCCTTGAGTCTACCATTCCTCACAGATCTATAGTGACCTTTGACTGAATGGAGCCCCCTAAGGATTTGGGGCCCACAAGAGGGTTGGGGTCCCTCCTGTGCCACAGGAGCCTGCATTACGGCCCTGTGTTACGCCCCTGTGTCTAACTAGATTGTCAGACTTTTCTGTCACAGACTGTAGAAGTATTGTTTTAAGCCAGGATGTCTATTCATGCATATGTCTTTTCTTCTGCAAGATGCTTGTGAATAGGTCTGTTTGTCAACCAAAGAACAGTGGGTAATCGATTGATCTTGGCTAGTGTTTTTCGGAAAGGCCTCTAGTCTGTGGCTGTCAGGCTGATGACTGGTGACATTTGATTGTCAATGTCCTTGCCATTATGGCTTTTCAGGGGCACCACCCTGTCTGTTGCTTTCTCATGCTTGACCAACTCTGTCTGCTATTCTTCAAAGACTAACTTCCAACCTTTTTTAAAAAAAAATAACATTCTCTTCATAAACTGTAGAAATTTGTCATCGACATGGGAAATGTTTTTTCTTATAAAATTTTGGGCCGATCAGTAAATGGGTGAACCCCTTTAAACTTTCGCCCTGGTCTTCTTGTGATGTTATGTTTTTGTGCCCTTCTTCATGCATTTGGCACCGGGTTTGCTGGCAAAGAATAGCTAAACACATTTTGTTCTGTGAGTTTTTGGCGCCTTTTTTGTGTGCAGAAAAAAGTCTGTGTAACACTTGATGCTACTTTTGTTTCACTCACCAAGACGCATTAATTTTGGAATGAAGTACACAAGGAGGGAAAGATGAATATGTTTTGAAAGGGTCAAGCCAGTTTGGCCACTCCCTCCCTTCTCTTCACACACAGCCTATAGAGGGCCTCGTTCAGTTTTGTCTCCGCCCGCTGCCATACCTAGAAAAGAGCTCCCAGTCTGTTCTCCCCAAGCAGCATGTCCCCAGCCCAGGTCCCAGGATAAACTGTGTATGCTCCGTCCAGCTGTAACACACATCTGTCTGACGTTAGCCCATCACTACTGTCTTTCCTTTGTCATATAAATGTGGTTGTTTTTTTTAAAAAGCTTGGTGTCTTTACTGTCTGAATAGGAGGAGGTGGGGAGGGATGGGATGGGAGCAAGCTGTTGCACATTGATGTAACAGTGTGCCTCTATTACACTAGGTGAAATGTTCCCTTTATTGTGGGACACCTGCATGTGATCGCTTCAGTGTGCTGGCAGAGCCTGGCGACTCCTGGAGTGTATTTTGTGACCCGCGCTATGCGTTGGGTGAGACTGGTGGTGTATGTTGTGTGTCCGGGCCTGTGGTGCCTACCGCCTACGGAGATTGATTTGTACCTTCTGTGTCGCATTGTGTGAGACATAGAGTGCCATTGAAAAAGCAAGTTTTTGAACCTGTCAAGCCTGGGATGTGTGGATACTTGCAGGCTTTCTGGCTGAGTGGTGTGAACATTGGCAAGGTGTCCTACTATTACTTCAATCCCATTACTTCATCTGGACATTACATTACTGTCGTTACACCATTGCTTTGACTGGCTATTGAAACATACCATCAATTCGACCAAAGCGTCTGGACAATGACTTTTAAAATGCAGCTGCCCCTCTGCTTAAGAGAATACCCAAATTTACATCTGTTTCTCACTCACTGAGGGAGCTCCACTCGCTTCCGGTTAAGAAGCGAGTAGCCTTTAAGGCACTCTGTATAGCTCACAGATCCTTGCACTACACCGGTCCAGAGTACCTAAGGAAGAAACTCCAACGCTACACTCCCAGGAGAACTCTTCGATCTGCCACATCTAAACGGTGATCATGCCCAAATGTAATACTCTCATGGGGTGGCGGAAGCTTCATTTTCTCTACGCACAAACTTTGGAACAAAATGCCTTTGCATCTAAAAATAAATCTGTCCAATCTGTCCTCGGGAAATAACTTAAATCCTGGCTTTTCGCTCTCCCTTATTAGTCTTTCTCTGCTGTGACTCTTGCATACGCTAGAACCAAGATTCCCTCTGGCATGAGCGTGCTTAATAAATATTATCATTAAAGTAAGTTTAATGTAGCATTCTGGTTAAAATAAGGTTGACTTTTAGAATTGGTAATTTTTGTTTAATTTAAGGTGTAGAAGAAAAACAACACTTTACTCCGATAATACCAGAATGCACATTTATTTAGACGTGTCGAGGAAGTGTATTGACCGATGGAGAACATCAATCATCAGACTCTTCCTGAGACTGAATACACAGGCAGTATGGGAAACATCCATCAGAACGCGGGCATTGCATCGCAATGCCTTTACATCGCGGTCATTACAACGCAAGTTGTTACAACGACTTGCGCTGGATGGCGCTCTAACCTAAGGACTAGTATGATTTACTATTCCAACACCTTACCTACTGTACATAGACTGGAGTTGGAATAGTAAATCATACTATTCCTAAGTCCAGCGCCCTCCAGCGCAAGTCGTTGTAACGACTTGCGTTGTAACGAACGCGATGTAAAATACTGTGTTGTAAATGTATGCGTAGTAACGTCATACATTCAGGCAGTATACATGCAGATCTCCTCGGTCAGAGGTCGTATGGTTCCCCGAAAGCAGAGGCCTGTTCAAACAAAATGTTTTACAGCTGAACAGGTCTGCAACATAATTTAAGTAAGACTTCCTGCAATTCTAAACTGTTCCAGCTTGCCAGAACACAATAGTAAGTAAAATGCTTGCAGTTTAGCCTTGCACAGTTGTATATGGTAAGCAATGTGCGGGAATAGCAAAAGTCTCAAAGCAGAAACTGCTGTTGTGCATTCTTCTAGGGTCGACAGGGACGAAAAGTGACCTGCACAGAGATTCATTGTATTGAAGAGAGTAGCACTGGTCAGGAGGTCATCTGCGAACACCCACACTTTATTTTTGCTTTTCATCATGGGCACTGTCGTGTATTTTGTTTATCTTTCACTAGGGTTAGGGTTGGTTTTCATGTAATTTAATATTACGCTTGAATTAGGGTAGGATTGTGGTTAGAAGGAAGGTTAATACATAATTTGCAAACAAAATTTAAATTAATTTAGGATCATGGTTAGGCTTACAGTTCAGTTTAAATGAATTCCATTCATTCATTTTGTGCACGATTGGAAAGCTTCCTGGTGCTGTAGACTGACGAGCATCAAGAACTAAAAACAAACAATCAAGCATGAATCAATGGTCAGGGTATCTATTACAAAGCAATGTTGTTGAAAGTTCTGTTTACTGCTTAAAGGAAGGTGTAAGGAGTTCCATGGTTTAGCTGCTGCCACTGAAAACGCTCTATCTCAATACCTGCCTGTTCTCACCAATCTCAGTAGAACTTGGTTAGCTGGCCTGAGATACAGTTTGGCAACTCAGAAATGAGGTGTATAAAGTACACTGCTATTTGCTAACTGTGTTCACATGCTCTGTGCTATTCTGCCATCTACTGTTGAGTTTGAATATTACAATTTGTTTACTTCAAGAGTTTGAATTGAGAATGACTGGTGATCATGTAGCTGAAAACCCACAATGCATCAGCACAGACTCCATCTTACATTACTTTTTTCTTCCATCTGGTTTGGAGCTAGAATTGGTGCTCTGTTTTCGAAGGTGTGTTGTGACCAAAAAATTTACGTTTATACATAGCAACCAGGGGTGAAGCATAGCTAATAATTTTAGGGGGTGTGAGCATAAGGTTTCCCAACAAGCAATAGAGTGTATCCAGGTTCATAGGACAGGGGCAGCTGGTGGGAAGAGCAACAGGCTGTTTGGAAAGGGCAAGGTTAAAGGTATTCATTTGGAGTTATTTGCCAAGTAAGGAACAATCTTGATAGCATTAATATATACCCATGTACTTGCTGCACAGACCAGTTGAAGATGAAATAAGTACCTGAGGCTTCTAGACAATGGTATAAGCTAAGTGCCGGACAGTGCCATGTTTACAGAGTGGCACATTGCAATGCCATGTTCACATGATATGTACTGGGGCGTATGTGGATGGGGCAAGGCACTGTTCATTTAAAAACTGAGGCTCATTACGATGGCGGACAGACTTCAGTCCGTCCACCATCTTTTCAGATTTGGGACCGGCCGCCTATGAGGAGGCCTCCCTACAATGTGAATTACGATGCATCACCTATACTCTGCATTGTGGCGGGGATGCGGTTAGCAGCCCCCGCCGAAATGCAAAAAAAAGGCACTTGCATATCCCTGCACTACGTGGCAGGCACCATGTGGTGCCTGCCACATGGTGCAGGGATATGTAGGTGGGGCACCTGCCCTTGCCCCAGGCGTGAAGGGGGGCCCACTAAGGGCCCCCAAATCCATTTCCACCTGCTTTTTCGTGGTGGGTTGACCGCCGCGAAAGGATCGGCGGAAAGGGATATCATAATCCCAACGGCGGTGCCTGCCAGGCACCGCCGCAATGCTGGGCAATGTTGCTGCTCCGACAGGCGGTCGGAAAAGGACCGCCTGTCGGAACCGTGGCGGCCACTCTTTCTGACCACCACGCTTCCCCCTGCCATCATAATATGGCGGGGGGAAATTTGCATTGCGATGGCGGAGGGCCCGCCACCAACAGGCGGTTGGTGCCGGGCCTTTCGCCATCATTATCAGGCCCTATGTTTTACACTTGCTTGGGTCTCTGAATTGTACATTTTAAAGGATGTCTTAAAGTAGGTTCCAGTTTAAAAAAAGTGCCCAATCCCATGTGCCAAACAATTGTACTGTGCATTTATCGGATTCAGGTGTGTACTAATGCAAACTTAAAAAGGTGCTGCAACGACTCTGATATTGGATATCTGTTACAACCTGCCGGATAACACTTTGAGACTATGGTGACGAGATACATTAAATTAAGAGAATTACAGCACAAGTGCACCTCATTTCTAACACTGAGAACTGTGTTCTCAGGTTGTGACCAACTCCACACACAATAAACGTCCCTCTTGACTTGCAGCACCCCTTCCTATTTAGTGGGTAAATACACATCCCTACAAATGAACTTCTGTCCTGACCCTCATTTCATTCCCAGTTTTGCCAATGCACCTTGCTTGCAGAACCTCCTGCATCCATTTGAGTGACGCAAAAATGCTGCTGACGCACCTTTCATGCAGAACCCTTTGTACCATTGGAGTGACACAACGCTGCCGATGCACCATACTTGCAGAACCCTTTGTACCATTGGAGTGACACACAATGCTTCCGATGCACTTACTTGCAGAACCGTTTGTACTATTAGAGTGACGCACAACGCTGCCGATGCACCTTACTTGCAGAACCCTCTTCCATCCATTTGAGTGCACGCAACGCTGCCGATGTACTTTACTTGTTGAACCCTTTGTACTATTAGAGTGACAGACAACGCTGCGTATGCACCTTACTTGCAGAACCCTTGTTACCATTGGAGTGACACACAATGCTGCCGATGCACCTTACTAGCAGTACCCTTGTTACCATTGGAGTGACACACAATGCTGCTGATGCACCTTACTAGCAGTACCCTTTGTACCATTGGAGTGACACACAATGCTGCCGATGCACCTTACTTGCAGAACCCTTTGCACCATTGGAGTGACACACAATGCTGCCGATGCACCTTACTTGCAGAACCCTTTGTACCATTGGAGTGACACACAATGCTGCCGATGCACCTTACTTGCAGAACCCTTTGTACCATTGGAGTGACACACAATGCTGCCGATGCACTTTACTTGCAGAACCCTTTGTACCATTGGAGTGACACACAATGCTGCTGATGCACCTTACTAGCAGTACCCTTTGTACCATTGGAGTGACACACAATGCTGCCGATGCACCTTACTTGCAGAACCCTTTGTACCATTGGAGTGACACACAATGCTGCCGATGCACCTTACTTGCAGAACCCTTTGTACCATTGGAGTGACACACAATGCTGCCGATGCACCTTACTTGCAGAACCCTTTGCACCATTGGAGTGACACACAATGCTGCCGATGCACCTTACTTGCAGAACCCTTTGTACCATTGGAGTGACACACAATGCTGCCGATGCACTTTACTTGCAGAACCCTTTGTACCATTGGAGTGACACACAATGCTGCTGATGCACCTTACTAGCAGTACCCTTTGTACTATTAGAGTGACAGACAATGCTGCTGATGCACCTTATTACAAACATGCAGTAGCCTTCGCTGTTGCTTTCTCAAATACTCACATTCTCCATTTGTCACACACTTTTTTTCTTGACTGAGACACAGCTGACATGCCCCACTCCTGCTATTCAGTGAAGTAACACAGATCTCTACTAGTTCAAGTGAGACCAGACATACAGTGCTCTATTTCTCTCTGGTCCAGAGAGGGGACACTCACTCGCTAAGTACAGTAACCCCTTATCTCTCCCTCCTGACACACAAACACACTGCTCTGCTGATACACACGCGCCTATTCACCAGCAGTCCCCACTATTCCACATGTTGTTATTATAGCTCTTTAGTCATAGTCTGTAGTCAGGGGTGCCCTCAATCCCCCGCTTTAGCAGCTTCAGCAGGGGTGGGGCTCTTGATGGGCCTCATTAGTCTGCAACTTGGCAGACAAATTAAAGTAAAAGGGTAGGAGGGTGAGTGGATAAATGTAAGGATGGATGAGTGAAAGGGAGGATGGGTGGATGGATGTATAAAAGGATGTGTAGGAAAGGGCCTCTTTAGACATGGCCCCCACTTTTTGCCTGGTGTATGATGTGATTTCAAATTGGAAGTGTACGGGATCCCTGCCAACCAGGTTCCCAGTGCCAGATCTCATTCCTAAAACTGTACCACGATTTGCACAACTTCAGCAACATCGGTAAGTCCCTAGTAAATGGTTCCCCTGGTACCTAGGGCATTGATAGTGAAGAGGGTCCACTGGGGCTGCAGCACCAATTGTGCCCCACCCCCTGAGACCAATCAAACTGCCATTGCAGGCTGCGTGTCTTAATGCAGAGAAAACCGAAGAGTCTGCACGTGCCCACATACACTGCATGAGGTATAGTTAAGTCATCCCTACTGCAGGCCTTACAGCCCTAAGGCAGGGTGCACTATATCCCATATGCGGACATATCTGCATGAGCAGATATGACCCTACAATATCAAGTCCATTCTTTGATATTGTACGTGCATAGGGAAACCATAGAGAGTACATGGGCTGGATACTTGCCATTACGTGTTTCCTAGCTCCATGATGGCTTCTCTGTACCCTAAAATGTTTGGTACTAAACATCTTGTCTTAATAAATCCTCAATGATGAATCAATCACAAATGTGGATCGCACCACCAATTCAGAGTTCCAAAATGATTGTCCATCCAATACTTGTTATTGCAAAATTTCTTTATTCTTCACTTCAAAATTTTGTTAAAACCACCAAACAGCCAACGCTTTACATGAGCTCAAGTTTCGTTACAGATGGACACATTCATTTTTGTTAGGCACAGGGAGATTAAGTGATTTGCCCAGAATCACAGGACGTTGAGCGTCGTTGCCGAGACTCAAACCTGTTTCCCCAGCTTCAAGGTCGACCGCTCTAGCCGTAAGGCTACATTTTCATTTCCCTCCACCTTGGTTTGTGAGGGAATTAGCTAATTAGGGTCAGGGTAGTGCGCCTTCCCACAGGAAGTTGTCACTTAGAAGATGTAGACACCCTAAAGGTAGGTAGCCCATTGGATACACCCTGTCACCCCCTTTAATACCCCCCAAATGTAGTATTTGGGTGGCATCCCTGGACCCTGAACTTAGATTTGATGGGCACAGGGCAGAAAAGGACAAAGAGCTGCTGACCTGAGGACTGAAGCCCTGCTGCAGAATATTTGTGCCAAACCCTGCCTGCTGCCTTAAGAACTCAGCAACCGTGGTGTGCTGTCTCATCCTGCAACTGTGAGGCCTCCAAGAACCCAGGAGCTCCTCCAGCCTTCTACAAATCACCAAAGAACTCCCTTGGAGTGGAGGTACCACTCCCCTGCAGCCGCAGGCACTGAACCGCAGAATCCGGTTTTACTGACACAGACAGGATGAATATTCACCCTCCAGACAATGAGCTTCAAGCAGTTACCTGAAAACCTGATCCAACCGGCACAAGCCCAAGAAGCAAGTGACTCAACTCTGAATATTCCATCGGGTGTCCAAACCCCCCTCCAGCCCCTATACCCCATGTTGAAGATAAGCCCCTGACAGCTCCAAAAACAAGACCATATGGAAGAATATTGATTGTTTATGCAGAACGTTAGGACTCAGCTACAGTTACAAGAGAGAGGGGCTTCACGCATGATTCACCCTTAAACCCGGAAGACGTCCTGCTCACCTTCCAGGTCACGTGAGAAGGCTTCCTTCAAGGGTGGGAGCTGGAAAATACACCATGTCCATTTTGTTCTTGATGTGTTATGAAGTTGGCTCAATTCGGTCAGCATTGTGTATGGAATCTGTGCCATCCTCTAGATCGTGACGAAGAAGACTGTTGGGTGTATCCTCACTCCAAGTGTGAACGACCCATGACGTTGAGGCGATAGGTGGGCTAACTGTGCCACTGCGGAGTCGAAAGACCAAGATGAAGCAGATTCAGGGGCATGCAGGGCAGTGATGTCAATGAGGTTGCTGATAGTCCTTCAGGGGTAATTTGCCTGGAGGAAGAAACACATTTTTCAGAGAATGAGGGGGCTTATTTACAAGCCCCATGCGCCTCTGGTGCGACACTTTTTATGTGATACAAAGTGACCCACTGGCGGTGCAAGGGGCTTGTAAATAAGCCCCTACGTGTCTGTAAAGGAATTTGTAACAACTTCAAGGCAAAGCTGCACAGGTACCAAATCTCCACCTGTAATTGATAAATCTGTACATGAGGTTCATTCAGAACTCACAGCACTCTCTGAAGAGTCTGAGCAAACTCACACTAACTTTCAACCCCGGTCACCTGAGGGTACTGAAAACCTGCCTCGAAACATGAGGAGTATCGTCCTACAAAGCCAGTATCCCAAAGTCCGCTGTCTCCAGATTCCCCGACACCTTCACATGATGACCCGGAAAATGGTCAGAATTTAAAACAAAATTGTATTTATATTGACTTTGAGACAGGCCATATTCTAGCAAGACCCCTGCTAAACTGATGCTCCACTGGCTATATTTAGAGTAGGGTGGACCATCATGTTTCTTGTACCCTGCTGGCTCCACCATTGGAAACCTTACACTGAAGCCCTGCTGTACTGAAGGCTGTCAGTGTACACATCGCCCTACCCATCCTATTTAGAGTGGACAGTCTGGTGCACTTTTATTTTGATTCATGCCCACCAATAAAATCCGCCACTTTTGAATCATGGCAGCCGCTCAGCAAGCATTCATCGCCTTCAGAGGCGCTGTGATGATGGAGACTCTTCTGAGTGCAAAAAGATGTCTAGAAGGCTAGCAGAGATGTCTACATATAGCTGATGGTCGTCCGCCGGGGCAGCAGAGGATATCACCTCTGCTCCCTCGGCAGACAGCAGCTGCCAATCAAACCCTGAATGAGGGCTGCAGTCGTTAGTCCCATGGCCAAATCAATCAGTCCTTCCTCACACAACATAGTTTTAAAAAAAAATTATCTTGTTTGGCTTTAGATTTAAGGTAAGAGTATTTGATTTACTCAATGGATAGTATTAATATTTAGAGAATGTGATTTAAGTTTCTTTTATTTAAATTAAAGTTGCGTTGATGATTAGCATTAGGGGTAGGGTTATGGATAGAGTGAAAGTGATGGTAGATTGATATGATGTATCAGTAATGGTATAAGTAAGATAATTAATTACGCTTAAAATATTTACATTTCAACCTTGAGCAGAGGTACTCAGTACAATGGTAAAGTCCTGCAAGTGTGTTTGCTAAGTTTTATAGTAGTTGGGCAAATATTGTGGTGTGTATTGAGACCTGAAATGTGCTGTGCAAAGAATTTGATTTAGGTGACATCTGTGTTATATGTTGTGCATTCGGTAAAGTATCTTCAGTTTATATGTATTGAGTGCATGATGCGTGAGATCTTAATTCTGTTTGAAGTTAGTGTTGCAATGGGTGAGGTTTGGTACTTGCTTGGTGAAGTTTGTGGACTGGTGAGCCTGTCGTTGTTTTGTTTGTATGCTACAGTGTGTTGGTTGAGGCCTGTAGAGTCTTGGCTATGAAGTGATTTTGTTTTAGGGTTTTGGTGTGCTGGAAGAGGCCAAAATGCAATGATTTAAAGGAGACCTATACTGTATTAAATGAGGTGTGGTGCACACTGGTGCGGACACATGCTGTGTAATGAGTGAGATTATGCAGGGCCTCAGGGCATCATACTTGTGCTGTGATTTGTCGGTCTATGTGAGGCCTGACTCCTGTTGTTTAAGCCGTGCGGTGCTTTGAATGGGGCCTTCAGAGTTTTGGTGAGACCTTTGCTGTGTTTTTAAGACCATTGGTGTGTATGATGTGTGGTATTTGATATGTTTTGTGGCCTCTGCAGTCAGTCTGAAGCTTATATTTGCTTAGTGATCTACTTATAAAACAGCCTCTGGAAACTCAGGAAAGTTGGTGATCTTACCATGATGTGTAAGAAGCAAGTAGTGAAGCTCTTCTCTGACAGTCATGTATCAAACATTTGAATTACTGGAATTACTAAGAAACTGACATTAACATAAAAATGTTCAAGAAAACATCTAAGTTGTTGGTGTGTAAAGCCTTTAAGGTGTAAAAAAAAAAAAAAAAAAAAGACCATTTAACACCAAAGGGGAAGGCGCTGGGTACATTATGTCATATGACTCAAAGGGACTTTACCGAGTCACTGCAAAGGCCCTTTGAAGAAGAATTCAAGGAAAACACTGAAGGGAACAGGAAGGACACACAGCTGTCATCCCACTGCTGAAGAAACCCTCAGCAGACCCTTCAACACTTGCTAACTACAGAGCGATATCCTTGCTACCATTCTTGGCCAGTCTTAAAGAAATTCATCAACCGAAGCCTCATCAAATACCTCAATGACCACCAACTCCTTGACACTACTCAGTCTGGTCTCAAACCACAGCATGGAAACTGCCCTCATCACTGCTATGGATGACATCCGCATGACTCTAGATGGAGGAGACACTGTAGCCCTCATCCTTCTGGACCTCTATGCAGCATTTAATACGGTGTCCCACCCCATCCAATCCCTACACACATTCGAATCCAAGGACATGAACTCTAATTGATCTGCTTCTTCCCGACTGGAAGGACCCAGTCACTTAGCCTGGCACCATATACGTCTAAAGCCTACCACCTCATCTGTGGAGTTTCCCAAAGATGCTCCCTGAGGCTGACCCTCTTCAACACATACATAATCCCCCTAGCCAGCACCATCCGTTCTCACAGCAGCAACGTCCTCTCCTAAGCCAACGAAACCCAGCTCATTCTCTCCCTCACCGACAAGACGCCCAGCATCCATATAAAGTTCATTGCCTGCATGACTGAAATCTCCAACTGGATGAATTCCAACTGTTTGAAGCTGAACACCAACAAGAAAAAAGTTGTGATCTTTGGGAAGAGCACTTCACAGTGAAGCACCACCTGGTAGCCAAAAGAGCTAAGACCCACACCCATGCGAAGAACCTCAGGATCGTCCTCCACAGCAAACTGAACATGACCGCCCAAGTCAGTGCCATTACTGCCTCATGTTTCCATACTATGAACATGCTCAGGAAGATTTTCAAATAGCTCCCAATCAGCACCTGAAAACCATCACACACGCACTTGTCACAAGCAAGCTGGACTACGGGAGCAGCCTCTATGCCGGGATCAACAAAAAATCACCCACAGGCTGAAGACCATTCAGAACTTGGCAGACAGAATCACTCTCAACCTCCCACACTGCACTCCTATCACACCACACCTGAAGGAGCGCTACTAGCTCTCCATACACAAAGGAGGACAATTCAAACTCCTCACCCACACTTTCAAGGTACCACATAACACTGGCCTAGGATACCTCCATCGTATCTGTTTTAATAAACCTTCCAGACACCTCTGCACTCCTCCTTGCTTACATCTGATGCATATAGAAAACCAGATCTGGTGGTCAAGCCTTCTACCACATCACTCCTTAGGCACTCCTACTTTCTGATTGTAGAGAAGGATAGCATGCTAAAGCCAAACTTAGGGGCATATGTATAAGGAAATGGCGCAGTGCGGCGTGGAAAAATTTGCACTCATTTCCAAAAAGCAGGGATGCACCGTATTTACAAGAATACAGCACAACCCTGTGTTTTCCCTAGCGCCAAAACAGACACCCTTGCGCCTTAAAGCAAGGGTGCCTGCGTTGCAGGGATGATTGTTTATGTGCAGTAAGGTCTCCCTTCCTGTACATAAACAATCAATAATGATAATTTGCTACTTCTATGTGTGCTGCAGAATGATTCACACATAGAAAAAGCAAAAAGGAGGAGAAATATAAGTATTTCTCCTCATTGCGCCAATCTAATGCCTGCTTTTGCCCTAAGTGCGCCGGGTATGCCCAGACGTGGGTACCGGGCTCACTGTGCCACTGGATTCAAGCTGTCCTGGCTGAAGAGGGGTGAAACCCCGAAACCGGTCCTAGGATGCTTGTTTCCAGTCCAGGGAGGACCTGGCTTGGCAGTTCGGGCTGGACTGTTCCCATGAGGCACAGGGTCAAGACTGATTTGCATATGGCTGGGTTCAAGCTGGAATGGCATGGTGAGCAAAAAAACCGATGGATTTAGGCCCAGATCTCTGTACTGGGGAGAATGTATGACATTGTTCTGCATTCTGTCCATCAACTGTTGTTTTTGCACTGGATTCAAGCTATCCTGGCTGATGAGGGGTGAAACCCCAAACCGGTCCTAGGACGCTTGTTTCCGGTCCAGGGAGGATCTAGCTTGGCAGGTCGGGCTGGACTGTTCCCATGAGTCACAGGGGTAAGACTGATTTGCATATGGCCAAGTCTAAACTGGCGTGGCATGGTGAGCAAAAGAATGATGGATTTAACCCAGATCTCTTGACTGGGGGTGAATGTTTTGATTTGTTCTGCATCCCGTCCATCAATTGTGTGTCTTTTGCTTTCTCTCCCTAAGTGCGCCGAGTATGCCCAGACGTGGGTCCCGGGCTCACTGTGCCACTGGATTCAAGCTATCCTGGCTGATGAGGGGTGAAACCCCGAAACCGGTCCAGGGAGGACCTGGCTTGGCAGTTCGGGCTGGACTGTTCATCATGAGGCACAGGGTCAAGACTGATTTGCATATGGCCAGGTCTAAACTGGGGTGGCATGGTGAGCAAAAGAATGATGGATTTAACCCAGATCTCTTGACTGGGGGGTGAATGTTTTGATTTGTACTGCATTCCGTCCATCAATTGTGTGTCTTTTGCTTTTGCATGGGGTCAGTTTTTGGTGCTGCCTCAGATTTACAGATCCTTGTAAATCTGGGCCAGCGTCAAAAAGCAATGGGTGTTGCTGTAGAAAGCCCACAGCAACACCCATTGCACGCCCCTTACCTGCGTAAAAGGATACCATATTTACAAATATGCGTTAAGTCATGCAAAGTGGCTTAACGCCGCTTTGTAAATATGGTGCAGTGCATTGCGCCACCAGAATGTTGAAAAAAGTGATATTCGAGTGGCACAATCCCCTTGTACATATGCCCCTTAGATCTCAAGCAACTGCAAAGGGACCTACAAACAATGCAAGCAACATTACAGATGATCTTCGGACTTCTACAAGACGGAGGCAACGTCAGACTAAAGAATATATACTTTGATGCCGCTGTGTCTCTAGTGCATCACCCAGTCTTAATATTTGTGGTAAGTAACAAACATTGCGATTACAAAATGCTTCCTTTCGATATAAAGTCAGCACCAAAGGTGTTTGCAAGATGTCCAGCAGAAGTGGCAGCATGCCTATGTCCTCCATGCATTTATGTCTACTCTCACCTCAGCGATTGGATGGTGAAAGAAAAGACAATTCAGAAATGCCAACCCACACATAAAAGAACCTTTCTTGGCTGCATTTGGGTTCACAATCAATGTGAAGACGTCATATTCAAACTTCTTGGGATCCACCTGCAAATCAGTAGTGGCAAAAGGTCTGGTAAATTTACAACTGGTTCATCTTTACTAGACAGCACCATCTCTGACAGTGAGGAAAGTGCTGAATCTGTTGGGAGTAACAAAGTCATTCCTATCTTTGGATCCGAATATATGTTTTCAAATACACCCTCTGCGAGAGTGCATCGTCAGGCAATGGTTGGCGCCAACTGAGGATCTTAGGGTTGTTGCTGCTCAGAGTACAATTCAGGCATCACTGGTGAAATGAAAGATAATCTACTACTGGGCAGACATTTTTGGAGTAAATGCATGACATTTTTTCTTGAGAGCACATGACTGATCACAATAACCAACAATAACCACTAGATTAACCACTAACCTTGGGTTCTGGAGTAGTGTGCTATGCATCGTGAAGTGATTTAGAGCCTCGTCAGGGGTAGTAAGTGCTATATAAATACAATTACAATTTTTTGCAGTCCCACTGTGACTGGTGATAACTACAGCAGATGCTTCCAAGACAATGTGGGGGCACAGATTTGAGAATGTGGGCCGGGAAGCTAATATACAATAAAGTACTCTTAATCGGCGTGGACAGCAGGACAATGATGTATTCTATTTGGACACAGAGACACACTCTTCAGCTGTCCTTTTTGGTAGAACAGATTTGTCATTGAGTATAGTCATTACATTTACCTTCTGGCCCCAAGCTGGACTGCGAATCAAATGGCAAATTTTATCCGTGCACCCATCGTTCTGCATGTAGCGAGCTCGACCACTGCAAGGGATGTTTGGGAAGGGTCTTCACCCAAACCCAATTTTCTTTTTTAAAATGGGGTAAAATTGTGCATTTTCCAATGCGTTTTCCATTTACTATCTTTTTACCAATCATTTTCCCTCAACCCTTCAGTTTTCTGCTCCTTCTAACCATTTCTCTCTTTTTCATTGCCCTTCATTTTACTTCTGTCTCTTTCCTTCGCCCTCATGTTTCTCCCCATCTCCCTTCCCTTGTCACACTCACTTTATTTTCTAGTTAATCGGCTCGCCACCTTCCTTTCTTCCATTTTCGCTCCGCTTTCTTCCTTCCCTACTATTCCTCACTCCCATCTCTTTTCTCTTCTTCATCCCTCCTCCTTCCTCCGAATATCCATTTCTCACCATACCCCATATGTGTCTCTCTTCCTCTTTCTAACCCATCTTCTTTCTCCCCTGGCTTGTTCCTCTCCAGTCTCATTTCTTTTAAAGGACCAGGTAAATGATGACGGAGGCGCTGCTGGTGATGGAGCGATGGCGGGTGAAGCTAGAGACCATGTAAGCTCTGACAGTAATACGCAGACTGAAAACTGAGTAAAGAATGTGGGCCTCATTTATGAAAAGTGTTGCATCGCTGTGTGAAAGCAGCGATGCAACACTTTTCAGTGCACCCTCCTTGCACTGATGCGCCGTATTTATTGTACGGCACACCATATTGCCAGGAATGACAGATACGGCAGGAATCCTGACGTATCTGTCGGCGCAAAACCCACGCATTGCTGGAGTTGTGTCGTAAGCATGACAACCCCAGCAATGCATGGGAGAGGCCTATTCCCATTGCACTGTGTCACCCTTACACTTGCTGTGAGGCAGGTGTAAGGTTGTGATGCAGTAGCGTCCTAGAAGTGGTGCAGTGAAATCTGCTAGATTTCACTGCGCCACTTCTACGAGGTTTTTTCACCTGGGAACGCCCACCACCCTGCATACATTATACCTGATGCAGGTATAATGTAGCGCAGGCATTTACAAAGTGACGCATCTGCTTAGATGCGTCACTTTGTAAATATGGTACAACGTGGCGCATTATTTACTCTGCCACTGTGTCACAAAAAGTGACGCAACAGCAGCATAAAAGTGTCGCAAGCCTTCATAAATAAGGCCCTGGGTATTTATAGCCTGATAGGGGCCGGCAGTCCTCACCTAATGCCATCTTCTATCTGACCTCTTTAGCTTTGCCACCGCAAAGTCTACACATACTTTTCCTGCATCCTGATCTAGCTCACATGTAAAGGAAGTAAGCTCCTGTGGTCTTTTATCACCTACCATACTTGGTTTGCCTTTTTCCAGTGCTGTACATCCACTGTGACCTCCAGAGCACCCATTCAAGCCTTCTCGATGCTTTGAGACCCTGCATGCCTCCAGCTTCCTGTACTTCACTCTGGTACAGCAGGTATTATTGTTATGTGCTTGTTCATTTAAGAATAAAGAGGGGGAAAAAAAAACAAGTAACCTGAAAAAGGAGACAAGGATAGAAAGTGTAAAGAAGAGAAAAGAGTGAGATGGGAGGACCAGGAGGAAGGTCATGAGAGGGAGAAGGATTAGAAGAGAAGATGGTGAACAATGGGTGTAAGGATGAGAGGGAAAGAAGCAAGGATGGAAAGCAGATTACAGAGGATAGCAAATGAGAGAAGAATGTGAAGGAAAAAAGAAATGTGGAAAAAAGAAAAGGAAGGGGAGAACAGAGGTGGGCAGACTGGAAGAATGAGGAGGAGGATGGAGGAGAAATGACGGAGATAATGGAGGAAGAGGGAACGCTAACCAGAGGAAAACGGGACGATATATTGAGTGAAGATAAGGAATGGTGGGGAAAGAGGGAGAAAGTATTCGGAAAAAAAGTGACGGGAGAGAGAAGAGTGGCCTGAGAATGAGCAAAAGGTGCAGATGAAGGTGTCCGTTCCTGCACATAAACAATCATTAAAAAAAAAAAAAGACTAGTTGCAACTTCTATGTGTGCTGTATTCGCCCTAAGTTGGCAGTGTATGCCCAGACGTGGGTCCCTTGCTCATTTTGCAACTGGATTCAAACTAGCCTGGCTGATGAGGGGTGTTACCCTGAAACCGATCCCAGGATGCTTGTTTCCCATCCAGGGAAGACCTAGCTTGGCAGTTCCGGCTTGACTGTTCCCATGAGGAGCAGGGTCAAGACTGATTTGCATATGGCTGGGTCTGAACTGGGGTGGCATATAGAGCTAAAGAATTATGATGGATTCAACCCAGATCTGTGACTGGGGGGTGAGTGTCTGAAAAGTTTCAGCGCTCTGTCCATCATCTCCTTGTGTTTGCCCTAAGTTGGCAGTGTATGCCAAGACACGGGTCCCTTGCTCACTTTGCCACTGGATTCAAGCTAGCCTGGCCTAATCAGGGGGTGAAACCCTGAAACCGGTCCCGGGATGCTGGTTTCCGATCCAGGGAAGACCTGGCTTGAGAGTTCGGGCTGGACTGTTCCCATGAGGCACAGGGTCAAGACTGATTTTCATATGGCTCGGTCTGAACTGGGGTGGCAAAGTGAGCTAAAGAATGATGATGGATTCAACTCAAATCAAATAGTGACTGGGGGCGAGTGTCGGCAAAGTTTCAGCGCTCCGTCCATCATCTCCTTGCGTTTGCTTTGTTATTGAATCCAGCCATATCACCCAATAATGGACGTGCACCTAAAACAAGTCAAACCTTTTGTGATATGCCAATGCCTTTTAGCAGTATCAGGAAAATGTTTAACAGAGTGGTTTTGTTGTGAATAATTACAATTGAAAATGTTCATGTTTCAGAAATTGATCAGTGTTTTTCTCCTGTAAAGGTAGGGACATGAATATAGGTCTTGATAAGGACCCATTTCAAGCTCTCATTGCTGCTGAGACCCAAAGAGACCCACCCCACTTAAAGCCCTGCCTGGGTCTTGGCATGAATTCTATTAATTTCTTTGCCCTGTGAAAAGAAATCCATCATGAGATCAGGAGCGCCCCAAGTCCACACTGGGACCATTATATTTCAGTTTTCATGGCACTTGTCATCAAATCTTTCACTAGATAGAAGCGAGAAAGGGCATGGTCATCAATTCACCAAAATGCCAGGGTAAGTGGAAGTGACCACACTTGACCTTTGATCTTGAAACTTCCCAAGAAGTCATGTCACATGACCTTAACCCTGATGACTTCATAGGAATTGACATCACTGAAGTTCAATTATAACTGTGGGATTAATATAGCACAGACAAATGTCTATTTTAGATACCTTCTATATTAGGGTGTTGACATGATCTTTGAGAATGCTGGGGCACAATACTGCCATGAATTGTAGCTAGTAAGTGAAGCCACTAAGCCATAGCGTTTACAGAGGGGCTCGGGCTTGTTAAAAAGCTTCGGGTCAAATACTGCATTTCAGAACACCATTTTTTCATACATTTGCTAAAACCCATAGGCGCTGAAAAGACTCATATTAAATAGTCAAGTCCTTTCATGGAGTGACAATCCAATGAAATCTGACCGTCCCCAGGAATTGACACTATTTCAAAATGTGCTATGGGTGCCCCCAAGAGTCAACAAGCAATGGCAATAGGTCTGGCTTTAAAGGAATGTTGTATGGTAAAGTGAAGGATAACATTAAATAGCATGGGGGTAGCTATTTGTGTGGAAGCGAAGAACTGTAGAATAATATTGGTGTAGGTTAAAAGGTCAGATGAGAGTTGCACTGTCAAGACAGACCTAAAAATCCATGTAGGAAATTATCTAGTTATCTAAGAGACTTTAATAGCATTCCAATCTCGTGTGTGCCCCTGAAAGTTCAAGCGTAGGCAGCGTCATAAATAAACAAAATGATCACAACTCTGTGGAGGGCAAGCACTATTTTTGTGGGGACACACACAACGTCTGTCCAATCACAACATGTACTCCTGGCTCCCAACATGTAGGCAGAGCCCCTCTCCAGTGATGATCACATAATTGTCTGACAACAGCCAGGCGTTTAAAACAGACCATAAAAACTACCTCCATTGCATCGGTGGCCATCATTTTGTCGTGGATGCCCACACATGCCATGAGTTCAGTGTTATGCCAAAAAAATACACATACAATATATGCTGGTGCCAGAATTTTGCAGTTAGTGCTGTCCATATACCACATAAACAAGCTCTCTCACATAAACATACTCTCACCTGCAAACATGCACACAACATCTATTTAAAACTATTTTGCTTACCTCACGCCAGCCAAGGTCCTGTTACAGCTAAGTGTGCTCAAATTTTTTATTACACTAATAGCGAATACTACATAATTATTCACTATTAATATAATAAAAATCACGCAGAAAACAAGGGAGGATGGTGCTGCATCGCTTTTGGGTTCTTGACACTGATTTTGCCACTACTGAGGCAAGGGGTCACAAGGGACAAGTCAGGGGTCAGAGCTGTGTCTCCTAGTGACCCCTAATTCCATTGGAAGAGGTCCCAAGAATATGACTTTCTTTCCATGGGTAGACCGCTTCTTTGCGCTTCATATTGTTATCATTCAAAGAACATGAAAGGCTTTCTAAATTCTTAAAATCACCTCTTAGAACAACCACACACAATCGAAATGTGTTTGGTTTGTGGCTCCTCATAACAATATGTCTATGGGGCATATTTACAAAAGAAGTATCGGAGCGCGGCGTTAGCCCTGTTGGCTTAACGCCACGCTCCACAACTTCTGAAATGAAGGGCTGCACCATATTTACATGAATAGGGTGCAGCCCTGCGTTTCTCCCTGCGCTGGCGCTAAATTTAGCAGCCTAGCGCCAACTCAGGCACCCTTGCACTAAGTGCAAGGGTGCCTGTGTTGAGGGGAAGGATTGTTTATGTGCAGGAAGGTGTCCCTTCCTACACATAAACAATCTGAAATTGTGTTTTGTAACTTCTATGTGTGCTGCTTAATGCAGCACACATAGAATTTGCAACGCGTCATTTTTTTTTATGATTGTTTATGTGCAGGAAGGGACACCTTCCTGCACAAACAATCAATGGCATTTTGCAGTTTCTATGTGTGCTGGACAACCCGGCACACATAGAAACAGCAAAAACGAGGAGAATAAAGCATTTCTCCACGTTTCACCAGGGTAAGACCAGGTTTTCCCTGGTCTTGATTATGGAGCTGCCCCATATTTACACCACCCTTGTAAATATAGGGTCGCGTCAAAATCAATGGGTGTTGCGGTGCAACGCCCACCACAACACCCATTGTCCGCCTCTTTCACGCTAAGAATAGCATGAAAGCGTGCCTTATTTACAAGGCAGCGTTAAGCCACGTTAAGTAGCTTAATGCTGCATTGTACATAAGGCAAATCCCATATCGCCACAGGAACGTCACTAAAAGTTACGTTCCTTTGGCGATAGGGGCTTGTAAATATGCCCCTAAATGAGGGAGCCTGTTTCGTAGCGTTTAAAAAGGGTAACAATAATGGTCTTTGCTCGAAAATACACACAGTAATTAGAAATGCTGCAGAGAGGCTGCCAATGATATAATCAAGCAGAGTAAATGAGCCTACACTATTGCCTTCAGTCACATAAAAAACTGCCTTTACTAAAAACACATTCAGTTTCATATCTTCATGCACCATGAATTGCGCATTCATTGTGACATCGAACTCATGCAGCGGGTGATGTTCAATCACGTTTTCCCTGGTCTTAATTTTGGCGCTGCCCCATATTTACTCTTGTAATCAATGGGTGTTTCGGTGGAACGCCCACCACAACACTCATTGCACGCCCCTTTCACGCTAAGTGTAGCGTGAAAGGGGGCCTTATTCACAAGGCGCATTAAGCCACGTTAAGTGACTTAACGCCGCCTTGTGAATAAGGCAAAGTCCCTATCGCCACAGGAACGTCAGAAAAAGTGACGTTCCTGTGGCGACAGGGTCTTGTAAATATGCCCCCATGTTTACAGGTCCACGTACCCAGCAATCTTGCACACAGACCCACAGGTTCAACCAATCCTTTGCCTGGCCAACATATTTTGCTATTCCACAAAATGTAGCAGAAAGGTCCCTATAAACACTTGATGTTAGGAGAGGGCCAATGTACTACACTGATTACACTAGATCAGAGCAATTAGCAGGATAAAATAGATGTTTGTTGAATTTGCACGGCTGCATCAAGGCAAACAAACCACTTCTAAAGCAGGTATTGCAAGATGGAATGGTATATATAGATTTAAAATGCAAGAGCAAATCACACAGTTCAAGGCACTCTACTTGCCCACTCTACTGGCACGAAGGGGGTGACAATGACTTCCTTAGGAAACATTCCGTTCGCTGACATTTGCAGGGCAGCATAATGGACACCGGTGTGCACGTTTGAAATAGACAACTGTTTTACTATGCAAGCCAAAAAGTGAGCAAACGTACCTCAGACACTGCTGGAGACTTCAAACCAAAGAAGAACAAGTATCAGTGGTGTACACACATTGGGAGCCCACTGAAATGGCCCTTGAGTTAACTGAGCAAAGTAAACAGTCATCTGTATGACTGTTTTATGATTTAAACAACTGTGACAGTTCGTGATATATTTGTACGGACCCCATCTGCCTTTTAGTATCATTTTTGTATCCTATCTGTTCCTCTGATGCATATATTTAACAGAGCTCCACACACATCAAAGTCAAATTTCTTGATTGTGTTGGACAAGTGAATGTCACTGTAGTCTTCGCTTCTTTGTGTATTGTTACGCTTGTTTGGTTACTAAAAGAGGGACTGTATGAAGGCTGTAAAAAATATACATTTTGTATATATTAATGCCCCGGTTACTTACCGGTAATCTTCATTACTCCGACTATAGTCTTCCTCGCCACATGAATAACGAAGTGAGCTTCAGCTCCACACCAGAACCCTCCAAAGCAAAAGTTAGCCTCCCATGCCTCCCATCCCTTCCCAACATGGCCGACCCATATCACCCTTGACCTCTTTAAGAGGCGGGTCGGCCCAACCCTTCAGCCTGAAACTACCAAGCACAAACATGAAGCCGATAGCCAGACAGGGAGGGAGGGATGGGAACTCATGTGGCGAGGAAGACTATACTCGGAGTAATGAAGATTACCGGTAAGTAACCAGGGCATTACCTCCTCGTAAGTCTTCCTCGCCACATGAATAACGAAGTGAGCACATACCAAAGCCAAGCGGCTTCATGGAAACTCACAAGAAACCAACGGACCAGAAGGGGATGCCAACGAAGCAGGCAAACCCCACAGAACAGACGAGTGGAAAGACCACCCGAGAGAGAGGCAACCACGAGCAGGAAGAACCAGCCCGGGACAGAGAGACACCAGGACGGCCGAAAATCCGGACCCCCCCCCCCCGAGACTTGTAGGGGCCGCCAGAAAAGCCGCACGAACCAACGACCGAAGAAGGACAGAGAAGGCACGGAACCAGACCGCACAGAGCCAAATTCAACAACAAACAGGCCCCAGAACAGACAACAGCAAGCCGGTCCAAACACACCAAGACCGCCGAAAGGACAGCCAAAAGTGAGAGGGGAGCAAAAGCCCAGACTGCGGAACCGAAGAAACAGAGGGCCACCCCAACAAGAAGCCACAGCAGAAAAGAGATGCAGTCCGACCGAAACACAGCAACACCGCACGGTGGACCACCAACAACGAGAGAGCCGAAACCACCTGAGGACCGAAGCAGCGGAACCAGACGCAACCAAACAGACTGGCAGGAGCCGCAAGAACTGATGGAGGCACAGAAAGGAACCCAGCACGCCAACCGAAGAACCAAAAACGAAGGTCACCAAAATCCCACCAGCAAGGAGATAAACAGGCAGGACACAGACCCCAGTCGCACAAAGGACCCCCCGGAAGGGCGCGCGACACCAAGGAGAGAACCCAGGCAGGCACAAGACGAAACAGACCCAGAAGGCCGCAGGAAATGACTCCGAAGGGACCCGGCCACCAGGAGAACCCAACCGGCGAAAAGCGGAAACCCACAAGGCCGCCCACGGAGCTCGCAGAGCGGAAGGGACCAGACCCAAGGCCAAGCCACCAGAAAGGAAGCGAATGACCACCAGGGGCCACCACGCACAAGAAAACACATGGAAACGGGTAGGGAGGGGAACGTAGCATGGAGGAGCGAGACCGCCCCGCTCAGGGGCCAAGCAAACCGACCCAGTAACGTTCCACATGAAGGAAGCGAGCCGCCGAAGCGAGCACCCAGGTGGCCACATAGCTAGCCAACAACCAGGCCCGACCCAGCCGAACAACGAATAGCCGACAGGAGCGCACAGGAAGGTAAGGCCACAGGCAGAAACACACCAAAGGCGAGAAAGACAGAAGAACCGGGTGAAACGAGCCCAAGCAATGTCAACACCACCAGGGAGCAAACCCGAGCCCCAGTACCTAGCACTGCATGAACATTTTCCACCATGGGATACCTCGAAAGCGTAGGCAGGATGCGAACCCTTGACCAGTGTGAGCCTGTGCCACCAGAGGCACAAGACTCACCACTGAGCTACAGCACCATGGTCCAAAACCAGGGACAGAGAAGAAGAGAATGTAAAGTCCGCACAGGAAGCGCAGGGCCCTGCCGGGGAAGGAGAACCGGGAAACCCAGCATCCCCGGACAAACAAAAGCACCGTTCGAAAATATACCACCCAGGGAAAATTCGAAAGCAGCGGCAGGATACAAACCCTAGTCCTGAGCAAGCCTGTGCCCCCAGAGGCACAAAACATACTAACGAGCCATAGCTCCATGGCCCAAGACTCGCAGCCGCAGAAACCAAGGGAGAAGCACCCAGGCGAGCACCACCAACAGGTCAAGTGCCCCGTCCAGGCCAGACAAGCCCAGACCCTCGTAAGCAAAAGGGACCAGAGGAAAGCGCAAAACCGGGAGCCCGCAACGAGAAGGTAGATAGAGCCACCACCGGGGACTCAAATCGAAACCGGAACCAAAGTGACCCAGTCAAGGACAGCACAACCGTGCCAAAAAATAAAAAACAAAGGGGCAAACAGAAGTGTACTGCACCAGGCACACCCAGGCGGTCCCCCCTACCGCAACGAACCAGGCCCGACCACGCTGAACTTCCGAGAACAGACATGGTGGTATGGCTGGAGGCCAGCCACCCCCCGGAGAGCGAGGCAGGTGAAAAAACTGCCCAAAACAGCAACAAGAAGCCCCCGCAGGGCAGGGGCAAACCCCAGACAAGCCAGACGGGAAACCCGCCATCAGGAGTACCAACCGACCCAGCACAGACCGGGAACCCAAGCACGCCCCACAGGACGGCAAAGGACGCCAACACCCGGGAAGGGGATACCAGAACAGAAAAACCACCGGCCGTACCATCAGACAGGGCGGGAAGGGAGTCACCGGGGCCAGAGGAAAAAAGGGCACCCACAGGAACCGGCGAAGCCGGGAATGAACCGGAATCAAGGAAGGCCCAGAGGCACTGAGACCAACTGGACGGGGAGGACCCTCAAGGGACAGACCGTCCAAAACCCTCCCCCTGGAAGGCCCCAACCAAGGCAGACAACCCCAACATGAACAGCCGGGGGGCCACCCGAAACCAGCCGAAGGGGGACAGGCACCGGGAGGAAGGCAACCAATAAACTGGAAAACCAGAAAGAGGATGGGGAAAACACCAATACCCCACCGAAAAACCGGAATAGGATGAACAGGACCCGCCAGAGAAGGACCAGCGAGACCACCAAAAAGCGACCACGCAATAACAGGCCAAAACGCATACCCCCGCAGAGGAGAACGCCGAACCCCGGGCCCGACCAAGCAGACACCACCCAAAGGTAGCAGAACAACCAAAGAGCCACAGCACCTCGGATCTGAGCAGGGGAGCCCAATAACCGACAACCGGAGCGGCCCAGCAGCAGGCAGGACCCATGTAACCGAGACAGAGGCCACCCAGGACAGGAGGAGAGGCAACAGCCCCCAACAGAGCCCGAACCCCCAGGAAGCGAGGAGAAACACGACCAGGATGGGGGCGCAAGAGCCGCCTGCCGAGCCAGGGAGGAGGAGGGAGTTCCACAGCCGCGGCTCCGGACAAGAAAAGGCAAGCCCAGCAGAAGCAAAAGCCCACCTGGTGACCACGAAAGCAGCCCAGAGAAGGACGGACAGGTGCTAACAGCAGTCCGCCCTCAGCAGACACGCCGCAGCCCACAGCCCCTGGAGGCCATGGGACCCTTCTAGGCAAACTCAGATTAAAGAAGGAGTGCGAAAACACCTGGAAGTGCCCAAGGCTGTGACAAGCAGTGCACGTTAACGGGTACGCACGGCCCAATGATGCCGCTTCAAAAAATCATCAATCCGCACTACAACACTAGTCAACAATAACCAGCCGGAAAGACAGACAGAGTTATAGCCACAAAAGTAGTACGTAGAGAACCAACGTAAACTAAGCACAAATTTGAAATGTGCCATATACATACTGCGCATAGAAGCAGGACCGACAACACAAGTCAATAATGGGGGGGAACCAATGATCAAACAGCACCCAGAGTGGGGGAAAGAAAACTAACCCCTATTACCCAATGAAAGCTGCGAGGCAAACAGACCTAATGCAGCAACAGGTGTCTGAGACCCCTCCAGGAATCGTAAAACATATATAAATACGAATATACGCCATGTACTCTTTGATGTGTAGGAGCACCTCTCGCAGCTCCTGACCCTGGACCTACCGGCCTCGGATGTCCAGCTCTACCCCATCAATATCAGATACCGGAGGGGAGGGGGGGGAATCCAAGCATGGTCGTATATGGGAAGAAGGGCTCTCACCCCCACCGCGCAGATCAAAAGCAGCAGACACTGCAGCCGGAATCAAATCCAGGATGGACTGGAAGGTGAAGGCCCAGCTGAGCCCTGGGAGCGCGAGCTAGCCCCCGCCCTGCCCCAACATTACATCAAGGATCAACCACACAGGAAAAGGGAAAAAACACCATATTCCCCTAGGACAGCCAAGACAGAATGCACAACTGACCCTGCCCTGGAATAAGTAGCCGCCAGGAAAAAAAACGCCAATGATAGTCAGCGGGACCGGCATCACCTGTGTGAAATCCGCGCTACGGGAAGCCGGCCTAGCCCGGCCCCGCCCCACAGAGGCCGGACAAGAAATGCGGAAGTGAGCGGCACCTTGCCGCGTAGAGGCTCAAACCCCCCTGCCAACCCACGTAGGAGAGGCCAGCCCGCCAAGTGTGGTAGACACAAGCGCCGAGGACCGCAACCGCCCCGGAGGCAAGAAGGTAAACCCGCGAGCACCACGGCAGGCAAGTGCACAAGCCGCGAAGTCCCCTCGCCGCCAGCGCCGAACGCCAGCCCCACGGGACTGACAGCGACGGCCGGCCACGAGGACCACCAGGATGTTGTGCAAATATCACCGGTAGAGAACGGCAGGGCAGCGCATGGCGCAGCCGAGTTAACTCAGGGGCATAAGGTGCTTAAAAGTCCATATTGCTTGCGACCCAGCTACCACGAACCATGCAGGCATGCAATCTCCCCTGCAAACATGGGGGCGCGGCAGTGGGAAAGGAAACGGACCACCCTGCCCCCGTGTCCAACCCCCAACCCATTGACAGCCTCAGGAGCCCGTCTCACGTAGGGTCGCCCCCCCACCCCCTGAGACTGGGGGGAGTTGCCCCACGAGCACTTCTCAGGGAAGAAAGAAAAACCCAGAGGAAAAAGCAGCGAAGGGAGGAGCAGAGACCATGGGAACAACCCCTGGCCACCAAGTGTGAAACGAGGGGTCAGTAGGAACAAAGTAGAGCCCCAGACCACCCCGTCCGCCCCCCCTGTATACCCCTGGCTCGCTAATGCAGAGCCTAACCGGACCAGACAGGAGACCGGGGGAAGGAAGGGGAGAGGTCCAAGATCCCCAGAGTCCGCTAGAGCAGGACCACCAACCAAGGACCCACGCTCCCGCTATAGCAGGAACCACTTACCTGACAGCGCATCTGGAGAGTCATCGTGCGCAGAACCAAAAAAACAGGCTGAAGGGTTGGGCCGACCCGCCTCTTATAGAGGTCAAGGGTGATATGGGTCGGCCATGTTGGGAAGGGATGGGAGGTTAACTTTTGCTTTGGAGGGTTCTGGTGTGGAGCTGAAGCTCACTTCGTTATTCATGTGGCAAGGAAGACTTACGAGGAGGTAATATTTGCTTATCAATTTGCATGGTACTAAAAAAAAGTACCCGTGCGAAACCTGTGCCCAACACCCATCGGGTAGCCAACCTCCTTCCACTGTGCACAGCCTTCTCCTTTGTTCAGCACAGCATAGGGTTGGCTGCAGGACCAACCCTTCCCTCCCCCCCCCACCGTGCACAGCCTATGCTGTTTGGCAGCAACCCACCGCAGACAGTCAGGCCCCACCCACCCCTTTTTTTTCTCTCACAGGTGGCAGTGCTGCCGTAATGCTCCTGTGGGATAACTGCAGGAGTCCAGAGAGCCACGCTAGCTCCTGTGGGACAGGATCACGAAAACCCCCAAAAATATATATTTTTTAAAAATTTGACCTTGGATGTGTCTCACCTTTGGCTCATCCACTAGGTCCAGGTAGTCAAGGTACCCCTACCATGCCCCTGTATACCGTATATATATTTTTTTCATTTTCAGGAAATGGGGACCGAGAAAAAAGGGTGGGTTGCAAAACGCAAATTCCCCATGCAATGTTCCATAGGAAAATTAAACCACGATACTGTGAAAGTGGCTGAACGGAATTACACCAAATTTTGGCAGAAAGCTAGATCTTGGTCCATAAAGCATGAGAAATTAAGGTTCAAAAACTTTGTAGGAGGCGTGGCCAAGATGGCGGAGTGAGTGGACGTGCTTTGCTGGCGCTCCGTCCCTGCCCGAGCTAAAGCACATTTTAACGCTCTCCCCTGGCTGGTGTTGCAGCTGGGGGGATCACAGAACATCGGGGGCAAACAGACCATCCGGGGGCCTGACCGAGCTTGGTTGGAGGTCTCGCAGAGGGACCGGAGCCCCGAAGCGAACAGCTGCCTGCATCGTGGGCCTGCGGCGACACATCTGGACGTGGGCAGAAGTGGAGCAGAGGCGCCGTCCCGGAGGCTTACAGGAGATGGGGAAATAGGAGGCGGCTTGCATCTGCACTTGTGTATAGTCTCCCGCTATCACAGCCCGGACCTCCGGTGGTCTCTTGCGGTGCAGCCGAACACACAAGGGCCCGGATCCAGGGGGAGGCCTGCCCTGGTGCCTCCGGCGGTGAATGAACCATGCACGCGTTGAGGCTTGGCCCTACGGCCCGCTCCTCCCAGCACAGCATTCCCCATATCAGGCATCTCCTCAGTCCGCAGCATTATTGGAGCCCCGGGGGGCGTCTGTAGGCCACTGAATTAAACTGTAAGGGGCTGTATGCCGTGACTCCATTGTACCGACCCCTCTCCCATCATGGAGGCCGGCGACAGCCAGGAGCTGCCCTCTGAGGGCCTAGAGCGGAGGTGAGGCCTGCCACCTACAAACAACGCAGCCCACAGCCTACTGGGAGCAATACTAAGAGGCACAACGACACTTTGGCCTGCGCCTCCTGCATTTGGCTGAGGCCTGGGGCACCCGTCTTACGGGCTGGGATTCGGGCGGTGCCCTGAAGCTCCGCATCCTCCATCGGCCCCAAAGCGCTCCTTCTCAAGCAGGCGGACCGCAGAAGAAAGCATGAGGACACCACCATCCTCGCTCGGGTGGCGGCTGCGGCTTCCCTGATAGGCCCTGGCTCTGTGCTCCCGTGGGCCCACCAGAGAACTGTCCAGTACCTTGCGGCCTCCACAGACAGGTGGCTGAGTGTTCCCCAGCCTTCATTCTCCTGGGGCCTTTCATTTTCTGTCGCTGGAGTTGACCCAAGCTAAGAGCTCTAGAGGTGGCAAACACAGAGCAGAGCACACCGCTGGGGGCCACGGCTGTTGAGCAGCGACACAGGGGATTTGCGACTGTACGCCCACCCTGACAAAACTTGCTCTGACCGGGCCCCCGTACTGCCCCTGAACGTGTTCGGGTTGTGATTCCGACTGTGCAGCCCCATGTCTTGCACCCCCTGGTCTCTGGGCTTGGAATTGGGGAACTATGGCCACAGCAAAAGGGAAGAAAGATCTGTCAAAGACATGCTGCTTAAATGCACGGTAGAAGCCCAGCAGGAGAAGCAGTCAACGGAGGACCCCAAGCACATGGGAGGTGGAGCTGGCACGGAGAGTTCAATGACCCGTGAATTCTTAGAGGCGCTGTTCGCATCCCTGCAGGAAGATCTGCAAACGGTTAAAAAGCACCTCACGATGGAGCTCATGGAAGTGCGTCGCGACATCGATGAGGTGGGTAAGAGAGTTTTGTCCCTTGAGGAAAGCTCCCTGACCAGAGACGCAGAAATTGAAGCCCTTCAACAGGAGATCATTCGACTGCAGGACCAGCAACTTGACCTCCAGGCCCACGCTGAAGACCTGGAAAACAGGTCGAGAAGGAATATTGTACGCATTCGGGGGGTTCCCACAGGCGCAGAAGGTACGAACCTAAAAGGCTATGTCCAGGCCCTATTCAGTAGCATTCTTGGGGACAATGCGCTGAGCAGCACCAGGATAGACCCATGCCATAGAGTCGGCCTCCCCATGCACCTCCTTGCCCACCAGCTGACATATTGGTCTGTGTCCACAATTTTACGGAAAAAAGGCGATCCTCAGGGCTACCAGACCCGGTCAGAAAATGCAATTCTGAGGCCACGCACTTCAAGTATTCCAGGACCTAGCAGCCTCCACCCTGCAGAAAAGGAAAGAGTTTCGCCCAGTCACCAGCCATCTTCGATCCCAGGGCATCGCCTACTCCTGGGGCCACCCATTTTGCCTCATTTTCCGAATAAAAGGTAAAACCTACCAACTGCACTTCCTGACGGGGGCCTGTAAGATTCTCAGTCTCGAACTTCCTGACCAAGATTCCTATCGCCCACTGAACAACAAGAAAGTCCAGAGCAGGAACAATCGCGGAACCAGGCGAGGTTTGCGCCGGGAGCTCTCCGCCCAGATACGGCCACCATGGCTAAAGAAAGGTCAGAGGTACAGCGTTCCCTCTCCGGTGAAAGCAAACCTGATGCCGATCCCCCCATATGAGGTACTGTGCATCTGTAGAAGGGAGGTTAACCCCGTGGTGGGGACCGGTGTGCCAAATCCTACTGTTCCTTGTTGGATCACTGCGCCGTGGCAGACCCCACGGATTCGGACTTCCAAGTCATGAAGGACGCTGTGGACTACATGTTTACTCTAGTTTTTTATTTTTTGGGAGGTTTTAGGGGCGTAGTTTGGGGGTTCCCCTTCCGAATGACTGCATCTGTGCGGGCTGACATCTCTGGACCATTATGACCTTTCCTCGAGTGCTCTGCACCCGCGCACCTTACAATCAGCCACACGTATGGTATGCTTACATCTGCTTAGCCCTCTCCTCATTCTAGACAATGGCGACAAAAATACTTAGTCTTTATGTGAAAGGCCTAAACAACCCCACTAAGAGGTCAGCGATACTTTCCTTTTTAGAACACTCACAAGGGGATATATACCTGCATCAAGAAACAAATGTGCTCGCTCAAGGCACACATTTATTTATTTAACAGTTTTATATAGCGCTGGTCAGACCCGAAGGTATCAGAGCGCTTTACAACATTTATCATGAAACGATCGAATACAAAGAAGATAACAGTAATAACAAATTGAATCATGCCGAATCCAGTTCCGGGGGGGACCAAGGAGCGAGACAAGAGGTAGGTGAAGTAGACGCCTTCTTTTCAAAGTGACTATGTACATCAGTGGGCAAGAATCTACATTAGGCGACAGCTATCCATTCGGAAAAGTTCGGTTGAGGAAGAGGTCCTTGAGCTGGGTTTTGAATTTTATAAAGGAGGGGTCTGTCCTGATGTGGACTGGGATGGAGTTCCAGATTTTGGACGCATTTCCAGAGAAGGAGCGTGATAAGGTTTTTTGTTTGTGGCTTTTCGGAGGAATGAGAAGTAGAGAGTTAGTGCTCCTGAGGTTCCTTGTCTGACCGGCCTTGGTGAGTTTGGAGGCCAGGTAGCCAGGTTTACCCGTGTGCAATGCTTTGTGTGTGAGACAGGCAGTTCTGAAGTTGGTACAGAATGCACACCAAGAGATTCCCCCAACAATTCTGGTCATCGGGAAAGGAGAAGAGGGGGGGTGAGGGGGGCAATCCTTTTCTCCAAACACTTCAACGGGGTGGTCTTGGGTACTTGCTGTGAGATCAAAGGTCGTCTGCTGGCCATCCGGGTGCAATTAGGTACATGTCATTTCACGATAGCCTCACTCTACGCTCCAAATGAACAACAGGAGGACTTTATAATTGATGCACTAGCTAATGTCCTTCAGTCCTCTGACCAGGGAATTTTGGTGGGAGGAGATCTCAACATAGTAATGGATGTGATACAGGATCGCTCTGGGCAAAGAACTGGGCATGCTGGGGCCTTTTCCCTGGAAGGGTTGGCCTGGTTAGCTGACTGTGGGTTACACAATGTTTGGCGTTTGCAACACACCGATGAATGGGACTATACTTTTTACTCGGCTGCACATAAAACCTACACTCGCCTAGACCATTTCTTAGCCTCCTCGCAGCCTGGGACTGGATAACGACTTCTTCCATTGAGCCCCGCTCACTATCTGACCATGCTGCTATCACACTCACCTTAACAGCCCACGTGCCCCCCCCACCCAGCCCCCGCCATGGGCGTACGAGAAACGCTGTCGCACTTCCCTGAAGTGGTTTCATCAATCAGGCAGACTATTACTGACTATCTGGCCCATAACGACACAGGCGAGGTCCCCCTCACCTCGGTTTGGGAAGCTCTCAAATTGTTAGCCCGGGGAGCTTTCATAGTAAAAGCAGCACACAAAAATAAGATCTAGAGAGATAAAAGGGAGGAGCTGGAGAAGTCAGTATTGGAACTGGAGTCCATACAAAAGCACACTGGGGCTCCCAGAATCTGGCGTAAACTAGAACAGGAGAGATTGCAACTTAAACACCTTGTAAAGAAAACTCCACGCCGATGTGCAGGTTAAGATGATTTAAT